>CM035152.1:97907523-98107523 GCA_020205615.1 Panax quinquefolius | reverse complement strand
GCTCAACTAGCTCAAGAAGAAATATTATGACTAAGATAATGCGTAATAAATTATCATTAGCCTACAACAAAGTTAAACCGATAAAATATAATGAACATCAAGTTTAACTACAAGTGGAACCAAAGAATCCATTAAAAGAGTCAAGTAGAAAATAAAATCTACTATCTTTTATGATTTAAAAGGTTTTTCATCATCATTATAGTTGAGACTCAAATTTTTATAAATATTCCACATCATCGAATCACCCCGCACTACTACTACCAATGATATTCTTTAGTATCACGACCATAATTATTCATGCACTACGGCCAAGAATATTTGTGTATTCATTAATGGTCATGATCATGCCAACAATCGTCCATCAATGCACTACGGCCATCGAGGATTTTTACCACATCATTTGTAACATTACTACCATGATTACACCGAATAGTCTCTCATCATAATCATACCAAGTCCATCTACGCACTACAGTGCCACGTATGACTTTCAACATAATATAAACATGAGGATGATGACAATGATATAAGAATTCAATAAAACAAGTTCAAGAATTAATTTATCTAGGAACCAATAACATCCAAACTCACAACACGATATCGCTTTGTAGAGTAAAATTCAAGAATATCGAGAAGAATATTTCCATGAAAGGATATCGGATGAAGCGCAAATATCAAGGATATTCCACTAATTTCATGGAGTATAAAGTCAAAGTTTTAACCAACTGGGTATAATAAAGAATGGAATAACAAAACAAATCACCATGCATGCGATAGATCGCATTGCAAAAGTTATTCCAAATGTAATTATAAATAACGTAATCAGTCCCAACAGAAACGCATGCATGTGATATTCCAACAGAATAATAAAGAATGGAACCAGTCCCACGTAAAAAACACGTATGTGATGTTCCAATGTAATAATAATAAAGACTTTTAACCAGTCCTTGTAAAACACATGTATGTGATGTTCCAATAGAATAATAATAAATACGGAACCAGTCCTGTAAAACACACATGCATGTGATGTTCCAATGTAATAATAGAAGAATGTCACCAAGTATAGGGTAAACCACGATACAAAAAGTTATTCCAATGTAATAATAAGCAATGGAATAACAACAGCCTCTCTTCATGAATAATAAAGAATAACACCCCTTACTTTTGGTAGGAGATTGAATACTGCAGCGAAGGTAGTAACAAAATACTCTTCTTCTTTCTCTTATTCTCTCTATACTTTCTCTCTATAGCTTGAATGAATTCGTGAAAATAATGAAGCACTAGGCCTCTATTTATAGAAGATTTCTAGCTTAAAGACCTTCCATGTGAAAAGGCAAGTGGCTCGATTGAATCGTGATGATGTGAAAAGAAAAGTGGTTTGACGCCTGTAATGTGAAACGACAAGTGGTTCGACGCCTGTAATGTGAAACGACAAGTGGTTCGACGCCTGTAATGTGAAACTACAAGTGGTTCGATGCCTGTAATGTGAAACGACAAGTTGTTCGACGTCTGGTAAAGGTAATTACTATTGACGAAGGTAATTACTATTCACAAAGGTAATTACTATTGACGAAGAGACTCTTAGATGATGACATATGGGCCCCCCCATAAAATAATCAAACTTACCACAAACGTCTCATAACAGACTCTTTATATACATCAAGGATTGAATAAATATTACCACAAATCATTTTTATTTTTAATCAACACATAATTAATCTTTCAACAATTATTAATCATTTATAACTTGTCGTCTCAATTATTAATTTAATACTATAACATATTATACAGATGATAATCGTGACAATAATTGAATCAATAATATAAGAGATATGATGCAAAGAATTATCAGAGCAATAATTGAGCATAGCCGAGTGACTTCTCACGTAAAGCATCAATAATCAATATCGTGTGCTACTATACAACTACGCCAGACATCGCATTTTTTTACTAATGGGTAGTTCAACGCTTTAATTCAGTAACACCTCCCGTTATTTTTAGAGAAAGATAATTTTGTCGCTTTCTAACTACAACAATACTTCCGTTGCTAGGGTCCACTTAATGATCGAGTCATCATGCATTTAATATTTCCCACAAAAAGAATATTCCCCACCAAACGAATATTTTATAACAACTTGCTCACTTTGTAAAATTTATAAATATTACCCACAACTATAACATTATATCAAATTTATTCCATAATATTCAAAAATAATATTTATAAAAAATTCATCTTTATTTATAATAGTTGGGGTCTTACAACCTCCCTTCTTATGAAATTTCGCCTCAAATTAGGGTACGACTTGGTATGTCGAAGAGGTAAGGATACCTTGATTTTATTTCGATTCTAACTCCCAAGTCATTTCCTTAACATCGTGGTTCCTCCACAAAACTTTGACTTAAGGTATAACCTTGAGCGTAGTAATATGTTCCTTCTTATCCAAGATTTGAACAGAACCTCTTCATACGTCAAATCTTCCGCTATTTCGTCGTCCGATTCTAACTCAATAATGTGGTTCGGTCTTTCACATATTTACGTAATATGGATATGTGAAAACGTTATGAACACGAGACATACTTAAGCAGAAAGCGAGTCTATAGGCCACAGCCCTACTCGATCGAGGATTAAAATGGACCGATAAATCTAGGATTGAGTTTTCCTCTCTTTCCAAATCTTGTAACTCCTTTCCATGGAGCAACTCTTAACAACACATGATCTCCTATATCAATTCCACGTCCTTTCGATGAAGATCAAAGATAACTCTTTTGTCGATTTTGTGAGGTTTTTATACGTTGTTTGATCGTTTGAATCTTTTCCGTAGTCATACGTACCAACTCCGATCCCAACAACGTTGCTTCACCCACCTCATCCAAGCATACTGGAGAACGACACTTTCTTCCATACAACGCTTCGAATGGAGCCATGCCAATACTTGCTTGATAACTGATGTTGTAAGAAAACTCCACCAATGGTAAGAACTTGTCCCAACTTCCCTTGAAATCAAGGACACAGAGTCTTAATAGATCTTCAAGAGTTTGAATAGTCCTCTCCGACTGTCCGTCCGTCTGAGGATGATGTGCCAAGCTAAATCGTAAGTCCGTGCCCATAGCTTTTTGCAAACTAACCCAAAATCGTGAAGTGAATCTTGGGTCTCGATCAGAAACTATGGATACCGGCATACCATGCAGTCTTACAATCTCGTTTATGTACATACAAGCAAGACGTTCAAGTGTATAAGTTTCTCGAATCGGCAAGAAATGAGCAGACTTGGTCAATCTATCAACAATGACCCAAATCGCATTTATGCCTTGAGAAACCTTAGAAGACCCAGAATCTAAATCCATGGTAATGTGCTCCCACTTCCATTCGGAATTTCAAGTGGTTGCAATGGACCTTTTGGTACTTGATGCTCCGCTTTAACTCGTTGACAAGTTAGACACCTTGAGATAAACAAAATATCTCTCTCTTTCATATTGCTCCACCAAAATGTATATTTAATATTATGATACATTTTGGTACTCCTAGATGGATTGCAAATGGTGTGTTGTGCGCCCCATCATGATATTATACTTTAAATCGTGGTCGTTAGAACACAAAGTCCGGAGTTGACTCAAGTATTCCTTCTTCATCGATTCTTGCTTCCTATAGCATCTTCTTGCACTTTCTTCCTCATACGCATCGCCTCCGTGTCCGTAGCTTGAAAGCGCCTTTAACTTTATCGATTAAAGTCGGTTCTACTCAGATACTCGCTATCATCACACGCGTCCCTCGAGTCTTTAACTCTATCTCCATCCTTTGCAAGTCACACAAAATGGGCCTTTATATGACAATATCGCAATCGTATTTGCATATACGATCTTCTACTCAATGCGCTCGCCTACTACATTCGCTTTTCGTGATGGTATTGATGGTATGATCATAATCTTTCAACACTTCAAGCCAACGTCGTTGTCGCATGTTGAGTTCCTTTGAGTGAAGAAATATTTGAGGCTTTTATGATCCAGAAAGATCTCCACTTTCTCCCATACAAGTAATGCTTCCAAATTTTAAGTGCAAAGACAACAACCGCTAACTCTAGATCATGAGTAGGATAATTCCTCTCATATTCTTTGAGTTGTCGCGAGGCATAAAGCTATAACTTTTCCATGTTGCATGAGAACACATCCCAACCCTTTGCTCAAGCATCATCAGAGATGACAAATCCTCCGAGCGGATGGTATTGTCGTAATGTGTTGAAATAAGTCTCCTCTTGAGTTCTTGAAAACTCTTCTCACATTCTTCGCTCCAACCAAACTTTGTATCTTTCCGAGTCACCGAAGTCAATGGAGTAGCGATTCGAGAAAATCCTTCCACGAATCTCCGATAATAACCAAATAAACCGAGAAAGCTACGTGCTTCTATCCTTTCGATTTAGGTTGTTCTGTGACGCCCCCCAAAATAGGTCCATTCCATCCAACCCATTCGAGTCGCCAAATACATGGTACGTAAACAACTACAACTTTATTATCACAACAATAAAATCAGAGTTTAAATACAAATATTATCTTCTAGACAATATTTATACTCAAATAAATCCTCATCACATTTATTGATACATTATTTTACAATAATGGTGAGGACTACTAAACAACTCTCTCTAGAACCTTCATTCCATACCCCCACTAGTACTCGCTACATTCTCGCCTCCCGAGAAGAAAATGGAACAACAAGGAAAAGGGTGAGCTCAACTAGCCCAAGAAGAATATTATGACTAAGATAATATACAACAAATTATCGTTAGTCTCCAACAGGAAAAATCTGATAGAATACAATAGACAACAAGTTTCGGATCAATATTCGCAGCTTAAAATAATAATTCATAGAAGAGTTACGTAGAGAATGAAATCTACTATAATCTATGAATTTAATAAATTCATCATCAATATTTTATCCTCAGAACATCAATCAATATTCATCTCAAATCAAATATTCATCTTTGCACTACAGCCAAAGATATTCATCAATCGGTACATGTTCATCTCAACACTTGTTCATCTTTCACACTAAAGGCCAAAGATATTCATCACCTGGTCATGTTCATTTAAACACTGCTCATCTTTGCACTACAGAAGCCAAAGATATTCTTCAGAAATCATTCATCTTTGCACTACTGTGCCAAAGATATTCAATAATATCATCATTTAAGACCGAGGATGATGAAAATATTTTTAAAGAAACGAATCCAAAGGAAACAAAATGACAAATATTATGGATTCGTATTTTAAACAATCCGAGTTCAAAAATACTTCATAAATAATCATAGTGAAGTAAAATTCAAGAATGATCAAAACATGGATACAATCAAAGCTTGTATCCAAAATAGATATTTTGGACGAAAAGAAGAAATTTTATTTTTCGATGAATAGTGCCGATATCGTGAATAGTGTCAGATACGTGAATAGTGCCGTCATATCGTGAATAGTAACTCTCACACACCAAAAGATAGAAATTCCACAAAAAAAACATTTTCACGCTTCATGAATAGTACTCGTGAATAGTAACTCGTGAATAAGAACTCATGAATAGTAACTCGTGAATAGTAACTCATGAATAAGACTCATAAATAGTAACTCCGACATGAAAAAGTTCCAAATTTGATAAAAAGTTCCAACCAATATTTCAAAGATAATGATATCAAGAAATAATATCATCCGAAAGAAAATAACATCCCTTACCTCAAAGAATCAAGATTTCCGGAAGGAAAGGCTCAAGTGATGTCAATGAAACTTGTATCGAATAAAGAACTCTCAAAGTATCTAAATACTCACAAAATCCGCTCAATAATATAGAGAGAGAAAGAGAAAAACTTTGTTTTCGTGTGATTTTCAATTCTAACTTAGCCCTCTATTTATAGGAAAATGTTAGCCCGCCAAGCAGACTTGACCAAGTATCCGATGGCTTTACCTCGCTACTATTGCCACCCACCACATTTGAAATAAAATTCAGCACATTTTTTCACCAACCACAAGTGGGGCCCACTCAATTCTAGAATTTTCCACCAAAATCAATTATAAACCTAATTTCCTAATCCGACACCTCTTAAAATTCACAACAAATCATTCGTGCATTTTTAACGGCTCAAAATTTGTGGACATATACTCAACTTATGTATGTATAACATACCCAAAAATTACCACAATCCAACGATCGGATTAAAAATTATAACCCCCCATAATATATCTCAAAACCCCCGATTTGATTTTTAACACCTCCAATCCGATAAAATACCGATAAAACACCTCAACATTAATTCCTTCATTAATAACCACATAAATAAATCCATCATTTATATTCATATAAAATAAATATTTCTTTATCATATGAATCAATAATTAATTATTCACAAATAATATTACGTAATCACAATTATGACAACCAGTAGCTCCTGTGAAAGAGGGGCTTTCCAATAAGGATCTCTCCTTCATCAAGGCGCGCAATTAGGTGACCAAACCTCTCCTTGTATGTAACTTTCTAGACATTGCCAATAATGTTATCTAATAATATTATTCAAATAATATGAATTATTGATCCGATAATGGGAAATATCGGCAAAAGTTGACAATTATCAAAACAAAGAATAATATAAAATACCAACGCAAAGAATTATCGAATCAATAAAATAAACTATCGAACAAGAATTCATCGTAATAATTATTGAGTAAAGCCTTCACGTAAGGATCAATAATTCAACAATACTCGCAATACCGTAGTGCATCGCGCAACCACGCCAGACATCAGATTTTAACCACCGGGTATTCCAATGATCTTAACAAATAACTACAGCCTTAATTCAGAATAACTACGCCGTTATTTATAACCACCCAAACTTTGTTGTTTTTCTCATCCAATCGCTTTCCGTTATGGGCCCACACATGGTCATACTGTCATCGCATTTAATATTCCCCACAAGATTTAATATTCCACGACCAAACGAATATTCTCGACGATTTAATATTCCACGACCAAACGAATATTCCCCACAAAATGAATATTTTATAACCACTTGCTTATTTTGAAATATTTGCGTGATTTAACCCTTTACTATCCACATTAATCAAATCAACCCTTACTATTTCAAAATAATAAATAAAGGAAATTCCTTTTATTTAAAAAAATTTCGGGGTCTTACAACCTCCCTCCTTATGAAATTTCGTCCTCGAAATCGACGTACGTACTGTGTGTTTCAAAAGGTAAAGATACCTCGCTTTCATTTTCGCTTTCAACTCCCGTGTCATTTCCTTAATAAAGCATGGTTTCTCCACAAAACTTTAACTTATGGTATAACCTCTCAGACATAGGTCATGTTCTTTCCTCTACAAAATCTTGACAGTACCTCCTCGTGACGTTAAGTCTTCTACTATCTCGTCCGGGTTCTATCTCAATGACGTGTTTTGGCTCGTCCACATATTTACGTAACATCGATACGTGAAAACGTTATGAACACGCGTCATACTTGGTGGTAAAACGAGTCTATAGGCCACGCTCCTATTCGATCGAGAATTTCAAATGGATTAATAAATCAAGGTTTGAGCTTTCCTCACCTCACCGATTCTCGCTTTTAAAATAACAACTTCTTGCACCTCCTTCTTCAAATTCATCACCCGTGTAGCTTGAATGTTTTTAACTTTATCGATTAAAGTCGATTATACTCAGATATCATCACGCATCAGATATCATCACGCTGGTACCTATAGTTTTCATCTCCATCTCTATTATTTGTAAATTATAATGAAATTAGTCTTTGACAATATCGTACTCAGATTTCAGATACGATCTTCTACTCAACTCGCCACCACCACGCTCACTTTTCCAGATGGCATGGTCGTAACATGTGTCTTTGAAATGAGTCTCCTCTCGAAGTTCTTCAAGCTCTTCCCACATTCCTTGCTCCATTCGAATTTTGTATCTCTACGAGTCACCGCGATAATGGAATAGCGATTCGAGAATATCCTTCAACGAATCTCCGATAATAACCAACTAAGCCTGAAAGCTACGATTTTGATTATCGACTTAGGTTGCTCTCAACCGCGACTCATATCCCAATCTTGGATAAGACGTCACAATGACACCTATCGCTTTACTATCGCATCTAATATGACGCCCCCTACAGAGAGTTCGCTTAGTGAATTCCACAAAGGAAGTCACAAGATAAAGGCTCAGTACCAAATTCTATAGTTGAATTTTTAACTCCTCAAGTTCAATAGAGCCATTCGATATGAGATTTTAGAAATGAGTTTTGTACCGGGTTCAAAGTCGATACAAAATTTAATATCGTGCTTGGAGTAAACCAAGAAATTCTTCAGAAATACGCGTGAAAAAATCAATAACAACAGAATATTATTCAAATCGACGTGTCTTTATTCAAATCCATAACATGGACTAAGAAAATTTGACATCCGTAATAAACGAATGACTTCATGGCTTGATATGAAAATATTTTGACTACAATGGTTTGATTGTTTGAATTCAATAACAAAGTTGCTTAGAATATGAAAACTAACAACCTTACGAAAATAATCAATTTTGGCATGATGAGTAGTTAACCTTAAAATCACATCAAAAATAAATATCTCTATAGAAATAAGGTTAACAGTAATGTGATAGTGCCAACTGAATCAAGCAAGATTTCTAAACAATGATGTGTAATGAAAGTTTCTCCTAACGGATTCTCCATAAATAGGTCAAAGTCTAATTTCTCCGTAGTCAAGTTCAAACGCTGAGCGCAAAACAAGAGAGATAAAAGAATGGGTAGAACCCAGATCTAGTAAGGTATATACTTCAAGAAGAATTTATAATTAACTAACCCGTGCTAACTTCGTTCGGGTTCCTCGTATTTTGACCGGCCACGACAAACGCTCTTCCAAGAACCGCTGACTTTGACTTTTCGGGACATCTTTTTGAGTCACCGTCCCCACTGAACTAGGTTTCGCTATCGTATAATCTCGAAGCGATATGTCCTTCTTTTCCATAATTATAGCATACCTTGAATCATTGGGCGATTGATATATCCTCTTTTCCGCATTTGTAGCATATATATGGGTGGTCGCTTCTCCTCCCTTAAAACTAGTTGCTATCAAGCCCACGCCTTCACATGGTCGTTGTTGAATCTCCTCTTTTAAAATCTCCTCCCGACTCGCTTCTTCTATTTTCATGGCCACGATTACCACCAGAGTGGTTACCGCCTTTGTCTCAGTATTCTTCTTTCTCACCGCCGGTTATCGTTATTCGATGACCGCTATCTTCGATATGATCCTCGGTTATGGTCCCTCGGTTGAACGTACTCGTTATCTCGCTTCTAACAACCGAGCCCTCGCTTACAACATCTCGAATAGAGAAAATTTATGAGAAATGAGATAATCGACGTATGCCGGGTTTCAAACTCTCTCCAAACATCCGCGTCATATACGCTCCTCATTCTCCACCGAATGAGGTGCAAACCTCGATAACTCCGCAAACTTCGCCTCGTCATCGGGACACCGCCATGTTATTCTCGCTTCCAATCTAATAAACTCCACTTCCTTCATATGACGAATACTTTCGTGGAAGTACTTGTCATTGAACTGCTTCAAACGCTCTCCCATGACATGCCGAAAGTGCAATGGATGGGTACGCTTCACGATTCCCACCAATGAATCACCTCGCCACTAACATAAAGGTAGCGAATGGAACCTTCTGTTCCTCCGCATCCCAAGACATCGAATATCTTGGTAATTTGTTTGACCCATGTTTCCGCCATGATCGGATCGGCTTTCCCTTAAATTCGTGGTCCCAACTCTTTGAACTTCTTGGTCATGTGACCACCGTGAATTGCTATCATCTCCTCAGTATTTTGAACACGAGTCTCCTCGTCGATTTTTGCATGAACTGCAAAAAGCTTCTAAACATCCCCTCGCTCATCATCCGCTTTCAAATGTGTTATTCACAGAGGTACGCTGCCACTGCTGCACGTTCTCCTCGTTATTAAGTATGTGCATCTCCACGGTCTCATTTACTCCACTATTAATATTCTCAATCGACATTCTCAAATATCGCCATAAAATAAGGGTTAATTAAGGAAATCAATATATCACATAATATCCCTATATACTCGACCAACTAACAAATAAGCTTAGGTAGGACACACTAGCGAAGGATTTACTCGCCTCCCCCCTCTAGTTTTATTCCCCGATCTCCGCCAGAGATCATATCCCTAAGCTCGATACCAACCGTGACGCCCCAAAATAGGTCCATTCCATCCAACCCATTCTCGAGTCGCCAAATACATGGTATGTAAACAACTACAACTTTATTATCACAACAATAAAATCGTGAGTTTAAATACAAATATTATCTTCTAGACAATATTTATACTCAAATAAATCCTCATCACATTTATTGATACATTATTTTACAATAATGGTGAGGACTACTAAACAACTCTCTCTAGAACCTTCATTCCATACCCCGACTAGTACTCGCTACATTCTCGCCTCCCGAGAAGAAAAATGGAACAACAAGGAAAAGGGTGAGCTCAACTAGCCCAAGAAAAGAATATTATGACTAAGATAATATACAACAAATTATCGTTAGTCTCCAACAGGAAAAATCTGATAGAATACAATAGACAACAAGTTTCGCATCAATATTCGCATGCTGAAATAATAATTCATAGTAAGAGTTACGTAGAGAATGAAATCTACTATAATCTATGAATTTAATACCATCATCAATATTTTATCCTCAGAACATCAATCAATATTCATCTCAAATCAAATATTCATCTTTGCACTACAGTGCCAAAGATATTCATCAATCGGCCATGTTCATCTCAACACTTGTTCATCTTTTGCACTAAAGGCCAAAGATATTCATCATCGGTCATGTTTCATTTAAACACCGCTCATCTTCGCACTACAAAGCCAAAGATATTCTTCAGAAATCATTCATCTTTTTTCTACAGGCCAAAGATATTCAATAATATCATCATTTAAGACCGAGGATGATGAAAATATTTTTTAAAGAAACGAATCCAGTGAAACAAAATGACAAATATTATGGATTCGTACTTTAAACAATCCGAGTTCAAAAATACTTCATAAATAATCATAGTGAAGTAAAATTCAAGAATGATCAAAACATGGATACAATCAAAGCTAGTATCCAAAATAGATATTTTGGACGAAAAGAAGAAATTTTATTTTTCGATGAATAGTGTCGTATACGTGAATAGTGCCGTATACGTGAATAGTAACTCCGACACCAAAAGATAGAAATTCCACAAAAAAAACATTTTCACGCTTCATGAATAGTACTCGTGAATAGTAACTCGTGAATAGTAACTCATGAATAGTAACTCGTGAATAGTAACTCATGAATAGTAACTCATGAATAGTAACTCCGACATGAAAAAGTTCCAAATTTGATAAAAAGTTCTAACCAATATTTCAGCATAATGATATTGAAGAAATAATATCATCTGAAAGAAAATAACATCCCTTACCTCAAAGAATCAAGATTTCTAAGGAAAGGCTCAAGTGATGCCGAATGAAACTTATCTTTGACAAAGAACTCTCAAAGTATCTAAACACTCACAAAATCCGCTCAATAATATAGAGAGAGAAAGAGAGAAAACTTTGTTTCTGGTGTGATTTTCAATTCTAACTTAGCCCTCTATTTATAGAAAATGTTAGCCTACCAAGCGCACTTGACACTGCTACCGATGGCTTTACCTCGCTACTATTGCCACCCACCACATTTGAAATAAAATTCAGCACATTTTTCACCAACCACAAGTGGGGCCCACTCAATTCTAGAGTTTTCCACCAAAATCAATTATAAACCTAATTTCCGAATCCGACACCTCTTAAAATTCACAACAAATCATTCGTGCATTTTTAACGGTTCAAAATTTGTGGACATATACTCAACTTATGTATGTATAACATACCCAAAAATTACCACAATCCAACTATTTGGATTAAAAATTATAACCCCGCAATATATCTCAAAACCCCCGATTTGATTTTTAACACCTCCAATCCGATAAAATACTCGATAAAACACCTCAACATTAATTCCTTCATTAATAACCACATAAATAAATCCATCATTTATATTCATATAAAATAAATATTTCTTTATCATATGAATCAATAATTAATTATTCACAAATAATATTACGTAATCACAATTATGATAACCAAAGCCGCTCCTCAGGAAGAGGGGCTTTCAATAAGGATCTCTCCATCTTGGCGCAAATTAGGTGACCAAACCTCTCCTTAGACGTAACTTTCTAGACATTGCCAATAATGTTATCTAATAATATTATTCAAATAATATGAATTATTGATCCGATAATGGGAAATCATGCGGTGACAATTATTGAAACAAAGAATAATATAAAATACCAACGCAACAATTATTGAATCAATAAAATAAACTATTGAACAAAGAATTCATCGTAATAATTATTGAGTAGTGCCTTCACGTAAGGATCAATAATTCAACAATACATCGTGTAATACCGTAAAGCTATCGCAACAACCACGCCAGACATCAGTATTTTAACCACCGGCATTCCAAATAGTCTTAACAGTAATAACTACATACTTAATCTGTAACAACTACGTCGTTATTTATAACCACCCAAACTTTGTCGCTTTTCTCATCCAATCGCTTTCCATTATGGGGCCCACACATGGTCAAAGGCTGCGCCATCATACGAATATTCCCAAGACAAAGACGAATATTCCACGACCAAACGAATATTCCCAAGCAAAGATTTAATATTCCACGACCAAACGAATATTCCCCACAAAAATGAATATTTTATAACCACTTGCTTATTTTGAAATATTTATGTATTTAACCCTTTACTATCCACATTAATCAAATCAACCCTTACTATTTCAAAATAATAAATAAAGGAAATTCCTTTTATTTAAAAAATTTCGAGGTCTTACAGTTCCCATCTTTGAATAGCTTCAATCTTTCTTTGGGTGAACAGATATTCCACGACTTGATACCACGTGCCCAAGGAATGCTACTTCTTCAAGCCGAACTCGATTTCTTCAACTTGGCATAAAGCTTATATTCACGAAGCTTTTGGAGTGTCGACCTCAAGTGTTGCTCATGATCTTCACGGCTTTTGGAATAAATAAGGATGTCATCAATAAAGACGCGACCACAAAGTGATCCAAATATTCCTTGAATACTCGATTCATCATATCCATGAAGGCGGCGAGAGCATTAGTCAATCCAAAGGACATGACTAGGAATTCATAATGCCCGCATCGAGTTCTCAAAGCTATCTTTGGAATGTCGGTGTTCTAATCTTCAATTGGTGATATCCTAACGAAGATCAATCTTTGAAAAGAATTTGGCTCCTTGCAAATCGGGTCAAACAGTCATCAATACGTGGCAATGGATACCTATTTTTGATGGTGACATGATTCAACTCCCGATAATCAATACAAAGTCGCATACTCCCATCTTTCTTCTTCACGAATAGAACATGAGCACCCCAAGGAGAAGTACTAGGACGAATAAAGCCAATGTCTAACAATTCCTGTAGTTGGGTCTTTAACTCCTGAAGTTCAATAAGAGCCATTCGATATGGGGCTTTGGAAATAGGTTTTGTATCGGGTTCAAGGTTGATACAAAATTCAATTTCACGCCTGGGGTAGGCGGAAGTTCTCGGGAATACGTCGGAAATTTATTAACAATAGAAATATCGCTCAAAACCGATTTATTTTTGTTTAAATTTGTGACATGAGCTAAGAAAGCTTGACATCCGCTTTTCAATAAACGAATAGCTTTATGGCTTGAGATGATCGTGATTGATTTTAATGGTTTGGCGTAAAAGCGCATGCATGTGATATTCCAATAGACGCACGCATGTGGGATATTCCAATAGAATAATAAAGAATGGAACCAGTCCGGCAGAAACACACCAGAATGTGATGTTCCAATGTAATAATAATAAAGATTTTAACCAGTCCTGTAAAACACACGCACGTGATGTTCCAATAGAATAATAATAAATACTGAACCGGGCGGTGTAAAACACACGCATGTGATGTTCCAATGAATAATAGAAGAATGTCACCAAGTATAGGGTAAACCACGATACAAAAGTTATTCCAATGTAATAATAAGCAATGGAATAACAACAGTTTCTTCATGAATAAGAAAGAATAACACCCCTTACTTTTGGTAGGAGATTGAATCTTTGCAAAGAGGTGTAGTAACAAAATACTCTTCTTCTTTCTCTCTTATTCTCTCTATACTTTCTCTCTATAGCTTGAATGAATTAAGTGAAAATAATGAAGCACTAGGCCTCTATTTATAGAAGATTTCTAGCTTAGCACCTGCCATGTGAAAAGGCAAGTGGCTTGACGACTGGTGATGTGAAAAGAAAAGTGGTTTGACGCCTGTAATGTGAAACGACAAGTGGTTCGATGCCTGTAATGTGAAACAACAAGTGGTTCGACGTCTGGTAAAGGTAATTACTATTGACGAAGGTAATTACTATTGACGAAGAGACTCTTAGATGATGACATATGGGCTCCCCATAAAATAATCAAACTTACCACAAACGTCTCATAACAGACTATTTATATACATCAAGGATTGAATAAATTTTACCACAAATCATTTTTATTTTTAATCAACACATAATTAATCTTTCAACAATTATTAATCATTTATAACTTTTCATCTCAATTATTAATTTAATACTATAACATATTATACGTATGATAATCTTGTGACAATAATTGAATCAATAATATAAGAGATATGTTTAAAGAATTATCATAGCAATAATTGAGCATAGGTGAAAGTGACTTCTCACATAAGCATCAATAATCAATATCGTGTGCTACTATTATACAACTCACAGACATTCGTGTTTTTTACTAATGGGTAGTTCAACAGCTTTTTTAACGGTAACACCTCTCCTGTTATTTTTATAGAAAGATAATTTTGTCTTTTTCTAACTACGACAATACTTCCGTTGTGGGGTCCACTAATGATTGAGTAGTCATTTAATATTCCCCGACAAAAAGAATATTCCCGACCAAACGAATATTTTATAACAACTTGCTTACTTTTGCAAAATTTATAAATATTACCCACAACTATAACATTATATCAAATTTATTCCATAATATTCAAAAATAATATTTATAAAAAAATTCATCTTTATTTATAAAAGTTGGGGTCTTACATCACCGCTTTCTTACTGTCTAAAATCTTTTAAAGTTGTATCATCAATTCCTTCTTATAAACACAATATTAATTTGTGTCTCATATACTAACCTGTGACCTGGATCTGTAAAAGAAAATAATTCACAGCGATATCTATCTAATATTACTCGCGTAATTCAAGTACTAAACATATTCTTTACCTGTCACCACCTCCTATGGTTAGCTATCAATGATCTTGCAAATCATATATTGAATGTACGGGTCGTTGGTCTTCTTGGCTGAGCAGGTCCTCTAATCGTCAGGGTTCTGCTGCTCGGTCCCTTGTTGATACTTCCCTTATCCACATTCTTCTTCGAACAATTTTAAACCAAATGATCTATTGATCCACACGCAAAACAACCTTGTATCTTCTTCAGACTAGGACAATTGGGAGACATGTGTCCCTCTTGACCACAGTTATAACAAACTCCTTTTCTCTTCAAACAAACTCCCGGATGGTTCTTTCCATAAATCGCACAAGGCTCACCTCCTTTTCTATTCTCTTCTGACTTGTTACCCGATTGGGTATTCTCACTCCACTTCCTCTTATTTGGATTACTTCCACCACTAATTCCTCTTTCATTTGTTTTCTTCTTCTTCTCCTGATGATATCGGGATGCAGCTTCGCTTCCTCTTTCAACAATAATTGCTTTCTCCAATAAAGTCGTAAATGTATTAATCTGCAACATGGCTACATTGTTGAATATCCCTAGCTTCAACCCATTCTCAAATCTTTGTGCTTTTCGTGCCTCCGTATCCACCTGATGACGTGCAAATCTCGCTAACTCGATAAACTTGGCGGCATATTTAGAAACTATAACGCCCCGAAATTCGGTCTATTATCACACCCGAATTCCGTACGTCACGATCCCATCTTCTTCCAAATATACATCATTATATAGCTAAATATAACAACATACATTCTCAAATCCTAGGTTCTAATACCTTATAACCTTGTTCATTACAAATAATGATAATTACATTATTCTTTATCTCTTACAAGAGTGACTTTTATACGCCACCAAAGATACATAACAGTTCATTAAACTAATCCATAGTTCAATTAAACTATTCTACATTACAAGTCTTGGCTTGATCTTCACGCACATTTATATACTGAATGACACTTCTTCTGGATACCAGTCAGCTTGATTTTTATGGGATCCTTAAGTTCTTTCTAACATCATTCACTAAAAATGTTTTTATTTAAAGCAAGTGTGAGCATTCAATTGCTCAGCAAGTCATAGCAGTTGAACAAACAACTTCAAGAATTTAAACATTCTTTTAAGACTTCAATAATCGAACAAAGGTTATAAAGTAGCTTGAATAATTGGAATAATCTTTGATTCCTATCATTTTAAAACATTAGTCACATTCACTTTGAAATCCTTTCATTCTTCTACCTTTTTCCATACACATCCTGTCTGGCTAGAATCTTTAACACAGACTTAACAATAACGGTTCATGTATAAACAGACCATTCTCATATTGAACAGTTCAATCACAGAGCAGTTCATCTCATAGAAACACCGAAGTGTTAAAATATTGGCACAAGGCCTTATACATTCTACCACCTTATACAAATATCGCATATTTACACATCAGTAAAACTTCTCAAGTTCAACATTTGAGAAATTTTAAGAAACTAGAATCCATTTAGAATATGAATGAAGTTAGAAAACTTGCCTTATGCACATCTAAAGCTTAGAGTTTACGCTAAACTACTCATTCCAATTCCTATATAGCACATAAGGAATAACACATACACCAATTAGTCATATACTTGACTTTACGCATTGGTTTACTTAACTTTACTTCTTAGGGTTCGCGTTCTTGTAATCTAAGTTTACGCGACCAACTTTCTGTAGCATCCCCAGATCCCGGTCCTAATCACCAAGGATCTGGTATACTATTTCTATAACTATTGTGGAAGATATAAACATAAATTGTTTATGCATTAAACTTTACACACTATCCCCAAGGTCGGGAACCTTCACGTAATACCTGAATCATTATCCTATCTAACATACAATGTTATTATTATACAATATTGTTACAAATCTATCCAACGTATTCGCCTTAATCTGCAATGTTTATCATGATATAGCAAGGGTGAGCAACAAGTTTACCCAACAAGTATATGTTTAATTGAGGATATATCATGATTGAAAGAATTAAATAAAAGCTAGCTAACATTCAACAATATAGTTGTGAACTAGCATGAATAAATTTTCATAGCTGGACTAACATTGTACATGAACATAACAATTATATCTGGACCGAATGGTAATGAAGGTGATCAGCCTTTCATAGAAATACAGGAAGCTCCTTTCTATGAAAGAGTTCTAGCTGGTATTGGCAAACTATTTTCTGAAATGATCAAACACGGCGAGATGGCTGAAATGGGATTAAAGTCCGGTAAAATTCAAGACCTAGCCGCTCTTAAAGCTATTGCTGAGCACATCTAGTCCAGATCTTATGGAAACAACCCCGGAGGGTCAATAAAAAGAAAGAGGAGGATGTTTCCTTGATACTGCAAGGACAAAAAGGCAATCCAAACATTCCTATGCAAAGGAGAAACTACTCCCCTTTTCCAGCACAATCTTCAAACCCTCCATTGCCTAAAAGTGGAGAAGAAAGCGACCTCGATCGTTCACACCCTTAGGGGACTCGCTCGAGAATATTCTTTCTCTTCTGACTGCTCATAAGAAAATTACGCATCTTCTTCCACCAGCCAACCCTAATGTGAAGGGTTTTAATGCTACTCGGAAGTGTGCTTACCATGCCGGGGCACCCAGATATGATATTCAAGATTGTTGGGCCTTGAAACAAAAGATCCAAGATCTGATAGACAACGGTGAGATCGTAGTCACCAAGCTATATCAACCTCATGTGCAAGACAACCCTCTCCCTCAACACAAAGAAGAAGAGGTTAACATGATCAGTTGGAGCACTGGACATGGTTCCAATTCTACTGGTGAATCATCCCAACCCATCAAAGACGGTTTTGACAAATGGGATTATGCAAAGTTCCAGTTTATCATGGAATGAAAGATGAAAGCTCTTGGTAAACAAATTGAGCAATTGGCAAAACTGGTGACCCACCATCATCAAGTCACACGATAATTAATCAGGCAGGAGCATGCCTATCTCCTTCCATTTGTTATGAATGCTTCATCAACACCTTCAGAAAGTGAAGCTATGGAGGATAATGTTGCAAAGCGAGCAAGTACGAAAGCCCGTCGGGATTTTGCCAATAAAAGGGAATTCACATATTTGGGCCAATCTATGGAGGAGATACTTCAAATGTTGATCAACGAAGGAAGAATCACATTCATTCTACCTCCAATCAATCCCCGCTCAGAGCGGTTCAATCCTGATGAAATGTGTCAATATCATTCACATTCTCACGGTCACAACACAGAAGAATGTTGGGCACTCTGCCACCTCATTCAGAATCTTATTGATAGCGGTGTCCTGCAAATAACAGATGATTACACTGTGCAACTTAAGGGTGGGAATGCATGCCCTATTCAATGGAAAGGATCAGTAGCAGTTATATCTAAAGTGTATGATGAGACTGTCAAAGTATTTCCCATACAACCAATTCATCTCAAAGGAGCTAACAATCCTTTGAAAGTGGCCGCACCAAAGCCAATTCCTTTACCTTGCAGACTACAACATCCTGTTGTCAGCTTACACAAAGTTCCATGGAATTATGGAGAAGCTGAAGGATCTACATCTCATACTACTGCTACAGTGTCAAAAGAGAATCCACTGTACCTTCCTCAACGGATTATCAAGCCTACTTACGAAGCAAAGAGGAAGTTGCCCATGGAGAAGATTGAAAAATTCCTCCGTACTATGGGCCATAATGAAGCCAAAGTGGTTTTAAGCTTGCAAGAAGCTCCATACCGGATTTCGATACTGGACCTGGTTTTCTCTTCCAAGGAGCATCGGAAGGTTTTGCTAAAGGTTTTGGAAGAAGCCTACTTGCCAAAATCAGTGAATGTGGAAAAATTTCAACATTTGGTTGATCACATTTTCAATAACAATGTGATATCCTTCACTGATGATGACATACATCCCGAAGGGACCGGTCACTACAAACCACTGCACATCACAGTGTTATCTTCTGGGTACATGCTAGCTGGAGTATTGATAGATGGAGGTTCATCTCTAAATATATGTCCTTATGCCACCTTGGTGAAGATAAATATCAATCTCAAGCGAATCCAAAGTAGCCATACGATCATCCGAGCTTTTGTTGGATCTCGGCGAAATTCCATTGGAGAGATTGAATTGCCAATTGAGATTGGTCCTAATACATTCAACGTATCCTTCCACGTCCTCAAGATAGATTCAGGATACAACCTGCTATTGGGGAGACCATGGATACACATGGCTAGGAGTTGTTCCCTCCACCTTACATCAACAACTCAAATACATCATCAACAATAGTCTAGTCACTGTCAATGCTGAGCCGGAATGTCCTATACCAGGAACTCTACCAATTATCAGCTTTAATTCAGAAGTTGAGCCGGCCAGTTTCCATACTCTAGAAGTGAGTAACAAGCAATTCCATCCTATTGGAGTGCCACTTCCCGTACCCAAGATTTCTGAAGAGATTATGTCAGCCACTCAAGAGATGATGTTATCGGGTTACCAACCTGGACAAGGGCTTGGTAAGGATCAACAGGGTATTAAGCACCCTATCCAAATATCCAATCAAATTGGGACAGCCGGGCTAGACTATTCTACTAATTCCACTCGTAGGAATCCTCATAAGCATAAACAAGTTCCTCAAACTTCCACCGCACGGCGATTTTCTACACCTTTACCGCATGAGTTAATACAGTCTCCAGTAAAGGTACCAGCCCATGTTGTGTCTATGCTATTTCCGAAACCAGTGCCAATCAAAGCTAAAGAGGTGCTGATTCCTGATCCCGAGGCCATCAGGACTTTTCCCTCAACAATTGGAGCAGCACTCCATGAATTGGTCGATGAGGGTAAAATGGACAGAAAATTCCTCTGCCCTGTAGATAACTTTAATTGCTTGCTTTCCTTTACAGCACTAGCAGTTATTTTATAATGTACATGCTAACACTTTTGTATGATCGAACAGTTGCATATATTAAGTGAAAGCATATTTTGTTTCAAGACTCTGAATTTAGATGTGCATGTACTTGCTGATGAGGTGCCTTCTCTCCACAAGGGCTGTAACTTTGATGCAAAGTTGGACTCAGACTTGATGGACATCTAAGAGGACATTGAGACACCACAAGAGATTAAGGAATGGGCCACCGATAAACCCAAACCCAATCTTGATCAAACCACTCCTTTCAATCTTAGAACCTTAGACAACCATAAGCTAATCCAGATTGGTTCAGACCTTACCACAAATCAACGGAATGACATGGTTACACTGTTAACCCAATTCTAGGATGTGTTTGCATGGTCTCATGAAGACATGGTGGGATTGCCCACTGACATTGTTCTTCATCGCCTTCCCATTCAAGAAGGATTAAAGCCAGTTAGGCAAAAGCTCAAGCGATTAAAACCTGAGTGGAGTTTAAAAGTTAAAGAAGAAATTGTGAAACAATTTCAAGCAGGCATCATCATGGTGTCTACATATCCAGAGTGGATATCCAACATTTTTCCCGTGCCTAAACTAGGAGGAAAGGTGCGAGTTTGTGTGGATTATCGGGATTTGAACAAAGCTTGCCTTAAAGATAGCTTTCCCGTGCCTTTTATCCACATTCTCATTGATAATACTGCTCAATACGGCATGTACTCCTTTGCTGATTGCTTTGCGAGGTACCATCAAATTATGTTTGTTGAGGAAGATCGTGAGAAAACTGCTTTCATCACGCCTTGAGGAACCTTTTGCTACAGACGGTTGTCATTCGGCCTCATCAACGCCGGGGCAACCTACCAGCGAGCTATGATGGCTCTTTTTCACGATTTAATGCACAATGAGATAGAGATCTATGTGGATGACATCATTATCAAATCCCGGAATGAGGATGACCATTTAGACCATCTCAAAAAGCTGTTCAACAGGTTGCGTAAGTACAACTTAAAGTTGATTCCCGCCAAGTGCGCCTTTGGTGTTAAGTCGGTGAAGTTGCTAGGCTTCCTAAATCGACCACAAAGGATTGAACTGGATCCTACCAAAATCCGAGCCATCAAGAAATGCCCATTCCTCGCATGTAAAAAGAAATACGGGATTTTTGGGAAGGATTAACTTCATTAGCCGATTCATTTCTCAACTCACGCGAACACAATGAGACAATCTTCAAATTGTTAAGGAAGAACTCCTCCATGAAATGGAATGACGAGTGTCAAAAGCCTTCCTCACAATTAAGGAGCAACGATAAACGCTCTGCTTACGGTACCTCCTGTGGATGATGTTCCCTGCTCATGTACTCATCCATAAATGACAATGCTATGGGTCAGTATCTTTGAAGCGTAAAGACAATAGAGGCCAAGAGCGAGCTATCTATTACCTCAGCAAAAGATTCAACATCAGTGAACACAAGTACACTCTGATCGAGAAGACTTGTTGTGCTTTAGCATGGGCTTCCATGAGATTACAGCATTATCTCCATGGTCACACAACCTATATCATATCCCGAATGGATCCTCTCAAGTATGTGTTCAGCAAACCCATACTGAATTGTCGACTGTCCAGATGGCAGTTGATCCTACAGCAATTTGACATCGTCTACGTGACTCAAAAGTTGGTCAAAGGTCAAGGAATTGCGGATCAATTGGCCACTGCACCTGCAGGGGATTACAAACCCTTAGAAACATACTTTCCTGATGAAGGAGTAATGACAATTCAGCTACCACATCAGTATGATACATGCTATTAGTGGAAAATATATTTTGATGGAGCTATTAACTCAGAAGGCTCTGGAGCCGGAGCAGTTTTAATATCCTATATGGGGGAGCAGTATCCCGCCGCCGTCAAATTGCAGTTTGCCAACACCAACAACACAGCTGAGTATGAAAGCTATATCATGGGACTCAAACTTGCCCGTTCAATGGCTATCAGGTGGTTAACTGTCTTTGGGGAGTCCGAATTGGTAATCAAGCAATCCACAAGAATCTATCAAATCAAAGAATTACATTTACTGCCTTACCATCAGCAAGTTCTACAGATGGCTTTGGAGTTTGAAGAAATCTCATTTCTCCACATTCCTATAATAGGAATGACTTTGCAGATGCATTAGCAACGTTGGCCTCCTTGGTTTACATACTGGACAAGGAAAACATGCCAAGAATCACGATTGCTATGTAGAAAGCCCCAGTCTCTGGGAATTACATTGGAGAAGTATCGGATGAGTTGTCTCAACCCTTGGTATCAACATATCAAAGAATATCTACGAGATGGATCTACACCCGCTGAGGCGAGCCTAACTGAGAAGAGGTGGATTCATCGACTTGCTATGAAATTCTACCTGAGCGGAGATGCACTCTACAAAAGAGATGCAGGATTAGGTCTCCTCAGAAGTCTGGACAAAGTCCAAGCTCAACGACTCATGGATGAGATCCATGGTGGAGTATGCGGCCCTCACATGAGCAAACCCCTACTTGTCAAGAAAATTCTCAGAACGGGACATTATTGGCTTACACTCAAAGCTGACTGTGATGATCATGTCAAGAGGTCCTATCAATGTCAGATCCATGGGAATGCTATCCACGCCCCTCCAAGGGAACTCCACAATATGAGTTCGTCATGGCCCTTTTCAATATGGGGAATGCACGTGATCGGGCCCATCGAGCCCAAAGCCAGTAATAGACATCAATTCATATTCATCATGATCAATTACATCACCAAATGGGTTGAAGCAGCTTCCTTCCCCAGGGTTACTAAAGAAGTCATCATTGCTTTCATAAAAAACAATGTTGTTTGTCGATATGGACAACCAGAGGTCATTGTGTTAGACAATGCTAAAAACCTCAACAACAACATGATGGAGGAATTATGCAGAAAATTCCACATCAAACATCTCAACTCTGTCATCTACCGTCCAAAGATGAATGGTGCTCTTGAAGCGGCTAATAAAAACATTAAGAAGATCATGTAGAAAATGTCTACCAATCACAAAGGATGGCCTGACCTCTTGCCCCTAACTTTATTAGCCTACAAAACATCAATGCGTGCTTCCACTGGGGCAACCCCCTACTCGTTATTCTATAGGATGGAAGTAGTGTTCCCCATAGAAGTGAAAATAGAATCCCTCAAAGTATTGATGGATGCTCAGTTGGATGAAGACCAATGGGTACAAGACATGTATCACCAATTGTCTCTGATAGATGAAAGGCGAACAGCGGCTATCTTCCATGGTCAGTTATATCAGCAAAGGATCGCATGATCCTACAACAGAAAAGTCTGACTACGACAATTCAAACAACATGACTTGGTTTTGAAGAAGATCATTGACAACCAAGATCAATCTAATGGAAAATTTGCTCTTAACTGGGAGGGCCCATTTATTGTCAAAGAAGTATTGACAGGAGGTGCTCTCAGGTTGCAGGAAATGGATGGCGATGAATTTCCACAGCTTATCAACTCGGACACAGTGAAACGGTACTATGTTTGAAGTTACCATCGAACAAACATCCTGGTTTTGGTCATCCAATCACCAGTCATTCCGGTTTTGAACCCTCTCTCCTTTTTATAAACTCTTCTGCCCCTCAGGGAAACATACACTTCAATCCAGCAGCCTGGTTTTACTTCATTTCAAACCTTTCATACAATCCTGCTTCTCCTGAAGATGAGATTAAACTTTTCACACCTGCTTCTCCTGAAGACTAGATTAAACTTTTCACACCTACTTCTCCTGAAGACGAGATTAAACTTTTCACCCCTACAGTTTATCCTCAAGATGGGATTAAACTTTTTCCGCACTTGTAGTTTATCCCCTCTATGGGATTAAACTTTCTTCTCCCCGCAGTATAGCCCGCACATGGGATTTATGCTTCTCATCAGCTACGATTCGTCCTGAGGGGCGAACTACGTCGACCTGATCTCCCTGATACCCGGGGGTACGTAGGCAACCATATTCTATATGGCCCGGTCATAATAAAGAAAAACAACAAAAACATTTCTACCCTTTCTTTACAAAAATAACAAAAACAACAAAAATACTTCTACACCCATCTGCTTTCCGCATTCAGCGTTGAACCTCTTACACCAGGTTCGAACTACGCAGACTTGATCTGCTCTTCTAATAGGAGTACGTAGGCAGCCATTCATGGTGCAGTCTAACCCCTATCAGAACAAACATACTTGTCACACGGTATTGGGATCAACCTTCAAATTGCCCCACTTCATCGTTTTCAGATTAAAGGGATGGAATTATCCAACCTCTTCTCACAAATAGAAGATTCGGTGACCATCTATGCTGCGATCGTGCCTCAAAGAGCAATACCAACCCATAAGAGATGGAATTAACTAGGCTTCTCACAAATAGAAGTACTGGCTACCATCTGTGGTGCGTCAATCTCAGAGAGGAAGAAACCACCCTCCTCTCCATTTTCTCCATACAGATACCAATCCCAAGACACCAAAGATGGTAGGGATTTTCAGTAATCAATGATCCATTCTGAGAGACCTTGCAACGTCTCAATGTCCATCTATCAAGGATAAGTTCAAAATGCATCAAGATCAAAGGCCCTGAAGAAACAGGCAAATATCAAGCAAGTATCAAGACATAACTAAAAGGGAAGTGAATCAAAATATATTTCCCTGCCATACATAATATTGTTTGATATATACATATGTGTTGTACATGACAAAATGGCTAAGTTAGTCTGTGTAGGAAAATACAAAGCTATCTACAGATCTGTATAGATGCGGACTATCAGATCTAATATAGCATCCCTCTCTAAAGATGGAGGTAACGGTGCAAGCTCCTGCCCAAGGGTATCTACACGAGCTAGCAGATCAGAGGCTAACTGCATGGTGGCAAAATGCTCATCAATGTAGGCACTCATGTCGGCCAGACTGACCGTCATCTGGGATCTCACTAAAGTGCTATCTGCAATGGCCACATCCCTAGCAGATAAGGCAGCATCCTGCTCAACTATCAATGAATCCCTGGCTGATCTAGGCTCATCCCTTTCTAACAGAGCGGTATCTCTCTCATCAAGAGCTGTCAACATCGTGGCCCTAGCCTGATCTCTGTCATAGGTCATCAGATGTAAGCTCTGCTCCAAATGCTGTGCCGAATACTGAGTAACAGTGGAACTCAGGGTGGGAGAATCTATCACAAATGCTAGCAAAAAAGACCAGCCAAGTCATCGGTGGGAATGACACCTCCTCTCTATAGGCTCTCATCGCGTGAATTAGTCTCACCTTTGACCGTGGATAGTGTCGCAACCCAATGCGCTCTCGCTCCATCCATGCGGAATACTCTGCAGAACAACATGGATGATCGACGTAAAACTCAACCGACTCTCCGATCCCAGCAGTATACAACTCGGATCTATCCTCCGTGACAAAGCGGTGAGACGCGAAATTACCGACTCACCGCCCTCATAAGGATGAAAGTGTTGAAACCGGTCAAACCGACACATCACGGCCAATGTGGTGGTAAGTAATCATGCCCCTCAAACCAAATGAGGAGATAATCCATGCCCTGAGCATGAGTAATGAAGTCAGTAGGTGAGCCAAGCCCCGAACACGACAATATATCAAACGGATCTCCAATCTCTACCAAGAAAGCGACGAAGATCAACAGATCAGACACCGTGAAATTTGAAAAGAGTACGACATGGCTATCTCATGGGTGAAACAAAATCCATGATGTCTAAATGTGCCAATCGGTCTCAAGTATGACATGAACCACACTTACAAAGATGATCGAAGCTACTCAGAACACTCCTGCTTGGGATAAGTGCAACGATATGTAGCCGACCTCAAGGTCTCTGCGATAATCATCGGTACAATGGTAGGACCCTCCCTAAGAGCTCTCGCTGCCATAATGACGCCGATATCTAGCTCATCCATGTACCGCGACATGTATACGTATGACAATACGCATAGAAGCAGTACATCTACTCTGGCTGAAAGCCAATGATCCTCCGGTGTGGTGAAATCCCCGAAATGATGTGCATAGCTGTCCTCAGAGCCAAACCTGTCAAACAGGAAATGCTGGGATATCACGTGGACGGATGTAATCTCGTCCTGGACCACTCTACGTCTCAATCTGGTGAGGGTCATGAACTGTCTGCTCATGTCTCCAATAGCCATATGCACGTAAGGTCTGTCTAGCGGCAGCATCGTCAACCGTGCATACTCCTTCAAAGTATAAGTCAACTCACGGGTCCCAACGCGGAATACCTGTCTGTCCGGTACCCAGTGCTCTAGCATGCCATCTACAAATCCTGGAGGAACCTGAAACATCAGTAAGGTCATAGTATGCTGCAGAAAATCATCTACGATCACCATGTCTGATGGTGATATACTATCATACCATGATCACATACCAGCTACCACCGCAAATGGTGGGGTATGATCAATACGGCTAACTGTCGAATAAGACATCTGTATGGGCCGTGTCATAAGACCATCCAGGGATCAATACTTAATATCTCTGGAAATACATACATATGCATAACACAATAGCATGCATGATACAATAGATGGAAACATGATATAGGGAATGAAAACAATGCATACATTCCTAAGTATATCATCATATAATACATCTCTTGCAGCTAAAATACAGGGAAATGGGGCGAAGCTACCCAACATCTAACAGAGGCCTATCAAAAGATATAGCGGGAATGGGGCGAAGCTACCTAGCAGCTAACAGAGGCCTATCAAAAGAAATACATTAGAAAAAGTCAATGGTGTCGATGTCCACATCATTGATGTTGTCCACCTGATGTAACTCCTCCTGAGTCACTGGATCTCTATCTACAGGGATGTCAAGCCTATACAAAGGAGGATCTGCATCGGCAAAACCATATGGGTCATCCGAGGGACCAGCGCCAGAGCTGGAAGGATCAAAAGTATCTGCCTCCGCAGGATCTCTGCCCAAATGCCGAATGAAAAGATGTGACCGGTCCAGCTGCCGCGTCAATCTGTCAATCCGTGTCACATGAGTAGGATCTCTGACACAGGCTAGCAAATCTGTCATCAGCACGGATCAAGGAACCATATCCCCCATAAACTGTGTGGCGCGGGTCTGAGCTCCAATCGTACGAGGGATCCTCCAATGCTGGAACATCTCCTGAGAACAGGGGCCCTCTAACAATGTAAAACCGTCAATCCCCATCAATGGGATGTCAATGACGGGTGACTGCGAAACAGCCGATAACGCCGGCGAGAGGCAAGATCGGATACTGAATCTCTCAGTAGTGCTCCTGGATAAGACGCTCTCCTAAATAGAGCTCCCATCCTCCATCTGTGAAGAGAGGAATCCTGCGGGTGGAAATGACGTACTCTACTCCAGTCGGGTACCCATCCTCAAAGCCAACTCCCAAATGCTCTCCAAAGTAGGGAATCTATATGATGACATCGGCTGTCAATAGCTCCGGCTGTAGGCGACAATGAGTGAAACCCTCAACAACAGGGACCTCCGCCAGTATGGAATGATGCCATCTTCGTCCTCGTGGATAGGTATCTAAACCTAACACGCTCACAGGACGCAAACAAGGAAGCCTCTCATAGGCCCAAACCGCCAACACAAAGGCAAACATCTCACGCCGGTCCAACACTCTTAACCTATACATGGAAAAGACAAGAGAAACACTCACCAAGCGAATATGGGTAAAATCGTAACCACACCTCGATTAAGCCTCGCGATCGCACGCGATTCCCCGAGGAAGTAGGCAAAGGTATAGAACCCCGACCATACTCTCCTTAACGGCCACGGTCGAGTGGCGCTAATCAAAGTGAAGGACACCAGAGAGGAATTATCTACTATGAAGCGTTTCTCTAATAATCATCAGAACAATCGCCAAGAATGCGATCCTCGACTCTCACATCATCTGCATGGGCTCACTCAATGTACTCATTTATAAAGATCTATGCTCAAAGGACCAGACGAATAGCCCCGCCTTTGAGCGCTCACCGAACTCCCAACAAGGATCCGACAAAGAGGGTGATATCCGCCGCAAGGCACCGGCCCCTCCAAACTCCATACCGTGATAAACCGCCAATCCATCTCACACCTCAGCTATCATCACCTCGTAGTCCAAAGAAATGGAGGATCGAACCGTGGAACCACCGCCAACCATCCCCTCTACGGGGTTACACATGCGAAACCACGAAATATCAAAAATGAAGTTAAATGAAACCACTAATACAACGCCCGGGGGTTATCAAACATCTACTGCCCCCGCTACGGGGTCATAACGCGATGCATCCTTCAAGCATTAACGCATCCCCGACGGAGGTCACAACAAAATGCAACCATTGATACACACATCAATGAAGGTCAAGCAATCTTGACATCATATCAGCCGATGGCAAGTAAACCCATCGAAGCAACCTTACCAATGAGGGCTACAACGCAATGCACCCAAAGTAGGATTCATCCGGTGATACACATCAACGAAGATAAGGTAACCTCCCCGATAACAACAAACTGCTTGGCGGTGACTTCGACAAGATGAGGGAACATGTTATACACATCCTCAAAATGCATGCCTTTTATCCCCACGATCTCTTCCACACAACAAAAATTTCTACGGAGTATAAACCAAAGTATAGATTCAAGACTTCGTGATAGCCCCAATGCCAAATGTCAACATCCTTGGAAGCTTGGATCGCATGTCTAGCCATCATCATTGTCATCCCAGCCAGATTACCTCCGACAATCATTCATGCATTCTACATGCATTCGCAGATCATGTTGCTTACATATAGCATCATGTTTATCTTGATTGCATTTCCAAACAGTCTAGGATTCTTTATCCTATCCATGCCTCGCATTGCATGAATATGATAAAGAGGGGCATCCAATTTAGACACTCAAAATTTTCTACACTCCTATTCCTAACATTGCAGAGGGTAGATTTGTCTTTTGGAGATAACACTGAAAAACAACTTACATCCATGCCGGATACTACCAGAAGTTCAGCTCCAACCCGGAACACAAACCGGGAACATCATCTCATCCCGGAACACACACCGGGGGTGTCATTTCAAATCTAGGAGATAACCCCGAGATATGCAAATCAAAAGACCGACAACAACATCAAAGACGATACCCCGGTCTCTACGATAACATCGCGACGTTCAATTCCAGGTCCCGTAAACAACATCGAGTAGCAGAATCCCCATCCTTGGTGAAAGCCTCAAGGGATGCCATTGCAGTTTTGGCGATAACCCTGGAAATGCTTGTTTCAAACACATGTGATCAGCTTCAGGCTCAGACATCCAATCGAGGCACATACACCTTAGTCCCGGGACTAACAAAACGAAAGTGCATGTGAATACCCATAGATGACAACAGGCATACAAACAAGCGCCCAATCTCGATATAACCTCGAAATGTCTCGCTTCCGCTTAAAACTCGCGATAACCCCAACCCTGTGAGTCACCAACAAGTCATCTTACTATCTCAACAAGATGATATCACAAAGAACCAACAAGTCATTCCAATCTCGCTTGTAACCCCGAAAGCAACGCTTCATTTTCAACTCAAACCTAATAACCCCTGTGAGGAGTCAAACGCTATCTTGTTCCTTCGGACAAATGGCACGCCGTCTCAACACTTCATACATACATACATACATACAACAATGTCCCACAAGAGCCAAGGATTGACAATCCCGAGTGACTATTACGTGTGGCGATTTCTTTGGATAGAATTTAAAGCTTGAAGACCACGGGCATGTACCTCTTTTTTGACTTCATAACCTCTAATCCGTCATTACGTAAATCTCAAACAAGCGATCCGATGAAGTACAAATATGCTTCGCTCGATGCTCTTGATTGAAGTTCTGCAAGTTCGAAAGCAAACATTACAAAGGCACGCATCGCACGTACTATGAGACGACGGGACCATGAGGCTCGGATCCACCATGACTAATCACCGCAGTACAACTCGAGGTCACCGAGGGTGTACTACGACCATCACCTATAAATATAAGTCGATGGGGTCACCATTTAAAGAGAGAGAGAGAAGGAAAAAGGGAAGCCCCTGCCCATTTTACTCGTGATACACATCTTTTGAGAGTGTTTCCTCTTCTTTAAACACTAGTTATATATATATATTTATATATATAATTATAATCTATCGCATATATCCGATGAGCCCTGAATTTTACATCCGTGTGTTTACTCGCTTTTATATATATATATATATATATAATAGCTTTACATATCCGATGAGCCCAGATTTACATCCTATATACATCAGTGTTTATTATATATTATATATATATATATATACATATATATATATATATATATATATATATATATATATTTATTTCATCCGATGAGCCCGGAGTTTACTTCATGGCCTTTATACAACTTTATTTATATATTATTTACATTTCTATCTATCTAGAGTTTACTTTTGTTCGTGGCAGCTTGATCGCTTTCACGCCTTTATTTACATTTCGTCCCTTTGAGTTTACTTTGTGTATTGATCATGTTCATATATATATATATATATTTACCGCTTTTATATATTTACATTTTCGATCCCCCATAGAGTTGCTTCGTGGTGGTTGATCCAGTCTGGATATATATATTTATAGCTTTTATATATATAACTGCTTACTGCTTTCCATACAAATTGCAGTATCATGTGAGCCTAGTAATTATGTGATCACAGGTTTAGTCTACTGAATCTAGATTCGGTTCCCATAATGGACATTTTCAGCTGTAAGCAACATGTACATTATTTTACAGTGTCTGAGTTTCCTTGGATGGCTATCATGCCCATAAGGAGTTCGGCACTGATGTATATTATTTTCTCGAGGATGCTTCTCATCTCGAAAATAAAAGCAAACAAGCCGAGCATTTAATAAAATGGAAGTATGAAAAGGTCTCAATTCCTATTGAGCACATGGTTTGAAAAAACCTCTTTTACAAAACTTCATTGCTATATCTTGGTTAAAACTGAATTTTTCTATAAAATTCATCGCACTACTTTCAAATAATTGCACATTGATCTACACACACACACACACACATTCATATAACAATTTCTTTGAAGAGTGGCGGTCACCGTGGTAACACGGATGTCGGGGGGGTGCCTAACACCTTCCTTCCGCATAATCAACCCCCCGAACCCTTAATGAATCTTTGTTTCACAGACCCATTTAGCAGTGTCAAATCACTGGGTCAATGTTCTAACCTTTTCTATTATGCGTTATGCAACCAAAGAAATACACCAACTGGCGACTCTTAAAGTCAATCGTCGACATTATACATGTCGGACCTTTTTCACTTGTTTTTTCAAACAAATCTCACATTAACATGAGAACACCAAAGAACAAGTAACGAAAAGGGACACTCAAAAATCCCGACGTCGATAGATAAGATAAAGAATCCTAGACACTTGAAATGCAATCAAGATAAACATGTTGCTATATGCAGTAACATGATGCAAATGCATGTAGAATGCATGAATGATTGTCAGGTAATCCTGCTGGGATGACAATCAGTGATGGCTTGGACATGCGATCCAAGTTTCCAAGGATGTTGACGTTGGGGCTATCACCAAAGTCTTGAGTCCTAGACATTGGTTTATACTCCATAGAGGTACCTCTTGTGTAGAAGAGATCTGTGGGGATAAAGCTTAATCTGTTTGAGGATGTGTATAACATGTTCCTATCTATCGCTGTGAGTTATCGCCAACAAGGTTGTCATTTGCCAGGGTCAGCTCGACCTTCGTTAATGTGTGTATCAACGGATAAATCCCTCTTTGGGTGCATTGTCAAGGTCGTTTCGACTTTCATTGATGTGTATCAATGGTTGCGTTGCATTGTAGCCTTCTTTGGGTAAGGTTGCTTCAATGGGTTTACTTGCCATCACCGATATGACGTCAACGTTGCTTGACCTTCATTGATGTGTGTATCAATGGTCGATTACGTTGTGATTTTTTCACGGGAGGCGAGATGTTTGAAGGATACATCGCTCTGACCCGCTTCGGGAGGCGAGATGCTTGATAACTTTGGCGTTGTAACTTCGTGGGGAGGTTTGATATTTTGTGGTTTCGCGTTGTAACCCCCGCCAGGGATTGTTTAGGGTTGTAACCATGCAAATGACGGCATCGGACCTTTATGGGGTATTGCCGAGCATGGTTTATGAAAGCTGAGCTCATTGGTATAGTATACCCTACAATTAGGCGAATACCATTGAGACGACGGGAGTTTAACTCTGACCGATAAGAAACCGTGATTTCAGTCGTTTCGCCAATCGCGAAAGCATTTTATTCCCGATTTGACCTTTTCACATGAGACCTCCTTTGTAACTCTAATCGAGCAAGCCGAGGTGTGGGACCCATGTAGGGTGCCGCAGTGTACCTGCAGGATCCATAGGTTAACCCGCTGGCCACCGTAGTTTATGTATAGGTGGTCATTGCTTTATAAGTCATTTTCAAGTTAACGCAATGAAGGAAATCTGAGAGCTCTTCTTCAAGATCTCACCGAAGTTCGCAACTTTCGCATATTCTCACACCGCATAAGCGCTTTTCAACGTCTCCGGTAACACATGCATGTATTTTTTCCAATTCATTCATCCGTTGAAAATGACTTATCGCACGAAATGCATTTAGACACATAGTAAACACATAGTAGCAAAATAATCCTGGTAATTAGACTACACTTACGGATTTTTTACTGCAATGTATTGATGCATACAAGATGTATATGACTGTGTATAGGTGTGCTACTGAATGGCCACCTAGTCATGCCTATGTGCATGTGGATAGTCCTATTTACAAAGGGGGATATGGCAAAATTTTCCCAAAATGTAGGCATTGAGTAGTCATGCATTTTTTAACTCTACTGTAGATGTATGTTAAAGCAATGCATGCATGCATGTAATCATAGAATGCATTTTGAAAAGACTCCAGGTAAGAAATTACCACACCCTTTCTGAGGTGATTTGGAGACTTGTTGTCCGGATATCATTGATCCGGATCAGCCGAGTAGTTCCCGCAGGACCACTTTTGGTGTATGGAGGAGGGCTTTTGAAGAGCCTCGGTAGCTTACAGAAGACAGCCTCATCGTTTATGCGGAGGCGGTGGTACGTCCCTATTCGGGTTGAGGTGCCGAATGTCGAGGGACGAGGAGGAGGATGCACCCGTCGAGGTTCCCGCTCTCTTGTCAGACGTGTTCCCTGTAGGGAATTTCCAGGTATTCAAGTGGCAAACCCAGATCTTCTGGGTGACTTGAGTAGGCATCCTTCAATATACCTGCACGCAAACGAGGTATGAAGTTAGATCTTTAATCTTCCTTATTTCCTATTGATGAGGAGTCAAGGAGTCTGATGTTGATATGCATTTGATGTAGGTTCCAGGCTTCACACAGCCTCGAGGGAATTGGTTTAGCATCCACTCTATATATCAGGCCTTGCATGATGACTATAGAACGATCGTCCATGGCTGGGGATTCAGGAGGTTCTTCTCTTTTCTACCCCATCGCTGTCCCTGGGGTTACCTCAGGGCATTGTCTAAGCGGTGGTTTCACCAGACTCAGTCACTCCATTTGCTGGACTGCGAGATGATGATGACGCCGATGGATTGGCGGTTTATCACATGTATGGAGTTTGGAGGGGAGCCGGTGCCTTGCACGGCGGATATCACCCCTACTGTCATCAAATCCTTGTTGGGAGTTCCGGCGGAGACGCTCAAGGGTAGGACCGTTCGTACAGGTCCTTTGAGCATAGATGCTATGAGTGGGCTGTTAAGTGAGCCAATACCCGGTGATGTGAGAGTCAGGGATCACATTCTTCGGCGATTGTTCCTGATGATCATTAGGGACTGCATCATAGCAGATAATTCCTCTACGGTGTCCTTCACTTTGATCAGCGCCACTCGACACGTGGACCGTATAGGAGAGTATGATTGGGATTTCTACACCTTTGCCTACTTCCTTAAGGGAATGCGCATGCGATCGCAGGGCTTAACTGAGGTGTGGTTAGGATTCTACCCATTTCTTGTCTCTTCCCATGTATAGGTTAAGAGTGTTGACTGACAGCAGATGTTTGCCTTTGTGTTGGCAGTTTTGGGCCTATGAGAGGCTTCCTTGTTTGCATCCTATGAGTGTGTTAGGTTTAGATACCTATCCACGAGGACGGAGATGGCATCATTCCATACTGGCAGAGGTCCCTGTTGCTGAGGGTTTCACTCATTGTCGCCTACAGCTAGAGCTATTGACAGCCGATGTCATCACATGGATTCCCTACTCTGGAGAGCATTTGGGAGTTGGCTTTGAGGATGGGTACCCGATTGGAGTAGAGTACGTCATTTCCACCCACAGGATTCCTCTCTTTACAGATGGAGGATGGGAGCTCTATTTAGGAGAGCGTGCTATCAGGAGCACTACAGGAGAGATTCGTATGCCGATCTTGCCTCCTGCCAGGCGTTATTGGTCTGTTTCGCAGTCACCCGTCATTGACATCCCATTGATGGGGATTGACGGCTTTACATTGTCAGAGGGCCCTTGTTCTCAGGAGATGTTCCAGCATTGGTGGATCCCTCGTACGATTGGAGCTCAGACCCGCGCCACATAGTTTATGGGGAATATGGTTCCAGGATTCGTGATGATGAAGGATTGGCTAGCCTGTGTTAGAGATCCGACTCATGTGACACAGATTAATGATTGACGCGCAAATGGGACCGATCCACATCTTTTCATTCGACATTTGGGCAGAGATCCTACAGAGGTAGATACTTTTGATACTTCCAGCTCTGGCGCTGGTCCCTCGGATGACCCATATGGTTTTATCGGTGCAGATCCTCCTTTGTATAGGCCTGACATCCCTGTAGATAGAGATCCAGTGACTCAGGAGGAGTTACATCAGGTGGACAGCATCGATGATTTTGGCATCGACACCATTGACTTTTTTTGATGTATTTCTTTTGATAGGCCTCTGTTAGCTGCTGGGTAGCTTCGCCCCATTCTCGCTATATCTTTTGATAGGCCTCTGTTAGATGTTGAGTAGCTTCGCCCCATTTCCCTGTATTTTAGCTGTACAGAGATGTATTAGATGATGATATACTTATGAATGTATGCACAGTTTTCATACCCAATATCATATTGCCATCTATTGTATCATGCATGTTATTATGTTATGTATGTGTATATATGTCCAGAGATATTCAGCATTGACCCCTGGATGGTCTTATGACACTACCATCTGAGATGTCTTCTTCGACAGCTAGTCAGATTGATCATACCCCACCATTTGCGGTGGTAGCTGGTATGCGATCATGGTATGATAGTTTATCACCATCAGACATGGTGATCGTAGATGATTTGCTGCAGCATACTATGACCTTACTGATGTTTCAGGTTCCTCCAAGATTTGTAGAGGGCATGCTAGAGCAATGGGTACCGGACAGACAGGTATTCTGCTTTGGGACCCGTGAGTTGACTCCTACTTTGGAGGAGTATGCACGATTGACGATGCTGCCTCTGGACAGACCATGCGTGCACATGGTGACAGGAGACATGAGTAGACAATTCATGACTCTCACAGGATTGAGGCGCAGAGTAGTGCAGGATGAGATTACATCCGCCATGTTATATCCCAGCATTTCCTGTTTGACAAGTATGGCTCTGAGGACAGCTATGCACAGCATTCTGGGGATTTCACCACACTAGAGGATCATTGGCGTTCAGTTAGAGTAGATATACTGCTTCTATGCGTATTGTCATACGTATACATGCCGCGGTACATGGATGAGCTAGATATCGGCATCATTATGGCAAAGGAGAGCTCTCGTGGAGGGTCGTACCATTGTCACAGATGATTATCGCAGAGACCTTGAGGTCGGCTACATACTCTTTGCACTTATCCCAAGCAGAGTGTTCACAGTAGCTTCTGGCCATGTCAGTATGTGTGGTTCATGTCACACTTGAGACCGATTGGCACATTTAGACATCATGAATTTTGTTTCACCCATGAGATAGCCATGTCGTACTCCTTTCAGCCTGCGGGATGTATAGATGTTGTATCTTGGTCCGCTTTCTTGGCAGAAATTGGAGATCCGTTTAATATATTGCCGTGTTCAGGGCTTAGCTCACCCTACAACTTCATTACTCATGCTCCGGGCATGGATTATCTCCCTCTGGTTGGTTTGAGGGGCATGATTACTTACCACCCACTGGTCGTGATGTGTCAGTTTGACCAATTTTAGGACTTCCCATCTGTGTGAGGGGGCAGTGAGTCAGCACTTTGCATCGCACCGTTTGTCAGCGGAGGACAGATCCAGGTTGTATGCTTGCTGGGATCAGCGAAAGTCGGCTAAGTTTTCTGTCAGTCATTCAGGTTGTTCTGCAGAGTATTCCACATGGATGGAGACAGAGATCGATTGGTCATGCAAGGCGAGATCCACAGTCTGAGAGACTGATTTTGACGATGAGGAGCTATAGAGGAGGCCGCTATTCCCATCGATGACTTGATTGCTGGGTCGCCAAAGATTTGTGATAGATTCTCCCACCCCGAAAAGCCATTGTTACTCAAGATTCGACACAAGATTTTGGAGCAGAGCTTACATCCGATGACCTATGACAGAGATCGTGCTAGGGCCACGATGTTGACAAATTTGATGAGAGAGATACCGCTCTCATTAGAGAGGGATGAGGCTAGATCGTACCAGGGATGCATTGATAGTTGAGGGGATGCCGCTTTATCTGCTAGGGGATGTGGCCATTGCAGACATAACACTTCAATGAGATCCCGGATGATTTGTTAGTCCGGCCGATATGAGTGCCTACATTGATGAGCATGTTGCCACCATGCGCGGCTTAGCCTCCCGATCTGCTAGCTCGTGTAGATACCTTGGGCGGGAGCTTGCAGGTGTTACCTCCGCCTTCGAGAGAGGGGATGTTATGTTAGATCCGATAGTTCGCATATATATAGATCTCAGAGATAGCTTTGTATTTTCCTCGCATGCACTAGCTTAGCCATTTTGTCATGTACAAAAACATGATGTATATATCAAACAAAGATTATGTATGGCGGGGAAATATATTTTTATTCACTTCCCTTTTAGTTATGCCTCGCTACTTGCTTGATATTTGCCTGTTTCCCCTGGGCCTTTAATCTTGATGCATTCTGAACTTATCCTTGATAGATGGACATTGAGACGTCGCAAGGTCTCTCAGAACGGATCATTGATTACTGAAAATTCCTACCATCTTTGGTATCTTAGGACTGGTATTCGTACGAAAAAAATGGAGAGGAGGATGGTTTCTTCCTTTCTGAGATTGACCGCACCACAGATGGTCGCCAGTACTTCTATTTATGAGAAGCCTAGTTAATTCCATCTCTTATGGGTTGGTATTGCTCTTAGAGGCACGATCACAGCTTAGATGGTCACTGAATCTTTTTTTTGTGAGAAGAGGTTGGATAATTCCATCCCTTTGATCTGAAACCGATGAAGTGGGGAAATTTAAAGGTTGATCCCAAAGACTGCAGTGACAAGTATGTTTGTTCTGGTAGAGGTTAGACTGCACCATGAATGGCTGCCTACGTACTCCTGTTGAATGGGAGATCAAGTCTGCGTAGTTCAAACCTGGTGTAAGAGGTTCAATGCTGAATGCGGAAGGCAAATGGGTGTAGAAGTATTTTTGTTGTTTTTGTAAAGAAAGGGCATAAAAGTTTTGTTATTTTTCACTATTGCGACCGGGCCATATAGAATATGGTTGCCTACGTACCCCCGGGTATCAGGGAGATCAGGTCGACGTAGTTCGCCCCTCAGGACGAATCGCAGCTAAAAAGAATCGTAAATCCCATCTGCAGGCTATACTGCGGGGAGAATAAAGTTTAATCCCATAGAGGGGATAAACTGCAAGTGTGGAAAAAGTTTAATCCCATCTTGAGGATAAACTGCAGGGGTGAAAATTTTAATCTCGTCTTCAGGAGAAACAAGTGTGAAAAGTTTAATCTCGTCTTCAGGAGAAACAGGTGTGAAAAGTTTAATCTCGTCTTCAGGAGAAGCAGGTGTGAAAAGTTTGAAATGAAGTAAAACCAGGCTGTTGGATTGAAGTGTATGTTTCCCTGAGGGGCAGAAGAGTTTGTAAAAAGGAGAGAGGGTTCAAAACCGGAATGACTGGTGATTGGATGACCAAAACCAGGATGTTTGTTTGATGGTAACTTCAGACATAGTACTGCGGAAATTCATCGCCATCCATTTCTTGCAACCTGAGAGCACCTCCTGTCAATACTTCTTTGACAATAAATGGGCCCTCCCAGTTAGGAGTGAATTTTCCCTTAGATTGATCTTGGTTGTCAATTATCTTCTTCAAAACCAAGTCATGTTGTTTGAATTGCCGTAGTCAGACTTTTCTGTTGTAGGATCATGCGATCCATTGCTGATATAACTGACCATAGAAGATAGTCGTGGTTCGCCTTTCATCTATTAGAGACAATTAGTGATACCTGTCTTGTACCCATTGGTCTTCATCTAACTGAGCATCCATCAATACTCTGAAGGATTCCATTTCCACTTCTATGGGGAGCACTACTTCCATCCCATAGACTAACGAGTAGGGGGTTGCCCTAGTGGAAGCACGCATTGAAGTTTTGTAGGCTAATAAAGTTAGGGGCAAGAGGTCAGGCCATCCTTTGTGATTGGTGGACATTTTCTGCATGATCTTATTGATGTTTTTATTAGCCTCTTCAACAACACCATTCATCTTTGGATGGTAGATGACGGAGTTGAGATGTTTGATGTGGAATTTTCTGCATAATTCCTCCATCATGTTGTTGTTGAGGTTTTTAGCATTGTCTGACACAATAACCTCTGGTTGTCCATATCGACAAACAACATTATTTTTGATGAAAGCAATGATGACTTCTTTAGTAACCCTGGGGAAGGAAGTTGTTTCAACCCATTTGGTGAAGTAGTCGATCATGGTGAATATGAATCGATGTCCATTGCTGGCTTTGGGCTCGATGGGCCCGATCACGTCCATTCTCCACATTGAAAAGGGCCATGGCGAACTCATATTGTGGAGTTCCCTTGGAGGGGCGTGGATAGCATTCCCATGGATCTAACATTGATAGCACCTCTTGACGTGATCATCACAGTCAGCTTTGAGTGTAAGCCAATAATATCCTGTTCTGAGAATTTTCTTGACAAGTAGGGGTCCGCTCATGTGAGGGCCGCATACTCCACCATGGATCTCATCCATGAGTCGCTGAGCTTGGTCTTTGTCCAGACATCTGAGGAGACCTAATCCTGCATCTCTTTTGTAGAGTGCATCTCCGCTCAGGTAGAATTTCATAGCAAGTCGATGAATCCGCCTCTTCTCAGTTAGGCTCGCCTCAGCGGGTGTAGATCCATCTCATAGATACTCCTTGATATGTTGATACCAAGGGTTGTGGATGGGAGGCAACTCATCCAATACTTCTCCAATGTAATTCCCATAGACTGAGGCTTTCTGCATAGCAATCGTGATGCTTGGCATGTTTTCCTTGTCAGGTATGTAAACCAAGGAGGCCAACGTTGCTAATGCATCTGCGAAGTCATTACTATTATGAGGAATGTGGAGAAAGGAGATTTCTTCGAACTCTAAAGCCATCTGTAGAACTTGCCGATGTTAAGACAGTAAATGTAATTCTTTGGTTTGATAGATTCCTGTGGATTGCTTGATTACCAATTCGGAATCCCCAAAGACAGTAACCGCCTGATACCCATTGAACGGGCAAGTTTGAGTCCCATGATACAACCTTCATACTCAGCTATTTTGTTGGTGTTGACAAACTGCAATTTGACGGCGACGGGATACTGCTCCCCCGTACCAGATATTAAAACTGCTCCGACTCCAGAGCCTTCTGTATTAACAACTCCATCAAAATACATTTTCCATGAACAGCATGTATCGTACTGATGTGGTAGCTGAATTGTCATTACTCATTCGTCAGGAAAGTATGTTTCTAAGGGTTTGTAATCCCTTGCAGGTGCAGCGGCCAATTGATCCGCAATTCCTTGACCCTTGACCAACTTTTGAGTCACGTAGACGATGTCAAATTGCTGTAGTAATTTGATGGTACCCCGCAAAGAAATCAACAAAGGAGTACATGTCGTATTGAGCAGTATTGTCAATGAGAATGTGGATAAAAAGGCACGGGAAAGCTATCTTTAAGGCAAGCTTTGTTTAAATCCCGATAATCCACGCAAACTCGCACCTTTCCTCCTAGTTTAGGCACGGGAACAATGTTGGATATCCACTCTGGATATGTAGACACCATGATGATGCCAGCTTGAAATTGTTTCACAATTTCTTCTTTAACTTTTAAACTCCACTCAGGTTTCAATCGCCTGAGCTTTTGCCTAACTGGCTTGAATCCTTCTTTAATGGGAAGGCGATGAAGAACAATGTAAGTGGACAAACCCACCATATCTTTATGAGACCATGCAAACACATCCTGGAATTGGGTTAACAGTGCAACCATGTCATTCCGTTGATTTGTGGTAAGGTCTGAACCAATCTGGATTAGCTTAGGGTTGTCTAAGGTTCCGAGATTGAAAGGAGTGGTTTGATCAAGATTGGGTTTGGGTTTGTCGGCGACCCATTCCTTAATCTCTTGAGGTGTCTCAATGTCCTCTTGGATGTCCATCAAGTCTGAGTCCAACTTTGCATCAAAGTTACAGGCCTTGTGGAGAGAAGGCACCTCATCAGCAAGTACAGGCACATCTAAATTCAGAGTCCTGAAACAAAATATGCTTTCACTTAATATATGCAACTGTTTGATCATACAAAAGTGTTAGCATGTACGTGATAAAATAACTGCTAGTGCTGTAAAGGAAAGCAAGCAATTAAAGTTATCTACAGAGCAGAGGGATTTTTTGCCCATTTTACCCCCGTCGAGCAATGCATGGAGTGCTACTCCAATTGTTGAGGGAAAAGTCCTGATGGACTGCAGTGATAGAAGGATCGTCAGTGTCCTCGTTTTCCCGAATGATAACCATGACATTTGGGCAATCATCATCTGGGGTGTATCTGTTTGTGTGTTCATCATGAACAATGACGCGAATGCCTGCCATCATCAAGGCAAGGTCATGTTTACGTTTCCGTTCCTTTTCTTCCGCCTCGGGATCAGGAATCAACTCCACTTTAGCTTTGATTGGCACTGGTTTCAGAAACAGCATAGCCACAACATGGGCTGGTACCTTTACTGGAGACTATATCAAATTATGTGGTAAAGGTGTAGAAAATCGCCGTGCGGCAGAAGTTTGAGGAACCTGCTTATGCTTATGAGGATTCCTATGAGTGGAATTAGTATAATAGCCTAGTCCGACTATCCCAATTTAACTGGACATTTGGATAGGGTGCTTAATACCCTGTTGATCCTTACCAAGCCCTTATCCAGGTTGATAACCCAATAACATCATTTCTTGAGTGGCTAACATAACCTCATCAGAAATCTTGGGTACGGGAAGTGGCGCTCTAACAAAATGGTATTGCATGTTACTCACTTCCAGAGTATGGAAACTGGCCGGCTCAACTTCTGAATTGAAGCTGATAATTGGTAGAGTTCCTGGTCTAGGACATTCCGGCTCAACATTAATAGTGACTAGATTGTTGTTGATGATGTACTTGAGTTGTTGATGTAAGGTGGAGGGAACAGCTCCAGCCATGTGTATCCATGGTCTCCCCAATAGCAAGTTGTATCCTGAATCTATCTTGAGGACGTGGAAGGATACGTTGAATGTATTATAGGACCAATCTCAATTGGCAATTCAATCTCTCCAACGGAATTTTGTCGAGATCCATCAAAAACTCGGATAATCGTATGACTACTTTGGATTCGCTTGAGATTGATATTCATCTTCACCAAGGTGGCATAAGGACAGATATTTAGAGATGAACCTCCATCTTTCAATACTCCAGCTAGCATGTACCCGGAAGACAACACTGCGATGTGCAGTGGTTTGCAATGAAAGGTCCCGAACCTTCGGGAGGTATGTCGTCATCAGTGAAGGATATCACATTGTTGTTGAAAATGTGATCAACCAAATGTTAAATTTTTTCCACATTCACTGATTTTGGCAGGTAGGCTTCTTCCAAAACCTTTAGCAAGACCTTCCGATGCTTCTCGGAAGAGAAAACCAGGTCCAGTATCGAAATCTGGTGTGGAGCTTCTCGCAAGCTTAAAACCACTTTGGCTTCATTATGGCCCATAGTATGGAGGAATTTTTCAATCTTCTCCATGGGCAACTTCCCCTTTGCTTCGCAAGTAGGGTTGATAATCCTTTGAGGAAGGTACAGTGGATTTTCTTTCGACACTATAGCAGTAGTATGAGATGTGGATCCTTCAGCTTCTCCATAATTCCATGGAACTTTGTGTAAGCTGACAACAGGATGTTGTAGTCTGCAAGGTAAAGGAATTAGCTCTGGTGCGGCCACTTTCAAAGGATTGTCAGCTCCTTTGAGATGCATTGGTTGTATGGGAAATACTTTGACAGTCTCATCATCCACTTTGGAAATAACTACTACTGATCCCTTCTATTGAGTAGGGCATGCATTCCCACCCTTAAGTTGCACAGTGTAATCATCCGCTATTTGTAGGACACCGCTATCAATAAGATTCTGAATGAGATGGCGGAGTGCCCAGCATTCTTCTGTGTTGTGACCGCGAGAATGTGAATGATATTGACACATTTCATCAGGATTGAACTGCCCTGAGTGGGGATTGATTGGAGGTAGAAGGAATGTAATTCTTCCTTCGTTGATCAACATTTAAAGTATCTCCTCCATAGATTGGCCCAAATATGTGAATTCCCTTTTATTGGCGAAATCCCGACGGGCTTTAACACTTGCTCGCTTTGCAACCTTATCCTCCATAGCTTCGCTTTCTGAAGGTGTTGATGAAGTATTCATAACAAATGGAAGGAGATAGGCATGCTCCTGCCTGATTAATTGGCGTGTGACTTGATGATGGTGGGTCACCAGTTCTGCCAATTGCTTAATTTGTTTGCCAAGAGCTTTCATCTTTTGTTCCATGATAAACTGGAACTTTGCATAATCCCATTTGTCAACACCGTCTTTGGTGGATTGGGAAGATTCACCAGTAGAATTGGAATCATGTCCAGTGATCCAACTGATCATGTTAACCTCTTCTTCTTTGTGTTGAGGGAGAGGGTTGTCTTGCACATGAGGTTGATCTGGCTTGATGACTACGATCTCACCGTTGTCTATCAGATATTGGATCTTTTGTTTCAAGGCCCAACAATCTTGAGTATCATGTCCGGGTGCCCCGGCATGGTAAGCACACTTCCAAGTAGCATTAAAACCCTTCCCATTAGGGTTGGCTGGTGGAAGAAGATGCGTAATTTTCTTCTAAGCAGTCAGAAGAGCAAGAATATTCTCGAGCGAGTCCCCTAAGGGTGTGAACGTTCGAGGTCGCTTTACTTCTCCACTTTTAGGTAATGGAGGGTTTGAAGATTGTGCTGGAAAAGGGGAGTAGTTTCTCCCCTGCATAGGCATGCTTGGATTTCCTTTTTGTCCTTGTAGTATCAAGGAAACATCCTCCTCTTTCTTTTATGGACCCTCAGGGTTGTTTCCATAAGATCCGGACTAGATGTGCTCAAGAATAACGACTTTAAGAGCGGCTAGGTCTTGAATTTTACTGGGACTTCAATCCCATTTCAAATTTATCTCGCCGTGTTTGATCATCTCGAAAAATGGTTTGCCAATACCGGCTAGAACTCTTTCATAGAAAGGAGCTTCCTATATATCTATGAAAGTCACGACCATTTCGATTCATCATGGAAGGAATAACTTGAGCAGCAAGGCGCCTCCACCTTTGAGCATACTCTCTGAATGACTCATTAGACTATTTTTTGACCTTGGTAATTTGGTACCGGTCAGGAGCCATTTGAGATTGAAAAGCAGATTGAGTGAGGAGGAAGGCGTGAGCCAGCTCTTCCCAACTATGGATCTTAGAGTTGTCTAATCTGGTATACCATGAACAGGCTTCTCCAGTTAGATTTTTTTGAAACAGCTGCATTCGGAGCTTTTCATTCTCAGCATGAGATCCAAGTTCTCCAATGAACACTTTTAAATGTGTATAAGGATCCCCTAATCCGTCATATTTCTCAAAATCAGGGGTTTTAAATTTCTTCGAATAATGAACACCAAGGAAGGTTTGTATATGAAACACTGCCATGAGTTCCAATCCCTTTGAGAACACGAATGGTTTCCTCCATTTGAAGGACTTTCTTCCTGATGTCACCGTTGTCTGGATCTCCTTGGAGATGGGTGCCTTCAGGGTCTTTGTTGGTTATATCCAACTGATGTTCTGGAATTGTTTTTTCCAGACCTTGAACTCCCCCTTGTGTAGAGGATTATGTATGTGTAGGTATCTTCGTACCCTAAGTAGACTGGTGTAATTCCTTCAATAGAACAGCCAAGTCTGTGATTTGTTTACTCAATCTGTCAAATTCTTCTCGGGAAACAGGATTAGACTGTTCGGAAGAAGACATAATTGGTCAGAAGCTTGTGACCTTTTAGAGTTTGAAGCGTAATAACAGGCCCAATTGCTTCCCTACAAAAGACTTATGTAGTTTAGTCTTAGGGTAATGTAAATGTTATCATAACATGTCCGTTTTAGGAATTTGTCCTGCAAAACCGGTTTGTTAATTGAGAACATGTCATGCACAGATATTCTTCATATTTTCCATTACATATGGATGAACATGGAATAAAATTACAAGTAAATGCTTTTACAAGTAATTAAAAATGGAAAGCATGAAGAGACTTTCCTCCGCGTTTGGTTTATTAGAGGCTGACCTATCTTAGGGTTACACTCGCGGCTTTTCGGCATGAAGGTTACCAGATCATCGCAATCTACTTGACGGGAAGTTAATCCGGTCTTTCAACTGGAGCGAATCTGAGTGGTGCCTTTCCTGAGCCCCGGGGAATTATTCTTCCCACGGGTTCAGTAATCAAACACAGACAAGATAGCCACCTGGTGGAGGGACCATATAACATACATTCACATACAACGTGTCTCACCGTTTATGCAAAATGATGACATGTGCGAAGCACTAATATCACAGATAGATATTTAACAGTGCAATAAGTAATATGCATTCATACACATTCATCAGAAATGTAAATGCAACAATCACACACAAGCATATAACAATTTTGAAAAGTTTGTAATAGTCCCTAGCAGAGTCGCCACCTGTCGACGTCAGAATTTTTGAGTGTCCCTTTTCGTTACTTGTTCTTTGGTGTTCTCGTGTTAATATGAGATTTATTTGAAAAAACAAGTGAAAAAGGTCTGACGTGTATAATGTCGACGATTGACTTTAAGAGTCGCCAGTTGGTGTATTTAACTGGTTGCACCAACGCAACCGAAAAGGTTAGCACATTGACCCAGTGATTTGACACTGCTAAACGGGTCTATGAAACCGAGATATATTAAGGGTTCGGGGGCAAATAGGAGTGCAGAAAATTTTGAGTGTCTACACTATCCATGCCTTGCATTGCATGAATATGATAAAGAGGGGCATCTGTAGACACTCGAAATTTTCTGCACTCCTATTACTAACATTGCAGGAGGGTAGATTTGTCTTTTGGAGATAACCCTGAAAGACAACTTACATCCATGCCGGATATTACCGGAAGTTCAGCTCCAACTTGGAACACAAACCGGGAACATCATCTCAACCCGGAACACACACCGGGAGTGTCATTTCCAATCTCTGAAATAACCCCGAGATATGCTGATCAAAAGACCCAGAATAACACCGGAGAGGATGACCTATTTAGCGATAACACCGCGACGTTCGGTTCAGGTCCCGAGACAACATTTGAGAGTAACCCCATCCTTGGTGATAGCCCCAAGGGATGCCATTGTAGTTTCGGTGATAACCCCAAAAAAGCTTGTTTCAAACACATGCGATCAGCTTCAGGCTCAGACATCCTATCGAGGCACATACACCTCAGTCCCGGGACTAACAAAACGGGCAGACAGGAATACCCAAAGATGACAGTGAAGCATACAAACAAGTAGTCCAAATGCAGATGTAACCCTGAGCAACGTCTGCTTTCCGCTTAAACCGGCGATAACCCAATGAGGAGTCAACACGTCATCTTACTGTCTCAACAAGATGATATCACAGCATACCAACAAGTGGTTCAATCTCAGCTGTAACCCTGAGCAACGTCTACTTTGAACTCAAACCGGCGATAACCCCGGCAAGGAGTCAAATGTCTTCTTGTTCCTTCGACAAATGGCACGTCGTCTCAACACTTCATACATACATACATCCAACAATGTCCCACAAGAACCGAGGAGTGACAATCCTGAGTGACTATTATGTGTGGCAGTACTTTGGATAGAATTTGAAGCTTGAAGACCATGGGCATAGACCCCTCTTCCTGATTTCGTACAACCTCTAATCCATGTCATTACGTAACTCTCGACACAAGCGATTCGAAGAAATACAGATATACTTCGTTCGGATGCTCGGATTGAAGTTCTGCAAGTTCGAGCAGACATTACAGTGCACGACTACACGTACTACGAGACGATGGGACCCGCAAGGCTCGGATCCACCACGACCAGCCGCATGTACAACTGCGGCTGCCGCAGGTGTACCTGCGGCCATCCGTCTATATATACAAGGCTTGTGTCAGCCATTTGAAGGGAGAGAGAAGGAAAAAGGCGAGCAAGCCCTGTCCATTTTACTCTACGTACACATCTTTTGAGTGTTTTCTCTTCTTTAAACACTAGTTAGCTCACATATAGCTCCTTTTTATCCGGCGGGGGCTGAGTATTTATCCATTTAAAGTCTAAGAAGTCTACTTTAGCAGCCCACTATAAGCCTTCTTACATTTTATAAAGCCTCTTTCTCATATATCACACACTGTTGTACACGTTAATAGTCGTGTGAGTGTGTTTGCCCGGACTTCGGTCCGTGGTTTTCATTTCTGTCTGTATATATATACTAATATATATATATATATATATTAACATTATCGAGTTATACCTCGATTGAGCCTAGATTTCGATCCGGAGGCGTTTATACTTTATATATATATATATATATATATATATATATATATATATATATATAATTAATGGTCGATACATACGATGAGCCCTGATTTTACATCCGGGCGTTTAATTGCTTTTGTAAATATATATTTATATATATAATTGTTGTCGATTATATCGATGAGCCCGGATTTTACATCCTATATGCGTTTACTTTATATATATATATATATATATATATATATATATATATATATATATATATATATATATATATATATATAATTGTTGTCAGACATATCAGATGAGCCCTTGGATTTACATCCCATGCGTTTAGTGCTTTATATATATATTTGTACATATATATATATTTACATTCTGTCAGCTCGAGTTTACTTCGTGGCCTTTTATAGCTTTTATTTACATTATGTCCTCACGAGTTTACTTAAGTGGCGCTTGATCGCTTTCACATATTTATTTACATTTCATTCCCTCGAGTTTACTTTGGAGTTTACTTTGTGGCGGTATATATATATATATATATATATATATATATATATATATATATATATATATTTACACTTCCGATCCCCATGGAGTTGCTTCGTGGTGGTTGATCCATCTGGATATATATATTTACTGACTTTTATATATATAACGCCATCGCTTTCCATACAAATTGCGATGTCATGTGAGCCTAGGAATCATGTGATCACGAGTTCGATCTCTTGAATCTAGATTCGGTTCCCATAATGGACATTTTTAGTCATGGCGACTTGTACATTATTTTTACGATTATCTCAGTTTCCTTGAATGGTTGTCATGTCCATAAGGAGTTCGGCACTGCTGTATATTATTTTCTCGAGGATACTTCGCATCTCGAAAATAAAAGCAAACAAGTCGAGCATTTAATAAAATGGAAGTATGAAAAGGTCTCAATTCCTATTGAGAACACGGTTTGAAAAACCTCTTTTACAAAACTTCATTGCTATATCTTGGTTAAAACTGGATTTTTCTATATAATTCAAACCTTGTGTATATAGGTGCAAAAGAGGCCTCGCGCTACTTTCAGATAATTACACATTGATCCACACACACACACACATTCATATAACAATTTCTTTGAAGAGTGGCGGTCACCGTGGTAACACGGATGTCGGGGGGTGCCTAACACCTTCCCTCCGTATAATCAAGCCCCCGAACCCTTAATGAATCTCGATTTCACAGACCCGTTTAGCAGTGTTAAATCACTAGGTCAATGTGCTAACCTTTTCGGTTGCGTTAGTGCAACCAGTTAAATACACCAACTGGCGACTATTAAAGTCAATCGTCGACATTATACATGTCGGACCTTTTTCACTTGTTTTTTTCAAACAAATCTCACATTAACATGAGAACACCAAAGAACAAGTAACGAAAAGGGACACTCAAAAATCCCGACGTCGACACCAGTCTCACATACTCCACTGTATCCGAAGAGCTTGCGTTTGCATACAAGTAGTTCAGAAGCACATCTTCACAATTAAAAAGCTTGTCCACGACCTCCTTCACCGCCTCAGGTGCACCGCCTTTGCAATACCTCTTGAAAGCCAATTTACCGTCCCATGAAAGTGGCCCGGTAAGAATCATATTATACCCTTTTGGCTTGAGCATGTTTCTCGCCATGGTACTTCAAAACCTTCCCATCAACGAGCCGGGGTAGAACCCCACGATCCGATCAGAAGCTCATGGCCAACTTCGAAAACCTCATTCTACATCGTTGCATGTCATCATTATATCGTCATCAAGCTCAAGAACATTTCTCGAATTTTTATCGGTGAGTCACTTTTAAATCGGTTGTTCAATGAGTTCTGCTTCTCTATTCTTACCACGACTACCACCTTTGAGTCGAATTCACTCAAATTAGGAGGTTTCCCTTTGTTCCATACCACAACAATCTCATGAACAGAGGAACATCTAGAGTAGTGCTTGACATACATTTTAAGTTCCATAACTTAGAGCCTCAAAGGTCATCGCCAATAATGTGAATCGAATATTGACCATTAAATGGGTAAGGCTCTTGTCTTGCCATCGCCTCCATATATATATTTGACTCCAGTAGCACATTAGTGCAATTGCAACGACAAATATTAAAGCAAGAACCATCTTTCCAATCCGGTGTTTGGTTTTATCGTTCCACGGAGATACAAACTCACCTGTTCAACCGAAGCCTTAAAAGCAGGTCTCAATTTAGAAGATAATAAGTTTGATTTCTCCAAAGCCAAGGTGTCATTCCTCTTTCCCACCTGTGAGAGGCACTAGCTCGATGGGATTAAACACTTCACGAGCCCAAGTAGCATCCCAACAAGTACAATAAGTGCACCAACAGCTAGAATTGAAGAACATCCAAGATTAAACCGATAAAATTTGGATCCCCAGAAGAAACTCGGTCTCCATCCATTACCCCAACCCACTCTTGAGCTTAGCTATCGGACATCAAGGTGATGGTGGCGGGCACCATTCAAGCATTTCGGCCCTTTTTGGCTCCTCTAAGCTTTGGTGGGACTTCTACCTCTTTAAACTCATTAGGGGTGAGAATTTCTATTCAGATATATGTATCCATCTTCCATATGTCTCACCATCTTGTCTTGGCTAACTTTCGGTACAGGTTTCCATTGTATACAAATGGTCTACCTCCATTCCGAGCCCCCATACTCTTGTCGGTGTTATAGCGTGCTTCTTTTTATGTGGTCTCCAAGGTCCGAGTGGTGAGCTACTATACTAGATCTCAAGTCATCCATTATGCTTTGTGCTAAAACTCGTGTGATCGTAACCAAATAGCCAATACTTGCCATCATGCATAATGATAATCCCAGAATCAACGAGGGTCTTTTCAAGATGACCTTCTCTAATTTCCACCGCAAGGGAAAATTTTACGCCTCGATAAAGACGAAGATCCCCTTTTACCTTGCCTCGGGCATCATGTACATCTGTGAAAAGCCATATGGGAAAAGAACATTTACATACTAAAAAAATAGAAGGAACAATTAGATTGGGGAAATTGTGATGCGTGAGACTCATTTGTTGAAGTCCACAAACATTCAATTTTAACATGTGGGGAGTCAACTACTACCTGAACGAATTATCTGACCTCATTCTCATTGAATGACATAGGGCCATCAAATATCAAGACTACTCCAAGAAACTCAAAGTACTTCTCTTACTTGCACTAGTGGGTAAATCAATGATCACAGTTATATCCATATATTGGTTCTAATCAACATGTCTACTTGGTAACACATTACTTCATCTGATGTGTATAAATATGTTTTATTTATAAGTGTAATACAAATAAGAGGTAGTCTATATATATACATGTATGGTAACGGTAATATCTAGAATTAAAGGATGTACATGATTCCTTAAGCTATGATTAGGTAATTGACAAAAGTGAAGATCTGTAGGAGATAATTAAGGAATTTCAAATAATGTCCTAACTAATAGCTAATTGCTAGCTGGTGTTAATATTCCCCCGTAAGCGAAAGGGTATCCGTGGAAACACTTTGAGCTTGGATCGGTTGTGCGAGAAGCAGCTGGGTGGTAGCGGCTTTGTTAGAGCATCGGCAACATTATCTTTGGAAGAGACAAACTGGATAGAGATTTGTTTGGCAGCAACCATTTCACGGACAAAGTGATAGTCTATCTCAATGTGTTTTGTACGCGCATGAAAAACAGGATTTGAAGCAAGGTGGGAGGCGCCAAAATTATCACACCATAACACAGGAGGAGGATGAAGAGGCAGCCGAAATTCCTGGAGCAGCAAAAAAAACCATTTTAGATCAGCAGCAGCATCAGCAATGGCTTTATACTCAGATTCTATGGAGGAGCGTGCAACTGTGCGTTGCTTGCGCAAAACCCAGGAGATTAAGTTGCAGCCTAGGAAGATCGTATTGCCAGCAGTGGACTTCCGATCATTGATGTCGTCGACCCAGTCTGCATCGGTAAAGGCATGAAGGGTGTGGGTGGCGCTAGCCGAGAGGAATAAGCCATGGGTCATGGTGCCTTGTAAATATCGTAGAATCCATTTTACAACAGCCCAATGAGCATCCGTTGGTTTATGCATGAACTGGCATACTTTATTAACAGCAAAGGAGATGTAGGGCCGAGTGAGACTTAGATATTGAAGAGAGCCTACAATTTGCCGGTAAAGAGTGGGATTGTCAAACAAGGTGCCTGAAGAGGCGGAGAACTTGGTGGAAGAAATAGGAGTAGACTGGGGTTTATTGGTTGACATAGAGGCACGTTGCAGAATATTTTTGGTGTATTGTTTCTGAGAAAGGAGAAGGCCAGCTGGAGTGCGTTCAACTTCAACCCCCAGAAAATAGTGCAAGGGTCCTAAGTCCTTGAGGCAGAATTCAGCACCAAGATCAAGAATCAGCTTTGAAAGAGATTTGCCTGAATTACCTGTAAGTAAGATGTCAACAACATAAACAAGAACAAATAGGTAAATAGGAAAATCATTATAGATAAATAAGGAGGTGTCATTGCGTGACTGAGTGAAATTATGGGTTAGAAAAAAAGTAGAGAGACGAGAAAACCAGGCCCTGGGTGCCTGTTTTAGTCCATAAAGGACCATTGTAGTTTGCACATGAAATCCGGATGTGTTGAATCACTAAACCCTTGCGATTGCTGCATATAGACAGGTTCGTCTAAAAAACCATTAAAAAAGCATTATTTACATCAAGTTGGAGAATGGGCCATTGTCGTGTAATTGCCAAGGATAAAATTAGGCGAATGGTTGTTGGTTTACTAACTGGACTGAAGGTGTCAAAGTAGTCAATCCCAGGTTGCTGGTGAAAGCCTTTTGTAATGAGGCGGGCCTTATATCGGGCTATAGTTCTGTCAGCATGGGTCTTTATGCGAAAGACCCACTTGTTACCAACAATATTAATGTAAGGAGATTTGGGGACAAGTTTCCAAGTTTGGTTTTTGTAAAGAGCAATGAGTTCGTCGAGCATTGCTTGACGCCAAATCGGGCTATTGCTTGCTTCGTGGAAGGAGGTGGGCTCGGTTGTAAAGACGGAGGCAGTATTGTCTTGATGTCGACGGCGGAGAACCATGGGATGCATGTTGTGTGAAGGTGTTGTGTTGGTAAACGGAAGAGTGGGAGGAGTGGTGGGAGATGAGGTAGAGTTTGATGATGAAGGGGGGATGGGAAGGGGTAAAATGGAAGCTGGTGATACCGGCAAGGTAGCGATGTCGAGGTACGAGGGGACGGAGGAGGGTGGCGCTGAAGGGGAAAGTCCAGGCTGGGTAGAAAGTGCATGAGAGAGAGAGAAGTAGAACGAGCATAGATGTCGCGTAAGCTAGCAGTCCGAATACGTGGGGCAGGGGAAGGTGGGTGTATAAAGGGAGGAGTGGTGATGAGAGGGTCGTGCGACTCATATGGTAAAGAAGTGGGCTAGCGAAAGGAGCGGGCAGGCGGTGTGGAGTGGACGCTAGGCTGACTTGATTATTCAGAAGAGGAGTCTGGTGTATAGGGCGCAGGGGGTAATATGACCCATGGTGGACTAGGAGTAACAGATTTGAAGTGAGTTGGAGGGATGGAGAACAGGGAGGGGGGGATGGAAGGTTGTGGGTTAGAGAAAAGAAATTGATGCTCGTCAAATTTTACATATCGTGCTTGATATAGTTTTTGTGACTTTGGTTCGAAGTAGTAGTAGCCTAAGTGAGTAGCACTATAACCTAAAAAAATACATGGAAGGGAGTGGTATTCTAGTTTGTTAGGATTATACGGCCTTAAGTAAGGAAAACATAAGCAACCAAATATTTTCAAAAAATTATAGTTTGGTGGTGTAGAAAATAATTTGTGATAAGGAGAGAGATTATGGTTAGCTGGAGAAGGCATATGATTAATGAGATAAGTTTCACATTCAAAGGCAAAGTCCCAAAAAATTCCTGGTACGGAGGCGTGAGCCAATAGGGTGAGGCCAGTTTCAACAACATGACGATGACGTCTTTCAACAAGGCCATTTTGAATCGAAGTGTGGGGACAGGAAAGACAATGGATGATACCATTATTAAAGAAATGTGATTTAAGCGGTAAAAAGTACTTTGCACCGTCAGTTTGGAAAAATTTAATTTTTGAGTTAAAAAGGCGTTCTACCATGGATTGAAAGTGCAAAAATGTGGAGGCTACCTCACTGCGCAGTTTAATAAAATAGATCCTTAAGCTTCGTTCCATAGCTCTCCCTTTCCTTACCTATAGAGTTGGGAATGGAAATTCCTTCAGTCTCTGGTTTGACCCGTGGTTGAATGGGCAACCCTTAAAACCCTCTCCTTCTCTGCTCTCCAACTCTAGAATCCCTGTTAATGCGCGCATTTCTGACATCATTTACATGGGTGCATGGTCTTTGCCTTCCAGTAATCATCATGATGTGCAGCAATTTTGCACCTTGTTTTCATCTCTTCCTAATCCTTCCGATCTGAGGGACTTGATTCTTTGGGACAACCGGGGTGGTGATACATCTCAAAGCTTCCACTATCTCGGGAATCTATTAAACTTTACGTGCTCAAAAAAGTCCCATGGGCTAAATTGCTTTGGTTCCCCTCCATATCCCCGATTCTCCTTTACCACATGGCTTGCTCTTGGCACAGATTACCCCACAAATGATAGGTTCTCTCGCTTACCATAGCTTCGTCCCCATGAATCGCCCTTTACATGTAAATCATCTTTGAGACATTCTCTCATTTGTTCTTTGAATGTCCCTATTCCACTTCAGTTCTCTCTTCTGTTCTTGCCTTCGTAGACTCGGACCAATGCTCCAAGAAGTGGGATAGTCTGGTGGACTATATCATTCATTTTAAAGGAAATAAAATTGATTACGATATTTTAAAGTCGGTCTTTTCCACCACAATTTACACAAACTTTGGGCAGTTAGGAACTCAATTGTCCATAAAAATGTCAAATTGCCTGTGAATGTTTTGGCTAGGGAGATTATTAATATCACTAAGTCAAGGCTTTCTTCTTTCCCCAAATTCCTCAAGTCTGCGGCAGATTAGGCTGACCTAAGTATTTGGTTGTGAGGCTGCTATTGTTCTTTTCATGGTTCTTGGTTTGGTCTTTTCTGCATAGCTGTTCGGCTACTGCAAAATTCTGGAATTAACTTAGCTTCCATGGCGGTTCGGCAGTTCGGTCTCCTTGGCAGTTCGGCCTCTTTATTGGTTTGGTTTAGCTATTGCTTCTTTCCATGTTGGGTAGCATCTTTAGTCCATAACTGGGTTCGGCTTTGTGGCCAGTAAAGGTCTGGGCTGGGCTTCGTGGTTCTTCCTCTTGTCTTCGGGAAGCTGGGGGATTTGGTTCCGGCTTCGGAGTTTCGGCTTCGGCTTCGGGGTTCGGTAAAGATGGTTTGGCCCTCTCCTACTGGCTCTCGTAGTCCTTCCTATGCTTCAGCATCCTCTTCGGCTGCTGCAATGCAGTTTGGTTCAGTCTTCACCCCCAGTTTTCAAACTTGGGCAGGTCGGAACTCAGTTGTTCAGAAAAATGCCAAATTACCTATGAGTGTTCGGTTTCCATAGCAGTTCGGCCTCTTCGTTGGTTTGGTTCAGATATTGCTTCTGTCCATTTTGGGTTCGGTAGCCTCTTCAGTCCGTATCTGGGTTCGGCTTTGTGGCCAGTAAAGGACTGGGCTGGCATCCGGCTTAGCATCTCGGCTCGACTTCGGGGTTCTACCTCTTGTCTTGAAGTCAGGGATGTTGGTTTTGCTTCGGGGTTTGGCTTGACTTGAGCTTGAGTGTTTTTGACTTTGGTTTGAGGGTTCGTATAGATGGTTTTGGCCCTCACCTCCTGGCTCTCGTAGTTCTTCATATGCTTGACATCCCCTTGACTCTTCGCAATGCGTTCGGTTGATCTTCCCCCCTTTTGGAGGCTTGGTTTCACCTGATTGGTTGTCTATGTTGTTTAAGGCTTCATGCTTGTATTTACTATGGTCCTGCTTAGTATCACTTTGTTCTTTCTTTTGGCTTGGTTGTTAGTCTTTTGTTGTCCATTTTGGGGGTTGTCCCATGTGGTTCCATCAAAAGCTTCTGGGGTATGCCCTTTTCGATTGTATTTTCTCTTCTTTTTCTATATACAAACAAACTTAGCGAAAAAAAAAGAACATAGTATTTATTTCCACGTAGGGAAGGCAAGGGGGCAGGGCCCCAAACATCACATACTATTAATTCAAGAACATTGTGTGGAGAAAAGGAGCTACTGTGAAGAGGAAATTTGTAGGCCTTGCCCATGGGACATGCCGTGCACGCAGGATTGGTTTTATTGGAGGACACACTTAAACTATTTTTAGAGATGATCTGATGGAGGACACGATCATGGGGATGGCCCATGCGACGATGCCAATCAGATAAAGAGACTCGGGAAGTAGAAAGAGTGGTGTAGGGGGGTGTAGCTGCCAAGGTGTAGAGACCGTCCTTAGTTGTTCCGCTGAAAAGAGTGCGTTTGGTGACGGGATCCTTAACATGAAAACAGGACGAGTGAAATTCAAAAAAGACGTTATTGTCGTGACAAAACTTATTGACAGAGAGCAAACGTTTTGAAGCAGAAGGAACATGCAAGATTGGGGAAATTTGGAAATTTTGATTGTTATACTTGAAATTGGTGGAACAGATATTAGTTATAGGAGCAAGGTTACCGTTGGCAACTTGAAGATGATCAGATCCGGTATATTCATCCACATGATTGATACCTGCCAAGTCGGGAGTAACATGGTGGTTAGCCCCTGTATCGAGGTACCAGTTGAGAGAGGACAAGGATGGCGAACTGGTGGTAGAGGGGATATGTGTGGGAGCAACAAAGTCAGCAGCAGGAGAAGTGTGACTAGGAAATGGTCTAAGGAGCCCATCAGATGTTAATGTTGGAGGACGAATGTAGCAGCGGTAGGAGTTGTGATTAGAGCCACCATAGAATATACACCTTGCACGTGGGAAGGAGAACTGAGAGGTGGGTGGTCAAAAGTTGCCTCGCCGCATGATCATGAGTACCCTACCATCCGAATTACGGTGAGTGTGTGGCGGGCGCGAGGAGTGGGGAAGTGTTGAACTATATTGGCCGATGGTGGTGGAGTGAGAGACGAATCAACTAAGAGAGACGGTTCGGTTAGGAACTCGTGGCTGAGACATTTGCTAAGGAGCACCGAGAATGGCAAAGGGTGATCAAACATAGAAAAGGCTGATTTTAGGGACGCAAATTCGGCACGAAGGCCCTTTAACACAACAACCATGAAGTCAGACTGGGAGATGGGTCGGGCAGAGGCTGCTAGTTCATCAGAAATGCGTTTCAAACGATGGAGGAAGGCGGTTAGGGATTCATCATGTTTTTGGGGAGAGTGAAGTTCCATAGATAGGTGTAGCATACGAGTATTAGAGGGACTAGCGAACGCAGCAGAGAGGGTAGCCCAGATTTCGGCAGAGGATGTGAGTCCAATGACAAGAGGGATCACATCTTCACTAAGAGAGGAGATAAGGAGGCTCATAAGTAATTTATCATGTGCATCCCAGAATTGTGCCGCCGGATTGACAGTTGAGGAGGTGGAAGAGTCTGTGGAGGAAGGGCTAGATGAGAGAAAGGATGGAGGCTAGGCAAATTCACCGATAACATAGCCAAACAATTGTTGGCCCTGCATGTATGGACTGATTTGTGTATGCCAGAGAAGATAGTTGGAGGGGGTTAATTTTAAGGTGATACAATGATGAGCTTGAGAGAGGAGGACGGGTGGGGAAGGAGAGTTGGGAATGACTGTAGAAGAGATAGAACCGGAAGCCATGGATGACATGTAGAAAGAAATGAAAGAAGGGGTGTTGATCGAGAATGGCCTTTATACCAGAATAGTTCACAAAGGAATACTCTGTTTTATATATTGACTCTGTTGTGTTAATACAAATAAGAGGTAGTCTATATATATACATGTATGGTAACGATAATATCTAGAATTAAGGGATGTACATGATTCCTTAAGTTATGATTAGGTAATTGACAAAAGTGAAGATCTGTAGGAGATAATTAAGGAATTTCAAATAATGTCCTAACTAATAGCTAGTTGCTAGCTGGTGTTAATAGTACGTATATGTGTTAAATGGAAATTGGAAAGGGTTTAAAAATTTCTATGATTAAACTATTTTTCTGCTAGAATTGGAACTCAAAAGTGGCAGAAATACTGGAATTGTGTCTATTGAGTGAAAAAAATGTGTCCATAAGACCCTTATATATATACTTCATTGTAGGGATAAATTAACTTTTGGTATTTGTAATGGGACACGACTTATAATTTGGTACTCGAAGTGAAAAAAGTTATAAATTGGTGATTGTACTCCTAAAATGTTACACTCCATTAAACATTAGGGACACGACTTACAATTTAGTACCCGAAATGAAAAAAGTTACAAACTGGTGATTGTACTCAAAAAATATTAAAATCTGGTGTTTGTACTTTCCAATTTTTAAATAATTGTTAAAATTGATCCAACGGGAGAGACAAACATACAGAGAGAGAAGCGAAGTCGATGCGAAGAAGATCCTTGATGTTTTATTTCATCTTTCCTTGCCTCCCACATTCGCACCATTACTCCACAGTGACACTAACTTGGGAACTCTGGTGTAATCCATTCATTCTTATTGCATGAACTACAATCTTCTTCCCCGATTTTATTTACGATTCCACTCCAAGACGAGTTCATCCTTTCAATTAAACACTGAAAACCCTTTAATAAATATATGGGAACTAGTAATCAATGGAGAATCGAGACAAGAAGAATGAGATAAGAAGAAGAGAACCCTAATTTTCAAACAGAATAAAGATGAAACCCTCTTTGTTTAATCTGAATGCACCATTTTTCTAAAGACAATCACCCGGTTTGTAACTTTTTTCACTTCGGGTACCAAATTGTAAGTCGTGTCCCTAATGTTTAACGGAGTGTAACACTTTTTTGAGTACAATCACCAGTTTATAACTTTTTTCACTTCGGGTACCAAATTATAAGTCGTGTCCCAGTACAGGTACCAAAAGTTAATTTATCCCAATTTTTAAATCATTAATTCTATTTTTCCATAATTTATTTAATATATTCATTAAATAAATTAATTACCATTAATACTAATTTATTAACGAAATTCATCACATAATATTAAAAGTTATTGAAAATAACTTAAAATATTTTTTATACCATAATATATTTTTAAATGATTTTTCAAGTAATAAAGTTATTTTTAAATAATTTATTTAATATTATAATTAAATAAATTAAATACCATTAATATTCAAAAATATTAAGTATTTATGAAATATATTCAAAATTATTAAAACCCCACTTTTAGGCTTTAAAATAATTTTTAGGAATTTATTATGTATTTTTAATAATTAAAAACTATTTTTTTTCTATTTATTTAATAAAATAATTAATTTTCTAAAATTAAGTGTCACTAAAGGGCCCTATAGCGACAGAATCGTCACTATAGGTGTTCTTGAGTGTTCTTGAGCAAAGCCCAGAACTTCATGTCAGTTAGCAAGTGGGTATGTTTGATCAGTTGTAACTCTTTGATCCTTACGTTTCTGGTTTTGAAATGAAGTTCATGTTATAGTATTTATGTAATACTATAACCCCAAACAAGTTTCATGGCTAGAATGGATCATATCAAGAAGATATAAGGCATCAAACATGTTGTCAGAGACTGTTCTTCATTTCTCATTTCTGGGGTTTCCAGAAATGAAGAACAGTTCAGTGCCTATTTTAGATCTCAATAACTTGCATTCCATGCTTTCATAGTGTGTTTTAAAGGTTCATTCTTGTAGTAAACATGTCAAAGAACAATCCTATAACACTTATATCACATGTTGTTATCAACACACGAGGGAGATCTAAGCTGGTCAAAGTATGTTAGAAAAACTGCCTTTGAAAATTTCTGGGTTACCTAGAATCTTCATCCGGCATGATGGTCAACCATACTTTGACCGCCATTAAGTTTGATTTTGTGTATGATCTGAGGGTTTTAGAGGCATGTATTGATAGTTCATATACCAGTCTACAAGATCTAACCAACAATATTGTGACGCCCCCAAAATAGGTCCAATCCATCCAACCTATTTTGAGTCGCCAAATACATGGTACAGAAAACAACTACTACTTTATTACTACAATTATCGTGCAAAATACAAAAACACATATGTTGTGAGTTTTGATACAAATATAAACCAACTGTGACTCATGTCCCAACCGTGGACAGTACCTCACAATTTTACCTTACATAAAGGTACAGTCAATAACTGTTTTAGAAATTAAAATCTTTGAGAAGTGCTCAAGGAAACCTTCGTACATGGGGAGGCAATGCATCTAAGTTATAATAGATATCATATGATTGGAGAATTATCCTTGGTTGACCCAATAGACCCCAAAGAAAAATGAGAAGATTACTACCATGTTCTTTCCAATGGTGAGTCTTTTCTTGACATATAACTATGTCCACTGTCTGCAATTGAAAATTATATCTCAACCAAACTCCAAGATTATATAGGTAGTGCTCGTAGATATAATCAGCAAGTGGATGTGCACAACCCTGTCTTATGATAACTCATAGGTCATTAGATATCTTGTATGATAGTGGCAAAACACCCTTCCAAAGTTGGGCTCACCTCACCCAATTCGGTTCAGCAAAATTAAATATCAAATGACGTATACAATACGACACACTTGTCTAAAGTTCTCAATAAAATTATTTTCATACTATTTAGGGAAAACCTCAACAGCTATAGACCACCGTTCTATTCCCCTGTTATCCCCGCTCGACCCAGCTACACTCTTATTACCTGAAAGGAATTGTGAAGCAAAAGGGTGACCACAAATAGCCCAGTAAACACTATCATAACTAAAGATAATTAAATTATCAATAGTCTTTGTCAGTAATAAATCAGAGATTTAGAACATATGGTAGATGATAAAACTTTTCAACCATAGTTGCAGCGGAACGAGCAATCCATTAGAAGAGTCAAATAGACCATAAAGTCTATTATCTTTTCCATGTTAAAAGTCCACCAACAATGTTTTAACCATGTAACATTAATCAACAGATCCTGTTCACAATCATGTGAATAACTCATAATTATAATTGTAGTTCTAATTTTCTCTTCTCATCCAAGACGAAGATAATTTTCATCACCCGTCTTTACCTGAAACATCACAGATCATGGTTATACCAAATCACAGTTCATGTTCATAATCATACTTAATAAGTTCATCTTTGCACTACGGGCCAAAGATATTCATTAACTATTCATCTTTGCACTACAGGCCAAAGATATTCAATAACAGGGCATCTTTGCTCTACAGGCCAAATATATTCAACAACAGGTCATCTTTGCACTATGGGCCAAAGATATTCATCAATAATTCATTTTTTCACTACAGGCCAAAGATATTAATATCTCAAAGAAATACATAATCATTTCACAATTTATATAAACCCTAATTATAACCATGTTGATCAATTCATCTTTGCACTTAAGCTAAAAATATTCAATTATAAATTCAATGGTTATGATCATACTAGTCAACGATTCAACTTTGCACTAATGGCTAAAGAGAACCCATAGTCACGATTATACCAATAATCTACCCATCTTTACACTCAATTCAAAGAAAAATTTCATCACCAGGATTATAAAAATATTATAATAACAATATAATCAAAACATGGATTTAATTTCAAGAGTAAGCTTCATAAATCAATGATTTCATAACATTTTAATCCAAATGTTATAAATCACTTAATAATCTCATAATCTAATATTATTAATATTACCATAATATTTTAATCATTTCTTAAACTTATAAACAATTAAATTTAATTGTATACACTTTACTAATTAATGCATTTAATCATCCTAAAATGCCAAACTCATAAAACTTCATCACCAATAACCAAAACCCTCATAAAAAAATCTGCATATACCTTATATAGGATTCCCAAGCCATAAAATCCTATTTTTCAATTTTGTTACTTCACATAACATATTTAATTCATTTACTCATAACTAGTCAATTTTCATGAAAAATACAAAAGTAGTACAAATAAATTTTTTTTTCTGAGATTTAGCAGAATATAGTCCCATATTGAACATATATTTTTCTCGGAATTTTTAAAATTCATTTACTATTTTTCATATGGCCAAAATTGCCGAATATTTAGACATTTATCATAAACTGTACTTTTGTCCAAAAATTCCGAAATTTACAGAGTATACTGATGTTATATACATGTAATCCCAATAAATATTTCACCAATTTTGGAGTTAACCACAAGGAGTTATAAGGGTTTACTTTTAAAATAGTCTTTTCTCATAAAATTCATAACTCTTAATCTATATATCCAAAAAACGCCATTTTTGGACACAATCTAGAAAACTCATCAAATTATCATTTAAAGTTTTCCTGAATTTTTGAAGGTTCAGAAAAATTACGAAACTAAAAAACATAATAACCCTTACAATCCCTTACCTCAAAAGAGCAGTACTTCTGACTGGAATATCATATATGATGCTGAAGGAAACTTGCACTGATTAGCTACTCTCAAAATATCAAAATACTCACAAAAATATGCTCGATAATATAGGGAGAGAAAACTTATGTTTCTGGTGTGATTTTCAATTCTAACTAAGCACCCTATTTATAGGAAAATACAAGAACGCCAAAGGAGACTAAATTAATAAAATAATAATATTATTTATCTTCCTTCTACGCACTAACAAAGACCAGCCTCCATCCTTGAACCAAGAATTCTAGCACATGTTTTCTACACCAACCAAAAAGTGGGGTCCGCCTTCTAGAAATCTCCACCAAAATCATTTATAAAAATAATTTCTGAATCAGTCGCCTCTTAAAATTCACAACAAATCATACGTTAATTTTTAACGGTTCAAAATTTGTGGACATATACTTAACTTATATATGTATAACATATCCAAAAATTACAACGATCCAACGGTCGGATTAAAACTTATAACTCACGCAATATATCTCAAGAACACTGATTTTTCGGATTATTAGTCCTTCAGACCAATTTCATTCAAAAATTCACCACGATAAATCTACAAAGGATTTTTGGGTGATTCCAATTTTCTACGGTTAGCTTACTTCCAGGGCTTTCTTTTGATATATGGCCCATCTCCTAACTCATTATACACAAGGAGTTATGGATTTTATAAAATCAAGTAATAAACTAATTTTCTGAAAATTTCCAAATTCTGTTCCTCATTTCGACAAAATACTAATAATACACCTCAACATTAATTCCTTCAATTATATCCACATAAAATAAATATTTTCCTATCCATCATTTATGTCCACATAAAATGATATATTTCCTAATCATATAAATCAATAATTAATTATTCACAAATAATATTACAGAATCATAATAATGACAACCAGGCCGTTCCCAAGAAAGAGGGGGCTTTCCGATAAGGATTTCTTCTTACTGGCGCGTAATTAGGTGACCAAACCTCTCCTTGACAGAACTTTCTAGACATTTTCAATAATGTTATCTAATAATATTATTCAAATAATATGAATTATTGATCTGATAATGGGAAATACTCTGCAATGACAATTATTGAAACAACAATAATATAAAATATCAACGCAGCAATTATTGAACCAATAAAATAAAATATTGAACAAAGAATTACAGAACAATTATTGAGTAGTTCCTTCATACGTAAGAATAAATAATTCAAAAATACATCCCAATACCGGTAATGCTTCTTTGCAAACCACGCCAGACATCAGATATTTAACCACCAAGTAATCCAACAATGTTAACGGTAATAATTACGCCGTTATTTATAAAAACTCAAACTTGTCATTTTCTTCATCCGATAGTTATTCTGTTATGGGGCCCACAAATGATTGCGCAGTCGTACGAATATTCTTCGACAGCAAGAATATTCTACGACCAAACGAATATTCCCCAACAACAATGAGTATTTTATAACCACTTGCTTATTTTTAAAAAAAAATTATATATATCACCCTTAACTTTAAACTTTTATCAATCTAACCATTTACTGAATAATAATATAAGAAAAATTGAATACTTTTATTTCATAAAATTCGGGGTCTTACAAACATGGCCTAAATATTAACATACAGAAAGATCTCGAGGCTCGAGAAAAGCGTTGTCGATTTAAATCGGGTTTCGGGTTGCCCGAAACTTCGATTTTGTGATCGGTCAACGAGGTTTGACTGCTTATAATATGAAATATAGACACGATATAACCTTGATTCAAGTTCCAGATCAAAGCCTACATGGCATAGAACAGATCTATAACTCTAAACATATATATCATCAAACACACATAGATCTATAAACTCTGACATTTACTTGTCAGACCAGTTTTTAGGGTTCATCAGTCAGTTCCAAAAATTTAATTTTCATGCATCTAGATGTTATAGATCTGTGATCTAACCACCCAGATCACTAAATGACACCCTTATACACAATTTAAAAACATCAAATTTTAACATCTAACATAAAACACATAGATCTTCAAGTTTAGGGTTTATACCTCATTCATGCCTTGATCCTTGAATCTGACTTTTGATGTTTGTTCTTGGCAAGCTAACACCTGATATTGGCTTAACTAATCACTCACTCTCACTCTACATTTCGAATTTTAGAGAGAGAATGACTTTGGCAATTATGAGAAATAAAGTATGTATTCTCTCTCTCTTTAATCTATATATTTTGATGATACAATGCACTTGACTGATGTGAAATGGTTGATTGTTGTGATTTAGAGCACATGTGGGATAGCTTAGGGTTGGTCACCAACCACACATAGGGCAAGATCTACAAGTTACTTATTAAAGAAATGAAAAAGGTTTGGTCATTTGAATTTTAATTTTAATAACATAAATGACAATTGCTACAACCCTTAAGGTTTAACCCTTAGGGTTTGACCCTTAGGGTTTAACCCTAAGGTTTTACAAAAATTAAATTTTTAGTATTTTCTAATTAAATTTAAAAATAGAAAATTAAGATTTTTAAATTATAATTAGGGTTTCTTAATTATTTTAAATTTCTTAATCACATTAGGACTGGATAATTAGGATTAATATTTTCTAATTAACATTAAACTTTCTTAATGAACAAATTAGGGTTTCTAATAAGCAATTAGAGTTTTTTATTTACATATTAGGGTTTTCTAACTAACTTGTTAGGTTTTACCCTAATTAAGTTTGTAATTAATACACTTAAGCCTTTACAATTATCCTTTGAACTCTCAAATTAGGGTTTTAATATTCTGGATTAGGTTTTCGGATTTCCAGAACTAAAATTAGGGTTTCTCCAGAGCCGGTATTAGGGTTTCTTATCAGTCATTAGGGTTTTCTAATTGAACGTTGATGTTCTTAATATAACTTTAGGATTTGGACACTAATATAAATTATCTGGTCAACCCTTGACCCTCAACCACATTCAGTACACATACTTAACCATACACACAGAGCACATACACTTATACACTTAATACTGCAAGCCTTCACCAAAAATTTTTAAATTCACAAAATTCCTTCTCAAAAATCTCAAATCCATTCACTTATTTTCTGTCTAGGTTTATTATTCAACCTATAATCCATCATTTAAGATTTTATTAAATTGTTTACATTCTCGGGTCGTCATATTTGTCGAGTAGGATTTTGAATTCAAGTATTAAGTTAAGGTTATCGACCTTGGGGATTATGTTGTAAACTTTAATGTATAAATAATTTATATTTATATCTTTCGCAATAGTTATAGAATTGATGTACCATGTTTGTGGTGATTAGTACCCGGATTTGGGGACGCCACACATAAACAATTCATGAATAAAAGAACTTTAATTTATTTTACAGTTCAAATAATAGAACATGAAATTCAATTGCACAAAAGTGCGAATATCAATAATCATTATAGATGTGAATAATCAACAATAATTATCCACTGACATGTTTTGAAAATAATAACTCAAGTTTGAGTTAGGAAGCTTGCCTTGTCTACGGACTACTGCTACGCAATTTAATTAATTTCCTTTGAATATACATATCATTGATCTTTCAATTAGCATATCATATACTAATTCATATTACTACTTTTCTCATAATATCTCATCTAACAGTTAGTCCATAAATAAATATTAGATATTACATTAGATCCTTAGTAATATTATCATCCCTTAATAATATTCCTATCACATAACTATTATCTTATAATCTCATTTAATATTATTAATCATTTAATAATATTTTATTTACTTCCTAATATTATTAATTATTTAATAATATTTTAATCCATTATTATTATTATTAATCTCTTAATAATATTTTAAATAATTTACTAATATTATTAATCATTTAATAATATTATTAATCATTATCTAATATTATTAATCATTTAATAATATTCTATTCATTGCATAGTATTATTAATCAATTAATAATACTTTAATCACTTACTAATATTATTAATTACTTAAAAATATTTTAATCAATTATTAATATTATTAATCATTTTAAAATATTTTAATCATTATCTAAGATTATTTATCATTTAATAATATTTTAATCTAATATTATTAACCCTTTTAATAATATTTTCAAATAATATTATTAATTATTTAATAATATTTTAACTCTTTACTAATATTATTAACTATTTAATAATATTTTAATCTTTATCTAATATTATTAGTCATCTAATAATATTTTATTCTTTACTAATATTATTAATTATTTAATAATATTTTAGTCAAATATTATTAACCCTTTTAATAATATTTTAATATAATATTATTAATAATCTAATAATATTTTATTCTTTATTAATATTATTAATCATTAAATAATATTTTAATCTAATATTATTAACCCTTTTAATAGTATTTTACTCTAATTTTATTAATCTTTTAATAATATTTTAATCTAAATATTATTAATTAGTTAATAATATTTTAATATAATATTATTAATCTTTTAATAATATTTTAATCATTTATTAAAATTATAAATAATTTAATTTAATTATTTATGTTAAGTTTGTAATATTCATACACGCAATCAAATTGCACAAAATAAGCGAAAACGTGGAAAATCAGAGTTTTAAAATTTTACAAATTATATACCCGGATCATCCTTTATGCACAATTATTAATTAAATGAAAAGATAAAGAACAAGAATCATACCCTTGAAAATTCGAGCTTCCCCAGGTACAAGTTCACCTCCAAATCCTTTCACGTTCAACTTGAATCCATCGGGTTTGGTTCCTTTCTTTGAACAATGTTTAGCCACCCAAGTGTTTGGCCTCTAAAGGTGATCCATCAAGGAAGAAGAAAAATTCAAGAAAATGGGTGTTTGGCAAAATCCTAGTTTTTCTATTTCTCATAGAAAAAGATCGTACTCTCCGATAATTGGAATCACATATTATGATATCTGATATAAGACTCTTCTTATAAAGATATCAGTTAACCCTTCTAATCTAATTAGAAAATAAGGTATTATTTAATTAATTAAATTCCTTTAATTAATTAAGCTCCTTAATCTTATTAGGGATAATTAATTAAATTTTTTTAATTAATTTGCCTCCTAATCTTATTAGGAATAAATGAGAGTACTTTTATTAATTAATTCCCAAAACTCATTTAAGAATTAAATAATAATAATAATAATAATAAATCCTTCTTATTAATTTATATTTAATATTTCCAAAATATTAAATTATAAATATTAACCTATTTAATTTATTTTATCACCATAGATTAAATTAACTTAACTTATTATTACGATTATGCCATTAACTTCTTAAATAATTATTATTTCTTTTATGGTGTGACCCTTTAGGTTCTCCATATTAAACCTATTGTTGTGAATAAATCAATTAGAACAATTCTAATCTTATTTAAATAAATAAATTAAAAATTAATTTATTTAAATAAATAATATTTATTCTACAATAGGGATAAGCCTCCCTAGCGATTAACAACTTTCTAGATAATATAGATTTGAACATTAATCATAAAAGAACCTTTGAGTAAATAATTACTATACAATTCAATCCTTCCACCATACAATGTCCCAATTAAATATAAGACATAGAATTACTGTCAAGTCTTATTTTATTTAATTATATGTATTTCGACTCTTAAATGCACAATTCCAAATAATGCAAATTAGAAACTCCTTTCTAATTTCATTTTGCCTTGGCCAAGGACTACTGAGTTGTCATTTATCAAAACACATAGGACATTTCTCTTCTTTTACTAGAAGTGGTAGATTATTTATTGATCATACATTATCTCCATCTACAACTTATTATACCCAAGCATACCCTTTGATATACCTTAAGTGTCTTAAGGAATAAGTCAAAGTATAACTCATCATACACAAGATACTATGATGATCTCAAGTCCAAGGATCACTTGCACTACTATATCACTACAGGAATTCCTATTGACAGGCAAGTAAAATTCAATTAGGTATTCCTTAGCGAGCCACATTCAGTGAACTTATTCTCTAATAAGCACCTACATACTTTCTTTAGTGTCTCCACACAAATGATCATGAGATCAATCATCCTTATCCAATGAGCAAGCAACGTATGTATCAATCTATCCAGATTCACTAATCCCAAATTTAGTAATCTAACGATTGAAAACTATTTTAGTTTTAAGCTTTCTAAAAATTTAGATCTCATTAGAATGATCATCATCATTATTCTAAAAGCATTGCTTAAAACTTATTATAAAAACAGCATCATGTAGATAATTAAAAGCCTTTAATAAATTAATACTTTTTATTAATAAATGAATAAGATTGTTATAAAGTATATGCTTTATCATCAAACATGATTGACTTGTGTGCATACAACTTTCAATCTCTCACTTGCACTAAATCCAATCGTCATGGTATCTCATACCCTTCTTCTCTAAGTAACGATTATCCTGCTATTGGATAAGCTTTAGTTAATGGATATGTAATATTGTTCTTGAGAGTCCACTATCTCTATAGTGATTTCCCATCTTTCAATGATTCCTATAATCAAATGAAAGTGTCACAACACATGTTTAGATCCAATGTGAGACTTAGGAACTATTCCTAGTTCTTTAATGAACTTTTCATCCAAACAATCAACTCGTAGCTTTATTTATACCTATATACTTTGTCTTTATTACTAAAATAGCAACTATTTGCTGTTTGAAACCTTTCCAATTCACTGCATCACCGTTTAAGGTAACGCTTTACCTTAAAGTGAATTTTCTGTCGTATTGGACTGTCTGAAAAACTTGAGTCTGTTAAGCCCTCTAGTTTTAATTTAGACCAACCATGAATATGATCACATCCTTAATGTCAGTTAAGTACTTTAAGATGTTTTTCATTGACTCATAGTGAACTTCTCCAGAATATGACTGATCAACATCAGGTCTCGTACATTTCATTGCATACATGATAGTTACTAATGCGATCTCTCTTTTATGAGTCTATGTGGACTATTAAGAGAGATACAATCCATGACTCATCAATATGAGACAACTCTTGGAGTTTGTCATGCTAAACGACTTTAGCATCAAATGAATATACGTTCTTTGGGTTAAGTCGATCATCCTCTTGAATCTATCTATATAGATTTGTATCCCCAATTAAGATACTCTTCCCAAATCATTTATGGAGGAATATTTAGACAATTTTATCTTTACTGGTTGTAGCATTAGTATGTCATTCCTTATCCATAGTATATCAACATATAATATTAGGAATGTCACGGTGCTCCCACTGACCCTTTTATACACATTAGGTTCATTCTTATTTGTGATATAATCAAACTCTTTTGATTTGTTTCATCAAAACGAATGTTCCATTTTTGAGAAGCTTGCTTCAATCCATTTCTCTGAGTGTCTACAACTCTTACCTCATCGTATGTAATTGGATCATCATCATCTATGATGCGTACCTCATAATCAGCATCTATAATGAATCCATACCTCACAGGTATCTTCGGTACTATTCCAGATTTACGATTTGGTTGTGATAAAATAGGTCTATCTACAGGTTCCTCTTATTTAACTTATAGTGATTTGTGATTCTTGAACTCTTCAAGATCTATTATCCTCCCACTAGCCCCTTCAATGATAAACATCTTTATCTTAGAAGGCAGTATTTTTCGCAATAAACACCTTTTTGCTAAGTAGGATTATAGAACATATACCCTAAACTTACTTTAGGATGTCCCACAAATCTATACTTGTCAAATCTTGTCCCAAGCTTATCCTTTGAAACCTTTTCACATAAGCTGGATAACCCCTTATCTTAACTTACTTAAAATTAGGAATCCTTCCTGTCCATTAATTTTATGGAGTCTTGTGGCCGGATTTTGTGGTTACCTTTTTCGTAGATATGAAGTCATTTCTTGGACATTATCCCAGAAGAATACTAGAATGTCGGTAAAATCATTATGGACCGCACCATGTCCAACAAGTACGATTTTTCTTTTCAGATACATCAATCAATTATTGCGTATCAGGAGGCGTTCATTGTGAGAAAACCATTTGAGATGATCTAGAAACTCATTGCACAAGTATTCCTTCCTTGATCCAATCAAAGAATCGTAATACTTTGCCAATTTGTTTCACTTCTGAATTCTTTGAACCTTTCAAATAATTCACAATTGTATTTCAGCAAATACATACATTCAACTTTTTGAATGATCATCTCCTTTTTCTTATATAAGTTTGTTCAATTTACAAAATAATTTTTACGTAAGTCAAGTACACAAAATCCATTAAGTAATATTTCAGTTCAATATAAAATATTATTATTATAAATAGAACAACAATTGTTCTTAAATATAATACCAAAGATTTCATTGTCCAATAATAAAATAGAAATAATGTTTCTAATGAGAACTAGAATACAATAACAACTTATTGACTTAATAGACTTGCCCATAGGCTGTGCTAAACTATAAGTTCCTATGGCTGATGCAGCAACATTTGCTTCATTTCCACACATAGGATTACTTGTCTCTTGTTTAGCTTTCTACTTCTGCTTGGTCCCTTCATAAATCTATATTTATGATAACCAAAGTTGGTATCCAATACCCAAGTAGAACCTTGACTAAAAGAAAATTTATTTCAATCATGAACAAAAACTATATTTGCAACCGAAGCTTCACTAAGCTTTTTCTGGTTAGCCTCTATAAGATACTTCTCGTAGTTTCTTTTCCAGTGTCCAGGCTTATTGCAGTGGAAGAAAACTCATTTTCTATCCTTATCAGTTTGTTCTTATTATCCTTTATTTTTGTCTTTCTATTTACCTTCTTTGAATCGTTCTTCTTTTCAGAAGATCCTTTGGCCCCTACCAGTAAGACATGGTCTTTCTTGGTTGGAAAGTGACTCTCAACATTTTTCAACATGTTAAGCAAATCAGCGAGGCTGATATCTAGCTTGTTTATATGAAAAATTCACAACAATTGTGAAAGGAGTCCAGGAGTGAGTGTAAGATCAAATCTTGGCTCAACTCTCCATCCATGACAAAATATGTTGTCCTAATTAATTAATCAAATTGATAATGTTAAGGAATTTTATCTGTACTATAATGTCATCGGTCATTCTAGATCGGAAGAGCTACTTAGATATCTAATATCTATCAATCCTACTTTCCTCACCATTAACTACTTGATGTGTAGGAATATAGTAAGAGCATCCATAGTTTCATGCTGGCGCTGAATCTCGTTACTCATGGATGCGAGCATGATGCATTGTGCCAACCTTGCATTATCTTGCCACTTTCTAAAAGCAATATCTTCTTCAGAGGCATTGTCTGCAACCATTGCAGGGATAGGCGTATTAAGGACATAAGATAGCTTTTCAGCCATGAGAACTATTCTCAAATTCCTTAACCAATCCGTTTAATCCGGTCTGGTTAAATAACATCTAATATGCTTCACAGTGATAGTAATTTAGACATTGTAAAATACTGTAAATGAATTTGTAATTAACAACATTTTAGCATACATTCTTTTATTAATTACCAAAATAAATTAGGTCTCATTTTAAATTGGTATCTCCCGCTATTTTCTTCAAACTATATTACCCTCACTTATATATTTCGACAAAATCTAATTAAAGATTTGCTAGTGAGAATAAGGATCTCATTTAAAATGTATATAGCCTTATGCTGACACAACAAACTATATATAAATAAATAGGTAGACAACTCTTGTCAATTACATTAACTTTGCAACTCCTTATATTTTGCCTCATAGATTATTTTGATCAAGTGGTGGCACATCTGAATCAAAATTATCCAAGTTAAGTTCAACCTAGCACTCCATATATTTAAAAAGGAAAAATATTGTACTTGTGGTGACACAACAAAACAACATTGTTCAATTTTCTTTATAAGCATCAAATGTGATAAAATTAACATCTCAAAGAACTAAGATAAGCCTTGTAGTGACACAACAAACTTATAATAATTAATTAATACTCTATTATTTTTATCATGCTAGAAGGAGACGTTCGATATTCCAAATATCTTCGAACGCTTAGGACTTCATATAAATTTTTTTTCAGGGGTTTGCAAGTTATTAATTTGTCTCTCTTGTTTTGCGCATATGCACACACACACACACACACACACACACACACACACACACACACACACACACATATATATATATATATATATATATATATATATATATATATATAAGGGGTGAGCTTATATTTATTATATAATAGGGATAAGCCTTCCTAGCGATTAACGACTTTCCAGATAATATAAATTTCAACATTAATCATAAAAGAAACCTTTGAGTAAATAGTTACCGTACAATTCAATCCTTTCACCATAGAGTGTCCCGATTAAATATAAGACATGGACTTACTGTCAAGTCTTATTTTATTTAATTATATGTATTTTGATCCTTAAATGCACAACTCCAAATAATGCAAATTAGAAACTCCTTTCTAATTTTTTTCTGCCTTAGCCAAGAACTACTGGGTTGTCAGTTATCAAATCACATAGGACATTTCTCTTCTTTTACTAGAAGTGGTAGATTTTTTATTGATCATACATTATCTCCATCTACAACTTATTATACCCAAGCATACCCTTTGATATGCCCTAAGGGTCTTAAGGAATAAGTCAAGGTATAACTCATCATACACAAGATACTATGATGATCTCAAGTCCAAGGATCACTTATACTACTATCACTACAGGAATTTCAATTGGCAAATAAGTAAAACTGTTACGACCCAAGAATTTAGAAAATTATTTAAGCCTTAAATGATGGATTAAAGGATGAATAATAAACCTAGACAGAAAATAAGTGAATGGATTTGAGATTTATAGGAAGGAATTTTGTGAATTTAAAAATTTTCGGTGAATTATTCAGGATTAATGGTATAAGTGTGTATGTTCTATGAGTATAGTCATGTATGAGTACAGAATGTGGTTAAGGGTCAAGGGTTGACTAGATAACCTATATCAGTAGCCCTAATATTATATTCAGAACGTCAGTGTTTAGTTAAAAACCCTAATTTTCAATTGGAAACACTAATTGCTAAATTAGGAACCCTAATCGCTAAATTAGGAATTCTTATTCATAATGTTCAAGTCTAAGTAATTAGAAAACCCTAATTATAAATTAGAAAGCTTAATTTTTTTATTTTAAAACCTAATTTTGAAATCCTATAATTAATTTGTGAAACCTTAGGTTTTAATCCTAAGGGTCAAACCCTAAGGGTTTGCACAAGTTACTATTTGCCATTAAAATTAGAAATCAAATGACTAAAGTGCCCTTTTAGCATTCTTTATTAGTTAGCTTGTAGATCTTGCCATGATCTTGAGTTGGTGACCAACTCTAGCCACTCCATGTGCTCAATATCAAACATATCAGCCATCAAATGCAAGCTAATTCATTACATTTATTATATATATAGATTGAGAGAGAGAAAAGTCACAAAAATAGCTTATTTGGTCACCAACACCTAACCAAACTCTCTTAACCTCTTAGCCATGAAATTATTAAGTGGACCAGTCCACATTCAAGCCTTTAGAACACCAAAGAACAGATCATGATGATCAGATTCTAGATCAAAGCTCAAAAAGGTATAAAATTCTAATCTTTAAAAATCATGTGATTTGATGTTAGATGTTGTGTTTATATGTTTAAAGTTGTGTATTAGGGTGTTAGTTAGTGATCTGAGTTTTCATAACTTGGATCCATAACATCTAGATGCTCGAAATTAAAGTTTTTAGAAATCTGAAAAACTAGGAAATATTGTCTGACAACCAAATGTCAGACCTCATAGATCGCTGTCTGTTAATTGTTTTTTTGTTTTAAAGGTTTTTAATTATAGTATGTTATGAGGACTTTGTTCTGCAAGTTGAATCAAGGTTAGATATGGTATGTATTGCAAGTTATTAAAGGTCAAAGCCCGTTGACCGAGCATGACCAAGAGTTTTTGGGTAACCCAGAAACTCATTATCAATGTCTGACATGATCTTCAAGGGCCAGGATCTGTCAGATGTTATGAGATTTGTTGGTGTTGTTGTAACCAGGTTGTAGTTTGTTATATGGACTATAGATCCATGGCCTTAGATCCTTTAAATAATCAACAGGATTAATGTAGTGGATGGTCAAAGTAGGCAGTTTGCTCATGACTTTAAGTTTCTAGAAAACCCAGAAACGTTCAAGAACAAATTTTCTGACATGGTTTGACCATGCCAGATCTTGCACATGTGTTGATGTTATGATGATCTAATGATATGTTATTGTACCTGGACATGTATTCTACAAGAGAGAATCTTTAAATCATACAAAGCAGACCTGTAGTGCAAGTTATAAGGATCGAAAATAGGCACCAAAGATTGTTCTTCAATTCTGGAAAACCCAGGAATCGAAGAACATGTCTGACAACAATTTTGAGAGCTTAGATCTATCAGATATGATATGTGTTGGCCATAAACTTGATTGATGATGGTAGTATTACATTTATACTACAATCTAAACACTTTAGTCTGGCCAGAAAACCTTAGGATCATCGATCAAATGATGGTCAAACGTGGCACCTTACTCACTGACATGCATTTCTAGGTTTCCTCAAGAACACTCAAGAAAACTTTCAGCGACGGTTTTATCGCCTATAACACCTTTAGCGACAGTTATATACAAAATTAATTATTTTTATTAAATAATTAGTATTAAATAGTTTTTAATTATGAAAAATACAAAATAAATGCCTAAAAATTATTTTAAAGTCCAAAAATGGGTTTTTAATAATTTTGAATATATTTCATAAATATTTAATATTTTTAGAATATTAATGGTAATTAATTTATTTAATTATAATATTAAATAAATTATTTAAAAATAATTTTAATACATAAAAAATCATTTTAAATTATATTACGGTATAAGAAAATATTTTAAGTTATTTTTAATAACTTTTAATATTATGTGATGAATTTAATTAAGTAATTAATATTAATGGTCATTAATTTATTTAATAAATATATTAAATAAATTTTGAAAAATAGAATTAATGATTTAAAAATCATATAAAATTGATTTAATTATTATAAAATATTTGAAGTTATAAAATATAACTTTTGATATTTTGTCAAAAAATAATAATATTTTAATATTAATAGCAATTATTGGATAAAAATTTAATCGCTTTAAAATCATATAAATATGATTTTAAAGTATTAAAATACTTTGTGATATTATAAATATATTATAATATTACGATATGTATTTCATTAAGATTTGATAATAAATAAATATTAATGATAACAAAATATTGTAGTATTTATATTATATAAATACGATATTAATGATTGAAAATCATGATAAATAGTAATAATTATTTGAAAATTATTTCGAGCTTATGAAAATTATTTTGACTGATAATAAATTATCTAAAATATTTGTGAACCAGTTTAGGCAGAGTCTTAAGGAAATTAGGCTCGATATTTGCCCGACTAGACCGTCGGGATATCAGGATTGTACCGAATTCAATTCAAACTGAAATAGTTTGACTTGATACTAGGTTTTATGTGATATATAGACTGATAGGTTTATGTGTTATGTGTTTAGGTTATTCTATGATTATATATAATAGTATTATATTGTGATGATATTATTCTAATATTTGGAGATTAGTATTATCTATATTAGGTTTTTAGACAAAGCTAAATAAGTTGCATAACGATAATCAACGGGTCAGGTAAGTTTTTCTTGAACTATTCTTTTAACTTGTGGTTAATCATTGTTGATTACCATGTCTATGAATTGTTGAATCGTACTATGTGCATATTGCATGTGTTCATCAGGTATGAAAGGCTGATCACCTTCATTACCATTCAGTCCAAATATAATTGATATGTTCATGTTCCATGTTCGTTCAGCTATGAAAATTTGTCCATGCTAGTTCACAATTATATTGTTGAATGTTAGCCAGCCATTATTCAAACTCTTTCGGTCATGATATATTCTCAAAAAGCTATAAGCATGAATTTGTGAAGAGTCCCGAGCCTCTAAATCCCTTTATGGAAGGCATACATGTTTTACTTTCCATAGGGAAGTCAAGTAATACAAGAGTAGTTGATAGGTATTACTATAGGTGCTATGGTTCGATCCCACAAGAGAAAGTTGATAAATTCTAAACTACATATTCAAGTACTCAATAAGTAAATCATCCCACAGAAGAATTTTCAAACTACTACGCATCAATTTAATCACTATTCATACGCTTAGACTAACGACTATAATCGGCTAATTAAACTAATTGCAAATAACAACTAAAATAAGAATATTAATGGAATAAATCAAATCTGGAAATAATGGGATCCTAACTTCATTTAATATTTCATCTAGCTACCACTATCATGCAAGACTTGTTCACATATCACAGGAAAATAGCCAAGAGCACTAATAGAGTCATAGCCATTTTTTAATGCACTAGGACCTACTTACACAACATCCACAGATGATAGATTCTATGTAATCAATAATATAACCAAAATCACTATATGTCTATGTGAAATTGCAATCATACTGAATTGAAGCACAAGCCCTTATTTTAACTCATACGGTGAATAAGTATATGTCTATCTCATTCACGAAATACGCAAGCCATATAAAATAGCCCCATATACGTATGTTATTATGACTACAATCCATACTCGCATGTTCATTGTCAATTCCATGCAAATACTGAAACGAATGGTGATCAAGCATTCATACGTGTAAAATAACCATAATAGAATTCCCATATGATATGTAAAACAGCCCTAGCAATCAAGCATGCAACCAAACTACATATTAAAATCCGTTAGAATCCCATAATGGAGTTTAGTTCATGACTGAACCAAAAGCCATTATGGGGTCAACGCTAAGCATGATTATCAAGTAAACAATTGAAAGATGAGGGATAGAACGATCAAACCCAATTGTAGATTGTAAACCAATATCAACGTTCAAATCCTCATATAAATCCAGAAAAACAATATTATAAATCCACAATGATGGAGAATTCCAAGAAGAATTAGAGAAGATGGAGTTTTGGCTACGTTCTTCGTTGGAATCTCTCCCAATGTAAAAACCCTAGTTACTATATGAAAAATACGCCAAAAGTTATTCCAAGATCTTATGTCGACCACCAGATATCGTTTAAAAATTACAATCATTTTAATTAAAATTAAAATAAAACAACTCAAATAGCCCAATTATCGCGCTACGCCGCACAAGCCCCTCCAGTTGTATTCTCATGCACGGGCGCCGCGACTTGCAGAAGGTTCTACCTATCCAACCGGCCTCTCGCGTGGGCGCGCGTCCTCTAAGCTTGTCATGCTCGCGCACCTGCACAGAATCTGCAAGAGGTAACATTGTCCTCGGTCAAGTGCTCACGCGCTGCCTCCAAGCTCATCTCGTCACACCGCTACTTATAGTTGGTGAATCCTAGTTCTACTCCTGAGTTTGGTTCTGCATTGTTGTTGCTGCTACTGAAATGTCTTTTGTCCATCCATGATTATCCATCCATGCTCCACTCATTTATCACGCCATGCCTATCCCAGCTTGTGCCTCGCTTCATGCGTCCATTAGCCTCGTGCCCTCTAATACCACCAAATTAGGCCGATTCCTGCACTTATTCACCAAAAGGAGTTTTAAGTAACCGCATTGCAAAATAAAATGAAATGCAACTAAAATAGACTGAAATGTGCTTGAGATGGGCATAATTCACGTAAATTGATATCCAATAAGTAGGTATAAAACCCACTTATCAAATACCCCCAAATTTGAACTATTGCTTGCCCTCAAGCAATGCATGCTAAATAACAAAGAAAAATGCAAAAGCACTACTATGCAGCCTAAACTACTATGCAAACTAGTCTCACATCATTCCAACTTAAATGTAATTTAAGCCCAAAATGCCTCAAATAATTATCCAGATTCAGAATACAAGTTTAAACTAAACGATGGTCATAACATCATACACTCGATAATTCATCCATGCTATAGAGATGCTATGTGTGTGTGTGTGTTCACCAAAACTTGATTCAAGCAAAGAATATATATATTAAAATGCTCAAAAATGTAAAAAGTATAGCCTAAATCGAGAATCATGTATACTTATACAACGCAACCTGTTTCAACATATCCAAACAAACTAAAGTTCAACAATGGGCTTAATTGCTTTATTGCTACTCATGAGGGCGATTTTTGCTCTTTCCCGCGGTGTTTATTGCTATTTTTCTTTTCTTTTTCTCTCTTTTTTTATACATGACTATGCAATGCCTTATTCCATTAGGAAACACTGCTACCCCTTAGCGAGCTTTCAACCAATGACTCCCAGACCATGAAAGACCTTAGGGCGCTAGGTGTAGAGACAATCCCCTCATGCATACTTACTTAAGTAGCCAGGGACCTGAAATAAGATTAGCCACGTTATTGCTATTCATTTTTTTTATATACATAGCATACCCATGTTTTCCTAAAGTTTGAATGTCAATGTTTGTCAAGTCTACATGCATGTTCCACATTTTTCCCTTTTTAAAACTACATTTTCTAACAAGCAATGCAACACATAACTCTTATGCCTACAAGTGATTATGAACATAATCGTGCATACAGAAAGCATTTAAACAGCAACATGAATTCCATCGTGTAAAACATTATAACTACGTTCATGTTATCCCATATATTCAAGAATCCCTCACAATTCACCATCATCATTGGCACAGGCAAGAAATTCCATAAAACAAGAACTTTGTGAGACATGCAAATTAACTAAAACAAAAAATTTCTATCATATAAAATAATAACACCAAAAACAACTAAATTATTAAACTAATCATGCAACATTTTAACTAAACATGCAAAAACTAACTATTTGCTACTATACTACTCCCCAATACCCCCAAACTTATAATATTCAATGCCCCATCGAATGAAGGTAAAGGGTACAAGAAAACTCCCCCTAATGATTTCGTCAGACCACCCTCCCTGGGTGGTGAATCTGTGGTGGATAAGGCAATCATTGCATCGAATCGAGGCCACTCGAGCATTGTTCCTTGTTGTGCAAACGCCTCGGCGAAGGCCCTCATGAGTCCTGTAACAAACATTCCAAAATTATCATACATGGCATCGACTTTTCACTCCAACCTTCGGAGCTGTCGATCGCTAGGAACAGTGTGTGCTCGGGTCGACGGGCCTGCCTCATCTGTTGGAGGGGGCTACTAGGATGGCTCTGGAAATGTGGACCGGAGAATGAATCCTCGTCCGCGCGGGTGTGGCTCACCACCTGCCCAGTCCTCAAATTTTGCAATGGTGGCATGAGTTATATCTTGGCTCGGGTATTACATTTGTTCATCGCCTCAACCAGCACCCTCGACGCGCAGACATAACACGGCTACCATCGATGCGCGGGAATGCTCCCCGTGGTATTTCCTTCGTGATACTTCTTCACAATATTTTGATGAATCAAATGTCCCACGCCAATATACTTGCCCGATTATTATACCCCACAAAATTATGGCCCTTTTCCGCCGTGATCTCATGCCGATGAGATGAGGGAAATAGCTTGGCACATATACGAACAAATTCCACGCCTTGCATATCGATTCAGCAAAGGCGGTCGGCCGAATATATGAGGTCAGGGTCGTGCTAACTTTGTAAGTCCACTTCGCGGCTCGCACGCATAACTCCGCAATAACAAGCTCCAAGTCCTGCTTCCGATGTGCCCTCGTAATCCAATCGCAGCCCTCATCGGTGGTCTCTCGATGAGTCTCGAAAATGTTTCGATGGCGGCGGGTCTCAGAATCTACCTCGACACCCTCAAACCATACCGATATCGCCCATGGTGACTTTGGTATCGACGTAAAACTCTCGAACTATGCTCATCCTGAATGGGCGGGAGTTGCGCAGTGATTCCAACCCATCCTTTCGCTAATCATGGCACATAATCGCCATCTTGCTCCTCCTCCTGCTTGAAATCAAGCTCCTCGATGAACGCTCTTCGCCACAATTTCGTAATACTCGCCGGGTCACTAAATCCAGAACTTAGTGTGATCAACCACATCCTCTCCTCGACCGCCAGAGGAGGATGAAGAAGAAGATGAAGCACAGAGCTCTTTTTGGACCCATATGCTTGAGAGAGATAAGTGCATGAGTTCGATCGAAATGAAGAAAAGCTTATGAATTGATAGCCCCCAAACTTGATTGTGCAAACCCAAATCAGGAACCCTAGCTTTATATAATGGATAAGAGTGTGGGTTAAGATTTGAACGTGGATAGAATCGTGAAGATGTGATTGAGAGATGTACGGCTTCAATTTGTAACTGATAGAGAGATAGAGACGTGAGTTATGGAGAGTGAGAGGATTTTGCATCTATTATTATTTCAAATGAGAGTCCAAATGGTCCACAACTCATTTTTTAAAATCTTCAGATCTGTCTTAATCCGGTCGCAAGGCGCTACAAGCCGAAGTTTTTACTGGGTTGGCGCGCGATGCGAGACTTGCGTAATGTTCTGTTATCCTCGATTGACTTGATGATGCGCGGCGCGCGAGTTTGTACAGATATATAATGTGCGCACACGCCGACTCGATATCTCGCAATGCTAAAGTTCAATTCTACTCGCTTATCGCTGATGCTTTCCAATGATGGTTCCTGCATAGACATTAATGCACATTGTTAAGGCATGAATTAGTGGCCACATAATGCTAACATCTTGCAAATATTCACAAAGCAATTCTTGCGACACACTCAAGCATGAAAATCTGATATCCTATTAAAATGAATTAGATATAACTAACTAAAATAATCTAAAATGAATAACTAAAAAGTCAAATGAGGTAGAAATAATGGGTCGCTTCCCATCCAAGGTTAAGTTATAGTCAATTAGCTTGACTGTTTTTCAATCTCACGTCACATCAAGAATCGAGGTGCCTTCCTTATCGTCCACCGCACTCAAAATTTGATGACTTCAAATTTTCGCCAATGGCTCTACCTTCAACTCTCAATTTTCACCATGCTACACACCTCAATCTGGCCCATAATTCCCCGGCTTCAGTACTCTCATCCTTTAGGCCCCAATCCACCAAGTCAACCAGAAGCATTCTTCTTCATCCGCTGGTAACTTTATTGTTTTAAAGACGTTGAAGGTGATCTCCGATCCCGAACACGATAAGGAGTTCACCTTTTGCACATCTATCAAAGTCCCGCCTGGGCTAAGAATGGTCTCCCCAAGATATTGGTATGCTTTTGTCCTCCTCGTAGTCTAAAATGATGAAGTCAGCCGGAAAAATAAACTTGTCCACCTTTACCAACACATCTTCAACAATTCCCCATGGATACGTGATGGATCTATCAGCTAGCTGTAATAATATGTTTGTCGGCCTTGGAGCCGGCAATCCCAACTGGTTAAACACTAACAAGGGCATCAAATTTATGCTTACCCCAAGATCACATAAACACTTACTGAAGTTCATCTTTCCAATTGTGCATGGAATTATGAAGTCGCCTTGATCCTTCAAATTTTGAGGTAATAATTTCTTGCAAAGCACCGTGACCGCATTCCTCCGTCAAGGCTACCGCCTCAAACTCATCTAGTCTTCTTCCTCGACAATATACCCTTCATAAACTTTGTGTAGCTCAAGCATTTGTTCCAATGCCTCTACGAATCTGTGATGTTGATCTCGCAACTTTTTGAATACCTCCAAGAACTTGCTAAACTGCTTTATCCTCCTCTACTTAGTTAATCTTTATGATACGGTAGATTGAGGGTGAATTGGTGGCACTAAACTCTTAGGCTTTTCCTCCGAACCTCGTTGATCCTTCTACCGACATGACTCAGATTTTTCCATTTTTCTTCATCAAATCATCACTTCCTCTCCGCTCATGCGCCAAGGCCTTTAGTGTTCTCAGCGCCATGCCGCGACTTATAGTGTCTGCCAGATTTTTCCCAGATCTTAATGATATTGGTTGGCATTTTTCCTTCCCGTCTCTTCTAAGATTTGTCTCTGTGTTACTTGGCAAGGAACCTTGGGGCCTATTGTTAAGCATGCTCGCCATCTGCCCCATCTGAGTTTCCAAATTCTTAATAGCCACTGTTTGGCTTTTAATCATAACTTCTATGTTTGCCATGTATTTCAACATCATCTCCTCCACTTCTGATTTCTTTTCTGGCTGTGGTGCAGCTGGAGCGTGATGTTGTTGCTGAAAGAATCCCGGTGGAAACGGTGGTTTTGGTGTATACCGTAATCGAAATGGCCGCGATCGAAATTGATGATTCTACCGAAACCGACTTTGTTGATTTCCTCGGTTATTCGACCAACTAAAGTTTGATGATTTCATTGTTGGGGTGGTATGTGTTCAAAATCGACCTTGGTCTTTCTTGTAGTTGCTCACATAGTGCACCGACTCGAGCTAATAAAGACATCGATCCGTGGAGTGTGACCCCGCACAAATTTCACAAACGAAGGCAACGCTTTTTTCCTTCTTTCGCCAAAGTGTCTATCTTCTTTGCCATAGTCGCCATCTCGTGTATTTATAACTCGCAGAATAAAGATCTACCTCCAACACACCTGCTACCTTGGGATGTGGGTATCCGAGATGTAGGATTCTCGAAATCATTAGTCGCCATAGTCTCAATAAGGGTATAGGCCTCATCATAGCTTTTTGCCCATAATGCCCTCCAAAGAAATGTGATCTACAATCTGGCCTCGATTGCCATCCTAATCCATTATAGAAAGTATTGATTACCATCCAATCCGGCATACCATGATGCAGACACTTCCTTAACATCTCTTTGTATCTCTCCCATGCTTCATATAAGGACTCTCCCTGTTGTTGCTCAAACTAACATATAGCTGTCCTTATCTTTGTAGTCTTAGCCATTGGGAAGAACTTGGCTAAGAATTTCTGTGCTAAGTCCTCCCATGTAGTGATTGACCCTGACGGCAAAGAATGAAGCCAACTCCTCGCCTTATCCCTCAATAAGAATGGGAACAATCGCAGTCTGATAGCATCCTGCGTCACACCGTTATATCGGATTGTATCACAAATCTCTATGAAGCTCAATAAGTGTTCATTCGGATCATCCGTAGCAGCACCCCCAAACTGAACCGAGTTCTGCACCATCTGAATAGTGCCCAGTTTAATCTCAAAAGTATTCACTGCTATTTCCGGTCTGACTATGCTAGACTATAGCCCGTTTATATTTTGGCATGGAATAATCTCATAGAGCCCGGTGCTCTTCTCTTTGCTCAATTCTCTGTTCTTCTGCCATACTAACTGTAGTACTCTCTAACTGAGCTTGTAAATTTCTTCGCACACTTAGCTTTCCAACCTCTCCCGTTAATGTTATCCTCATACCGTGTTAATTCGAATTGAAGATCTTGTGTGCATAAAAATCTACAAGTACCTGAAATCACAAATAAAACAAAAATAGAAATGAGATAACAATAGATATGTCTAAGTCATACAAAATAGCTTAAAATTGATGATAATTATTTAAACTAAACGCCTTTCCCAAGAATTCACGCCAAAAACTTGTACTTTTTTTTCGCCTTCGATAAAAGAGTTCTAACTCATGCAAACATACATGTGTCAACATGTAATATAGAGTAAGTAGAGTATCGATCCCACAGAGAAAATTGTCAAATTCAAACTACTATGCATCAATTTAATCACTATATTCATATGCTTAGACTAACGACTATAATTGGCGAATTAAACTAATTGCAAATAACAACTAAAATAAGAATATTAATGGAATAAATCAAATCTGGAAATAATGGGATCCTAACTTCATTTAATATTTCATCTAGCTACCACTATCATGCAAGACTTGTCCACATATCACAGGAAAATAGCCAAGAGCACTAATAGAGTCATAGCCATTTTTCAATGCACTAGGACCTACTTACACAGCATCCACAGATGATAGATTCTATGTAATCAATAATATAACCAAAATCACTATATGTCTATGTGAAATTGCAATCATACTGAATTGAAGCACAAGCCCTTATTTTAACTCATACGGTGAATAAGTATATGTCTATCTCATTCACGAAATATGCAAGCCATATAAAATAGCCCCATATACGTATGTTATTATGACTACAATCCATACTTGCATGTTCATTGTCAATTCCATGCAAATACTGAAACGAATGGTGATCAAGCATTCATACGTGTAAAATAACCATAATAGAATTCCCATATGATATGTAAAACAGCCCTAGCAATCAAGCATGCAACCAAACTACATATTAAAATCCGTTAGAAACCCATAATGGAGTTTAGTTCATGACTGAACCAAAAGCCATTATGGGGTCAACGCTAAGCATGATTATCAAGTAAATAATTGAAAGATGAGAGATAGAACGATCAAACCCAATTGTAGATTGTAAACCAATATCAACGTTCAAATCCTCATATAAATCCAGAAAAACAATATTATAAATCCACAACGATGCAAAATAATATGAAATGTAACTAAAACAGACTGAAATGTGCTTGAGATGGGCATAATTCGCGTAAATTGATATCCAATAAGTAGGTATAAAACCCACTTATCAGACGTCGAGCTAGTCAGTAGCAAGTTGATAGGTATCACTGTAGGGTGCTATGGTTGGAAGTACCATGAGTGCTACAGTGGTATCAAAGCTATAAGCATGAATTTGAGAAGAACCCTGAGCCTTTTGCTAGTGACATCCCTTTAAGGGAAGGCACCGAAGCTAGACTTTTCGTAGGGGATGCCGAGCCAGTCGGTAAAAAGTTGATAGGTATCATTGTAGGGTACTATGGTTGGAAGTACCATGAGTGCTACAGTTAGTATCAAAGCTGTTGGTTATAAACCTTAGGTAGGATTATTTGAGACTAATAACCACAGTGATTAGGATTAGGTCTAACTCAAATAGAGTTAGTAAGTCGGTAAGATTCAAAGATGAATCTCGATGGGTTATAAAGACACGGAGTTCCCTAACTCTGATAATAAAGGTGAACAATAATGGTGAATAGATAGAGTCTAAAAGGCTAAAAGAATCGAGATAGGAGATCGTAAAACAAAACGATCAAAACATAGAAATGAATCGTAATATATACGATGAGATCACCCCGTGATCTAATATGGATCAATCGAATGATTGAAAAGTTTATAGCAAAGGTTGCTGTGTATTAATAGTACTACGAATTGGTACGGATTCAAGAAAGGATTATGAATATGAGTTGAATGAAATTCGTATTTAAAAGGGAGTTAGTATTAGGTGGGGATTTCAATTGAGGACTCATGTCAACAGCTGAGTTGTATGATTCCTTGTTATGGGGAGAAATTGTACTTGGTGTAAAAACCACTTAGTTTCTGACATTGATAATCATTAAAATATTTGTGTCACGCTATTTGCTATATACCTGTTGGGAAGGTGATTCTTTTCTCAGGTGTATAACAGATAGATAGTGTATAGGTAGAGAATACCAGGTTAAGTACGAGTTCTTAAAACTCATACTTATGGTACGTTCGTGACTTATAATTATATGAAATGTTTATGAACCCGTTAGCGAATGGACGCCAAAGGTATGTCTAGGACAAGTTCTTAAACTCATATGATTGTGGAAAGTTCCTGAACTCATAAGTGTGGTAAGTTTGATGAACTAGGTATAGTTTTGTGTGAATGGAGTATTGAGGATAATAGGAAGAGATAGACTGTTTAAGCAATTGATCATTGGTGGAGACATAGGTTTTCCAAAACTCCTATCTATGCTAGACTTCAAAGTTTTTGGACATCAAGCTGAATACGCAATATTTGCTTTTGAAAATGAATTTTTATTCTCAACTCCTGGTGACCATTGTGTATGTGTGGACTTTGGGCCATCGACACCTCGTTACCCGTTGAGATAATAAAATATATTTGCAATGATTTTTGAATGGTTTAAAGAATAGTTTATGCTAATTATTTTGGCTAGACGAAAATGATTTAAAATATCAAAATGTATTTTATTTATCATTAATGTACCATGCAACCTGGTGCAAGGTTGGTAAAAAATGATGGAGTTGTAAATAAAGGAATACTTAGTGTTGAATTCGATCTAAAAATCATTGTTCCACTATTGTATGATGTGTTATGACAAAGTCATATAATGAAGGCATCCTCAAATGGGCTGTTAATACAGTACGACATCATGACGTCATTTTCAAACTATTTTCAAAATTTTAATTTGCCAATGGGGTTTTGGCTATACCTTAATATTTCGTTTGAGAAGGATTATTGATATGAGTCTTAGCTATTTGATTCGTCTAGACCAACGTTTATGAAAACTCTAAGCGTTCTTTGAAAAAAATTTCGAACCAAATTGTTGGTGTGAAATCCGATAAGACTGATGTAAAATTTTTGTGCCTATGGCAGTGATGAGAATTAGATCAGACCAACAGTACTTGGCCAGTACATGGCATACCGGGCTAATCACCCACTATGTCTGTTGGATAAGACGGTTTGCAGATAAATTTCTGTATAAACCTTTGTGAAAATGATAGATAAATAGTCTATATAACTCCTCAACACTATTTGAAAACTTTTACTCATGTGAGGGATGTATTAGGTAGAATGTGATACTGTGTATGAAAGGTATAAGGTGTAAGATGAATTTCGGGGACAAAATTCTTAAAAGAATGGGTGAATGTGATGACCCAAGAATTTAGAAAATTATTTAAATCTTAAATGAAGGATTAAAGGTTGAATAATAAACCTAGACATAAAATAAGTGAATGGATTTGAGATTTTTGGGAAGGAATTTTGTGAATTTAAAATATTTTGGTGAATTATTCAGGATTAAGGGTAGAAGTGTGTATGTTCTGTGTGTATGGTCATATATGTGTACAGAATGTGGTTAAGGGTCAAGGATTGACCAGATAACCTATATCAGTGTCAAACCCTAATATTATATTTAGAACGTCAACATTTAGTTAGAAATCCTAATTTTCAATTAGAAACCCTAATTGCTAAATTAGGAATTCTTATTCTTAATGTTCAAGTCTAAGTAATTAGGAAACCCTAATCTAATTAGGAAGCCCAAATTATAAATTAGAAAGCTTATTTTTTTATTTTAAAACCTAATTTGGAAATCCTAGAATTGATTTGTGAAACCTTAGGTTTTAACCTTAAGGGTCTGTACAAGTTACCATTTTGCCATTAAAATTGGAAATCAAATAACTAAAGTGCCCTTTTAGCATTCTTTATTAGTTAGCTTGTAGATCTTGCCATGATCTTGAGTTGGTGACCAACTCTAACCTTTCCGTGTGCTCTATATCAAACATATCAGCCATCAAATGCCAGTTAATTCATTACATTTATTATATATATATAGATTGAGAGAGAGAAAAGTCACAAAAATAGCTTATTTGGTCACCAACACCTAACCAAACTCTCTCAACCTCTTAGCCACGAAATTATTAAGTGGACTAGTCCACATTCAAGCCTTTAAAACACCAAGAACATATCATGATGATCAGATTCTAGATCAAAGCTCAAAAAGGTATAAAACCCTAATCTTTAAAAATCATGTGATTTGATGTTAGATGTTGTGTTTAGATGTTTAAAGTTGTGTATTAGGGTGTTAGTTAGTGATCTGGGTTGTCATAACTTGGATCCATAACATCTAGATGCTCGAAATTAAAGTTTTTAGAAATCTGGAAAACTAGGAAATGTTGTCTGACAACCAAATCTCAGACCTCATAGATCGCTGTCTGTTAATTGCTTTTTTGTTTTAAAGGTTTTTAATTATAGTATGTTATGAGGAATTTGTTCTGCAAGTTGAATCAAGGTTAGATATGGTATGTATTGCAAGTTATTAAAGGTCAAAGCCCGTTGACCGAGCATGACCAAGAGTTTTTGGGTAACCCAGAAACTCATTATCAATGTCTGACATGATCTTCAAGGGCCAGGATCTGTCAGATGTTATGAGATTTGTTGGTGTTGTTGTAACCAAGTTGTAGATTGTTATATGGAATATAGATCCATGGCCTTAGATCCTTTAAATAATCAACAGGATTAATGTAGTGGATGGTCAAAGTAGGCAGTTTGCTCATGACTTTAAGTTTCTAGAAAACCCAGAAACGTTCAAGAACAAATTTTCTGACATGGTTTGACCATGCCAGATCTTGCACATGTGTTGATGTTATGATGATCTGATGATATGTTATTGTACCTGGACATGTATTCTACAAGTGTGAATCTTTAAATCATACAAAGGATCAAATGAACTTGTCTAGAGTGCAAGTTATAAGGATCGAAAATAGGCACCTAAGATTGTTCTTCAATTCTGGAAAACCCAGAAACTGAAGAACTTGTCTGAAAACGATTTTGAGAGCTTAGATCTCTCAGATATGATATGTGTTGGCCATGAACTTGATTGATGATGGTAGTATTACATTTATACTACAATCTAAACACTTTAGTCTGGCCAAAAAACCTTAGGATTATGGATCAAATGATGGTCAAACGAAGCGCCTTGCTCACTGACATGCATTTCTGGGTTTCCTCAAGAACACTTTCAGCGACGGTTTTGTCGCATATAGCACCTTTAGCGACAGTTATTTACAAAATTAATTATTTTTATTAAATAATTAGTATTAAATAGTTTTTAATTATGAAAAATACAACATAAATTCCTAAAAATTATTTTAAAGTCAAAAAATGGGTTTTTAATAATTTTGAATATATTTCATAAATATTTAATATTTTTAGAATATTAATGGTAATTAATTTATTTAATTTTAATATTAAATAAATTATTTAAAAATAATTTTAATACATAAAAAATCATTTTAAATTATATTATGGTATACTAAAATATTTTAAGTTATTTTTAATAACTTTTAATATGATGTGATGAATTTCATTAATTAATTACTATTAATGGTCATTAATTTATTTAATAAATGTATTAAATAAAATATGGAAAAATAAAATTAATGATTTAAAAATCATATAAAATGATTTAAGTGTTGTAAAATATTTTAAGTTATAAAATATAACTTTTGATATTTTGTCATAAAAATATTAATATTTTAATATTAATAGCAATTATTGGATAATAAATTTAACTATTTAAAAATCATATAAATATGATTTTAAAGTATTAAAATATTTTGTGTAACGCCCCAAAATTAGGTATACATCACCCATCTTGGGTCGCCACTTACATGGTATGTAATTTAAATACAATTTATTAACATATCTCGTGCAATAATACTGACATAAACCGTGAGTTTAAATACAAATATCGCTCTACTAGATATTATACAAACTCAAACAAAAGTCCTCATTACAATTATTATCACACTATTTCATGTAATAGTGAGGACTACTAATGCTATTCGTGACCATCACTGCTTCCCGACTCGTCCCAATATATTCTCATTTCCTCAAGAGAACAAAGAAAGAAAGAGGTGAGCTCAACTAGCCCAAGAAGAAATATTATGACTAAGATAATGCAAAATAAATTATCAATAGTCTTCAACAATGTTAAACCGATAAAATACAATGACAACCAATTTAATCACAATGAATATGCAATCCATTAAAAGAGTCAAGTAGAAAATAAAATCTACTATCTTTTATGATTTTAAAAGGTTTTTCATCATCAAGTATATATGAGACTCACTTTTAAAAAATAATCCACATCATCGAATCACCCCCCGCACTACTACCAAGGATATTCTTTAAGTATCACGATCACAATTATTCTCGCACTACTGCCAAGAATAGTTGTGTATTCATTAATGGTCATGATCATGCCAACATCTCATCCATCAATGCACTACTACTAATCGAGGATTTTTACCACATCATTTGTAACATTACGGTCCATGATTACAATCAATAATCCTCGGTCATAATCATACCAAGTCCATCCATGCTCTACAGTGCCATGTATGACTTTAAAAAAATATAAACATGAGGATGATGACAATGATATAAGAATTCAATAAAACAAGTTCAAGAATTATTTTATCCGTAAATTATTAACGCCCAAACTGTCAACACGATATCGCTTGCTTTGTAGAGTAAAATTCAAGAATTTCGAGAAGAATATTTCCATGAAAGGATACCGGATGAAGCGCAAATGTCAAGGATATTCCACTAATTTCATGGAGTATAGAAGTCAAAGTTTTAACCAACCGGGTATAATAAAGAATGAGTTAACAAAAGAAATCACCATGCATGCGGTATTTCAGATGTATGTGTTATTCCAACATAATAATAATAATCTTAACCAAAGTCGTGAAATTCACAATCGATGTGATGTTCCAATGTAATAATAAAGATGGAACCAGGATCCTGTAAAAAACACATGGATAGGATATTCCAGCATGTAATGATAAAGATTTTAACTGTGTCCTGTAAAACACATGCATGTGATGTTCCAAATGTAATAATGAAGAATGTCACCAAGTATAGGGTAAATCATGATACAAAAGTTATTCCAATGTAATAATAAGCAATGGAATAACATAAGGATTTCACCAAGTATAGGGTACGCCGTATATACAAAGTTATGTATAGGGTATGCCACTTTTACAAAGTTATTCCAATGTAATAATAGTGAATGGAATAATGTGTTCTCTTCAAGAAGAAAGAATAACACCCCTTACCGTAAAAGAACCTAATATGTAAGTAATGAAGTAGCGTAATACTCTTCTTCTTTCTATAACTTTCTCTATAGCTTCTCTCTATAATTCTCTCTGTAGTTTCAATGAATTCGTAAGAAAATAATGAAGGAATGAGCTTCTATTTATAGGAAAATGGAATGCATAAGAATTAATCCATGAACTATCCAGTATTGATTTACTTTAATCGACTATCCATGTTTAAAGAAAAAATCTTTTAAATAAAATATAATATATTCTATTTATATAAAAACATTTTACTATGCAAACACTATGCAAAACACTATGCAAAACACTATGCATAATAAAATATAATATATTTTATTTATAAAATAACTTTAATAAAGTATTCGCTTTTATATAAAGATGTTTCGCTTTTATTACGTTAATAATACGAATAAAATAAAACGCCATTATCGCTATAATAATTCATATTATTAATCGACAATAATGGAATCAAACTAAGTGACTTCTCACATAAGCATCAATAATCAATACCGCAAAGTGCCATTCTATGCAACCACACGTGACATCGCATTTTTTTACTACCGAGTAGTTCAACAAAGATCAATCTGTGAAAAACTTCCGCCGTTATTTCAATAAAATATTTTGTCTTTTTCTCAATCCGATAATAATTTCGTTGTGGTCCACCAATGATTGAGTCATTGTATTTAATATTCCCCGCTAAACCTAATATTCCCCACCAATCGAATATAATATAACCACTTGATACTTTGCAAAATTTATAAATATTACCCACAACTATAACATTATATCAAATTATTCCATAATATTCAAAAATAATATTTATAGAAAATTCATCTTTATTTATAAAAAATCTGGGTCTTACAACCTCCCTTCTTATGAAATTTCATTTCTAAATTAGGGTACGACTGGTATGTCAAGAGGTAAGGATACCTTGATTTCATTTCGATTCTAACTCCCAAGTCATTTCCTCAACATCGTGGTTCCTCCACAAAACTTTGACTTGAGGTATAACCTTGAGCGTAGAATATGTTCCTTCTTATCCAAAATTTGAACAGAACCTCTTCATACGCCAAATCTTCCGCTATTTCGTCCTGGTTCTAACTCAATAATATGGTTCGGTCTTTCACATATTTACGTAATATGGATATGTGAAAACGTTATGAACACGAGACATATTTCACAGAAAGCCAGTCTATAGGCCACGCCTTACTCGATCGAGGATTAAAATGGACCGATGAATCGAGGATTAAGTTTCTCTCTTTCCAAATCTTGTAACTCCTTTCCATGGAGCAACTTTTAACAACACACGATCTCCTATATCAATTCCACGCCCTTTCGATGAAGATCAAAGATAACTCTTTTGTCGATTTTGTGAGGTTTTTATACGTTGTCGGATCGTTTGAATCTTTTCCGTAGTCATACGCATCAACTCCGGCCCCAACAACGTTGCTTCACCCACCTCATCCCAAAGATACCGGAGAACGACACTTTCTTCCATACAACGCTCAATGGAGCCATGCCAATACTTGCTTGATAACTCGCATTGTTGTAGGAAAACTCCACCAAGGGTAAAAACTTGTCCCAACTCCCTTGAAATCAAGAACACACGTAGTCTTAATAGATCTTCAAGAGTTTGAATAGTCCTCTCCGATCGTCCGTCATTCGGTTCGAGGATGATATGCCGAGCTAAATCGTAAGTCCGCGCTCATAGCTTTTTTGCAACTAACCCAAAATCTTGAAGTGAATCTTGGTCTCGATCGTAAACTATGGATACCGCAAGATACCATGCGCTCTTACAATCTCGCTTATGTACATACGAAAGCAAGACGTTCAAGTGTATAAGTTTCTCGATTTGGTAAGAAATGAGCAGACTTGGTCAATCTATCAACAATGACCCAAATCGCATCAATGCCTTGAGAAACCTTAGGAAGACCCCAGAACGAAAATCCATGGTAATGTGCTCCCACTTCCATTCGGAATTTCAAGTGGTTGCAATGGACCTTTTGGTACTTGATGCTCCGCTTTAACTCGCTGACAAGTTAGACACCTTGAGATAAACAAAGCTATCTCCCTCTTCATATTGCTCCACCAAAATGTATGACTTAATATCATGATACATTTTGGTACTCCTGTGATGGATTGCAAATGGTGTGTCAGTAAACCTCCATCATGATATTATACTTTAAATCGTGGTCGTTAGAACACAAAGTCCGGAGTTGACTCAAGTATTCCTTCTTCATCGATTCTTGCTTCCCAAGATAGCACCCTCTTGCACTTTCTTTTCATACGCATCGCCTCCGTGTCCGTAGCTTGAGCAAAATTTTAACTTTATCGATTAAAGTCTGCCTCTACTCAGATATTTGCTATCATCACACGCGCCCCTCGAGTCTTTAACTCTATCTCCATTCTTTGCAAGTCACACAAAATGGGCCTTTGTGTTGATAATAACGCACTCGTATTTGCATACGATCTTCTACTCAATGCATCGCCTACCACGCTCGCTTTTCCGTGATGGTATTGATGGTATGATCATAATCTTTCAACAGCTTCAAGCCAACGTCGTTGTCGCATGTTGAGTTCCTTTTGAGTGAAGAAATATTTGAGGCTTTTATGATCCGTAAAGATCTCCACTTTCTCCCCATACAAGTAATGCCTCCAAATTTTAAGTGCAAAGATAATAAATGCTAACTCCGTGATCATGAGTAGGATAATTCCTCTCATATTCTTTGAGTTGTCGCGAGGCATAAAGCTATAACTTTTCCATGTTGCATAAGAACACATCCCAACCTTTGCTCAAGCATCATCAGAGATGACAAATCCTCCGAGCCAAATGGTATTGCTGTAACAGTCTTTGAAATAAGTCTCTTCTTGAGTTCTTGAAAACTCTTCTCACATTCTTCGCTCCAACCGAACTTTCAGATCTTTTCGAGTCACCGAAATCAATGGAGTAGCGATTCGAGAAAATCCTTCCACGAATCTCCGATAATAACCAGCTAAACCGAGAAAGCTACGATTTTGGCCATCGATTTAGGTTGTTCCCACTTTGAATAGCTTCAATCTTTCTTGTCAATGATATTCCACGACTTGATACCACGTGCCCAAGGAATGCTACTTCGCCGTAACTCGCATTTCTTCAACTTGGCATAAAGCTTATATTCACGAAGCTTTTGGAGTGTCACCTCAAGTGTTGCTCATGATCTTCACGGCTTTTGGAATAAATAAGGATGTCATCAATAAAGACGACCACAAAGTGATCTAAATATTCCTCAATACTTTGGGTTCATCATATCCATGAAGGCAAGCAGGAGCATTAGTCAATCCAAAGGACATGACTAGGAATTCATAATGCCCGCATCGAGTTCTCGAAAGCCGCCTTTGGAATGTCACGGTTCTAATCTTCAATTGGTGATATCCTAACGAAGATCAATCTTTGAAAAGAATTTGGCTCCTTGCAATCGGGTCAAACAGGTCATCAATACGCGGGCAATGGATACCTATTTTGATGGTGACATGATTCAACTCCCGATAATCAATACAAAGTCGCATACTCCCATCTTTCTTCTTCACGAATAGAACAGAGCACCCCAAGGAGAAGTACTAGGACGAATAAAGCCAATGTCTAACAATTCCTCGCAATTGGTCTTTAACTCCTCAAGTTCAATAGGAGCCATTCGATATGGGGCTTTGAAATAGGTTTTGTACCGTGTTCAAGGTCGATACAAAATTCAATTTCACGCCTGGGGTAGGCCGAAGTTCTTCGGAATACGTCAGAAATTTATTAACAATAGAAATATCGCTTCAAAACCGACGTATTTTTGTTTAAATCAGTGATATGAGCTAAGAAAGCTTGACATCCATTTTTCAATAAACGAATAGCTTTATGGCTTGAGATGACCGTGATTGATTTTAATGGTTTGGTCGTTTGAATTCGCATATATAGGTTGATTAGGAATATGAAAGCTAACAACCTTACGAAAACAATCAATTTTGCATGATAAGTAGTTAACCAATCAATCCCTAGAATCACGCCAAATGCAAGTATTTTTAATGAAATAAGATCGGCCAGTAATGTGAGGGTACCGATTTGAACCAAACAAGACTTATAAACAAAGGGATGCAATGAAGGTTTCTCCAAACGGAGTTTCCACAGATAAGTCAAAGTCTAATTTCTCCGGAGTCAAATTTAATCGATGAGCGCAAATAGGAGAAATAAAAGAATGGGTAGAACCGGTATCAAATAAAGTATAGACTTCATTAGAGTTTATGATAAGCTTACCCGTGATGACCTCATTCGGGTTCCTTGCTCTCCGGGAGGTCACAACAAACGCCTCCTCAGACTACCGGGTTTTGACTTTTCCGAGACTACTTTGGTGCCTCCATCCTAGTTGAATTTGTCTTCTGTGAACGACAAAATCGAGCTAAATGACCTTCTCTTCCACAATTATAACATGCTTTGGACTAAGATGGCACGCTTCGGACCGATGTGTCCCTCTTCTCCGCATTTGAAGCATATGATAGGTGGTCTTTCTCCTTCCTTAACAACGCAAAATGCCTGGTCTTTGACGCCTTTCCATCATTGTTGAATCTCCGCTTTCTTGAAATGTCCATTCTTATTGTTTTGGCCCCGATTACCACCAAGTGGTTACCATATCCGCTTGTTGATTCCCTCCACGCTTGTTGTCACCGCTCGATGACTACTCTCACCGGTATTATAACTTTGCTTACCGCTTCTTTTAGTTAGGCTGACTCGCTATCGCTACTCCACTAACTCGAGCCCCCTTTTACAACATCCTAATACAAACACGCTTTATGAGAAATAAGATGTTGACGATTCCCGACTTCAAACCTCTTAAAAACATTCGCCATTCATTCTCTTCATTATCCACCAAGTGGGGCGAACCGTGATAACTCCGCAAATTTTGCCTCGTATCATGCGACACGGCCATATTGTTTTGTTCCAACTTGATAAACTCCACCTCCTTCATGTGGCGAATACTTTCGTGAAAGTATTTGTCGTTGAACGCCTCCCCGAACTTCTCCCAAGATATCTTCAAGACAAAGAAAGTTGAGTACGCTTTCACCGATTCCCACCAAACCGCTTCTCCGCCGCAAACATAAAGGCGTGAAGGAACCTTTTGCTCTCGGAGCATCCCAAGACATCAAATATCTTGGTAATCTGCTTTATCCATGCTTCCGCCGTAAGTGGTTTTGCTTTCTCCCTTAAACTCCGGTGGTCCCAGCTCCTTGAATTGTTTAGCGGTGGACCACCGAGAGTTTTCCGTGTTTCCACCTACGTTTTTGGACAGAGTCGCTCTCTCATTGCAGATAAATCGCATAAAGCCTCAAACATTTGATCATTCATCATTTGGTCAAGTTGTTGTTTGCGTGAGGATTGTCGCCTTCGATGCACATTATCCTCGATTATTGATATGTGGTGAATCAACTATCGCCAGTGCTCCATCAAGTATTCTCAACATTCTCGATGTCATTTTCAGACATCGCCACAAAACAAAAGATTAATTGACATTTAACAATTATCTTTATATTCTCGACCGACCAATAAAATAGCACAAAAACTTAGGTAGGTCATACTAGCGAAGGTATTCCCGCTCCCTCCTAGTACTTTTCTCACATCTTAGCCAGTGGATCATATCCCTTAGCTCGATACCAACCTCGTAACGCCCCAAAAATTAGGTATACATCACCCATCTTGGGTCGCCACTTACATGGTACGTAATTTAAATACAATTTATTAACATATCTGTCATGTATATAATACGACATAAATCGTGAGTTTAAATACAAATATCGTCTACTAGATATTATACAAACTCAAACAAAAAGTCCTCATTACAATTATTATCACACTATTTCACAAAATAGTGAGGACTACTAATGCTATCTTCAGGACCATCACTCGTTTCCCCGACTCGTCCCAGCTATATTCTCATTTCCTCAAGAACAATAAAGAAAGAAAGGGTGAGCTCAACTAGCCCAGTAAGAAATATTATGACTAAGATAATGCAAAATAAATTATCAATAGTCTTCAACAATGTTAAACTGATAAAATACAATAGACAACCAATTTAATTGCAGCGGAATATGCAATCCATTAAAAGAGTCAAGTAGAAAATAAAATCTACTATCTTTTATGATTTTAAAAGGTTTTTCATCATCATTATAAATTTAGACTCACTTTTAAAAAAATAATCCACATCATCGAATCACCCCGCACTACTACCAAGGATATTCTTTAGTATCACGATCACAATTATTCCTCGCACTACTACCAAGAATAGTTGTGTATTCATTAATGGTCATGATCATGCCAACATCTCATCCATCAATGCACTACTACCAATCGAGGATTTTTACCACATCATTTGTAATATTACTACCATGATTACAATCCGAATAATCCTCGGTCATAATCATACCAAGTCCATCCATGCTCTACAGCCACGTGATGACTTTAAAAAAATATAAACATGAGGATGATGACAATGATATAAGAATTCAATAAAACAAGTTCAAGAATTATTTTATCCGTAAATTATTAACGCCCAAACCGTCAACACGATCTCGCTTTGTAGAGTAAAATTCAAGAATTTCGAGAAGAATATTTCCATGAAAGGATACTTTGGATGAAGCGCAAATGTCAAGGATATTCCACTAATTTCATGGAGTATAGAAGTCAAAGTTTTAACCAACCGGGTATAATAAAGAATGAGTTAACAAAAGAAATCACCATGCATGCGGTAGATTGCAAGATAGACAAAGTTATTCCAACAGTATAATAATAATCTTACCCAGTCGTCGTGAAATTCACACCGAATGTGATGTTCCAATGTAATAATAAAGATGGAACCGGATCCGGTGTAAAACACATGATAGGATATTCCAATGTAATGATAAAGATTTTAACCAGTCCTGTAAAACACACGCATGTGATGTTCCAAATGTAATAATAGAAGAATGTCACCAAGTATAGAATTAAACTCACAGATACAAGTTATTCCAATGTAATAATAAGCAATGGAATAACATAAGGATTTCACCAAGTATAGGGTATGCCGATATACAAAGTTATGTATAGGGTATGCCACTTTTACAAAGTTATTCCAATGTAATAATAGTGAATGGAATAATGTAAGTTCTCTTCAAGAAGAAAGAATAACACCCCTTACCGTAAAAGAACTGAATATAGAAGTAATGAAGTAGCAGAATACTCTTCTTCTTTCTATAACTTTCTCTCTATAGCTTCTCTCTATAATTCTCTCTCTAGAGTTTCAATGAATTCGTAAGAAAATAATGAAGGAATGAGCTTCTATTTATAGGAAAATGGAATGCATAAGAATTAATCCATGAACGGTCCAGATTGATTTACTTTTAATCTGACGGTCCATGTTTAAAGAAAAATCTTTTAAATAAAATATAATATATTCTATTTATATAAAAACATTTTACTATGCAAACACTATGCAAAACACTATGCAAAACACTATGCATAATAAAATATAATATATTTTATTTATAAAATAACTTTAATAAAGTATTCTGTTTTATATAAAAAGATGTTTCGCTTTTATTACGCTAATAATACTGAATAAAACAAAACGTCATTATCGCTATAATAATTCATATTATTAATCGACAATAATGGAATCAAACTAAGTGACTTCTCACATAAGCATCAATAATCAATACCGGTGCTACTATGCAAACACGACATCGCATTTTTTACTACCGAGTAGTTCAACAAAGATCAACCAGTAAAACTTCCGCCATTATTTCAATAAAATATTTTTGTCTTTTCTCAATCCGGCAATAAAATTTCATTGTGGGGTCCACCAATGATCGAGTAGTGTATTTAATATTCCTCGCTAAACCGAATATTCCCCACCAATCTAATAATATAATATAACCACTTGTATACTTTGCAAAATTTATAAATATTACCCACAACTATAACATTATATCAAATTATTCCATAATATTCAAAAATAATATTTATAGAAAATTCATCTTTATTTATAAAACTGGGTCTTACACTTTGTGATAATATAAATATATTATAATATTATGATATGTATTTCATAATATTTGATAATAAATAAATATTAATGATAACAAAATATTGTAGTATTTATATTATATAAATATGATATTAATGATTGAAAAATTATGATAAATTGTAATAATTATTTGAAAATTATTTTGAGCTTATGAAAATTATTTTGACTGATAATAAATTATCTAAAATATTTGTGAACCAGTTTAGGCAGAGTCTTAAGGAAATAAAGCTCGATATTTGTCCGACTAGACCCTCAAGATGTTAGGTGTGACAACCCGAATTTTCATAAGTTATTCAAATAAGAATTTAATAATTAAAATTTTTATTATGATGTGTATATATTTTGAATTATGTGATTTGGTGTAAAGAGAATTATATATTCATATGTTGGAGAATGTGAGATTTAATAGTTAATTAAACTATTAAAGAAATTAAATAATATTATTTAATTGAATTAAGTTAAAATTATGTTATGAGAGAATATAATTTTAATTATTATGCCTTATTTGAATGGAAATTATTATGAGTTAAATTTCATAAATAGTGTGAATAATTCACTTAATTAAAATAGTGAATTAATACAAGTATAATTGATTTAATAAATTGAGAAGGTAATATATTGCATGTAAATGTAAATGTTAGTATAATGCTAATAAAATATTTATTAAGTACATTAAATATTTTAGTTGGAAACTTTATGGAATAAAATGAATATTTATGGTATTAAATAAATATTTGATGAAAATTGTTATGGGATAGTTTATTTAAGTGTGATAAAATAGATGAGATTTATACGTATTTTATTACGTGAGTATAATGATGATATTCTAATTTAATTAAATAATTAAATTAGAGGAGTGAGAAATTGTTAAATAATGGTATGATTATAATGGTTGAATAGAAATTATAATTTTATTGATAAGGTTAATTTTATTTCTTAAGAAATTAAAGGTACATAATCTAGTTTATATTTCTAGTTTATGTGTTTTTGAGTTTCTTTTAAAATTGGGGTTTTGGTTAATGAATTTGTGGGTTGTGATGTTATATATGTTACTAGATTTTATAATTTCATAATGGTCATCTAAAAACGATTTTTCAGAAACCAAATTCATGTATTTATGCTAAAGAAGAGAAATTTGAGTTTTGATGGTAATGTGTATTTTGGTGTATTTTGAGACTAAAATTGATAATGAATTCGTGATTGAAACTTTAAATTGATGGATGATTGTTGCTCTCCTCTATAAAATGAAAACAATGCAACTTGAACGGATCGAATTGGTTAAGAAACGATTTCGTGATGAATGATTACACTTAGCATGTTAAAAATATGCAAAATTAGTATAAACCGATTAAAATTAATATAAACCAAGTCCCACATCGACTAAATTGAGAACTTCACCCCTTTTCTAAACCTATAAATAGAAGGGCTTTGGCCCTTTGTTTCATTCACCAACAATAAGCCCGCCGATTTTGAGAAAGACTTTGTTGTGGGAGGACTTTTTATAAAGATCTCCTTAGTTAAATCTTGGTCAAGTACGTATTCAGTTTGTGAAATTCGTATTTTCGGGTATGTTTCTTATTTAATTTTTGGTAATGTTATTATTTTAAGTATTGTATTTAGTTTGTTAGTTAAAGTTAAACTAGTGGACTGCTGATCTAAAAATGAAAATTCGAGGTTAGCTAGATTGTTTAGAAAATTATGGGCTTTTGGTATGTTATAGTACACTGAATAAGCTTTCCACAGACTCTGGAACAGACTAATTCCAACTTCAGAGCAAAGAGTTATGACCATTCTAAGTAGTCGCGTCAAAACTGTCTAACCAACTCGGGGCAGTCACCTTGAACTAATTTTCTGGAATTCTGTATTTAGAATTTGGAAAAGTTCAAAGAATAAAAGTTTTTGTCCAGGAAGTTAGCTTCGCGTGGGCTTAAGAATCGCTCAAAAATATTTTGAGACGGAAAAGTTATGATTGTTTTAGCGAGAGAGGGTAAAGCTGGGAAAGAATGAAAAATAGTTTTGAACGCCCCTTTTTGAACACTATTTTGGACTGTCTATCTTATCCGAAATGGGTGTCCAATAACTTTTAAAAATAGTTTAATATGATGTTTACAGCATATCCAATGTTGGATGTCATCGGACTCATGAGATATAGCGTAAAGTTTATATTACAACTACTATGCGTTGCTATGTGACTAATAGTTGATGTGTATGATTATATAATTGTGTAGGGCACATGAAGTGCAGATAACTGTAAGCCGTTAAACTGTTATTGGTAAAACAACGATCAAGACAAGTCTTTCAGTTCCTATTTTCTTGTGGACTTGATGAACTGTTTTAAATTGCATGATATGATGTGTTGTAAGCGAGCATGATATGTTATACATGTTGTAATCATGAAATGTTAAAGTCAATTTATGACTACATTGTTTTGGTTAAATAATGATGATTGAGTAAGGAACTCAATCTTTATATTTGCTATGTGAATTAAAGCATATATGCCATGTTACTTTAATTATTACGATATGTATGTTGAGCATATTGTTATGTGCTATGTGAAGCATGAAAACTGTTAGAACTTGTTGAGCTGTCGTGCTCACTCTTGTAAATAATAATTTTTGTAAGTCAAGATTTCAAGGTAAAGATATGTGCTAAGTGAATTATAGAGATCCATATTCATGAAGATTACTTATATTTTATGAGAAATGTATTTAATATTTTGAATGTAACATGTTGTTGAATTGTAAGTTGGGCTATCCGGTGTATATGAATATCTATTTATGATGTGAGACTTCGTATAGTCATTTTATTATAACGATTCATGAGATAAATTTGAATCGAAGAGATGTAATGTAAAGGTTGTGATTTAGGCCAATACAGAAGGAAATGTATAAAAGTTTTAAATATTCTGCATTTTTAGTGATTTTAATATCGAATAATGATGTAAAGATAGATTAATGTCGTATTGCTAACGATCGAGAAGGAGAATATTATTGTATAAATTTTTGGGATCGTTACAGTTGGTATCAAAGCTGTAGGTTATAAACCTTAGGTAAGAGTACCCTAGGCTATAACCTTCGAGAATAAAGGAGAAGATGATAAAGAATAAGCTCAGATAGAGTTTGAACAATAAAAAGTAATTTAAGAAATTTATAAAGAAGGGATTAAATCATGCGTGAGAGGATTCAAAGAAGAATCTCGTAGAGTTATAAGGAATATTAATGTGGGGTTACCCAACTCCAATAATAAGGATGTAAGATGATAATAAATAGATAATGTCTATAAGAAGAGAATGATAAAGAAGTTAAGAATAAAAAATTATATTTAAGTATGGTACAATCGTACTCTTTAATAGTTGATGTGTGGTATCTGGGCTAAAAGATTCCTTCATATAGCGAATGTATATACGAACTAGCAACACGGAACCTAGTTTGTTGGTTGTTTGTGGGAAACCACTCAGCGTAATATATTGAAACTATTAGAGACTCGATGTGTACCAAGTGTAGAAAATGGATACGTATGATGAAAATGTGGAACCCGAATGAAATGTTGAGCAATGTAAATGAAGTTGGAAATTATTAAAGTAAGAATTGTTATATAAACAAGAAAATTCAAAGAAGAATCTTGAAGAGATATAAATATAAAAAATGGGAGTTACCTAACTCCAATAGTCAAGATAATGAATAATGATGAATAGACAAAATCTGTAAGATTAAAAGCATAAATAAAATCGTAAATGATGAAAAAGGAAAGAAAGAGGATCGTAAAACAAAACGATCACGAGTGAAGAAAAGAATTTTAAGGGAGATGATTATAGAATAAGATCAAGACGTGATCTATTTAAGTTATAAAAGAAAGATGGTCTATAATGTTTGAATAATTATATCTTAATGCTATGAAGATAATGTACTATAAAATAGTACGTGATAAACTCACAAGGAGTTATAAATGATGAGGTACGAAAAATTCGTATCGTGCAAAGAGCAAGTTATACACAAGATAGAGTTAGGTGAGATTTCAATTGAGGACTCATGTGATGGCTGAGTTGTAAAAACCTTTGTATGGGCGAGGGTTTTGTGCTTGCACTCAGTTTATCACATTGATAATCATTGGAATGTTGGTGTCACACTATCAATGTATATGTGACGAAAAGGTGATTCTTTTCTCATGTGTATATTTGATAGTTAGAAACTATTAAGATTAGTCAGATATTATTAGGATTAGGTACGGTTCTTAAAACTAATACATATGGTAAGTTCGTAACTCATAATAATATGGTATGTTTTGAACCCGTCAGCAAATGGACGCCTATGGTCTGACTAGGATAAGTTCATAAACTCATATTATTGTGGCAAGTTTCTGAACTTCCAATGTGCGGTAAGTTTGATGAACTATACTGGGGGTATAAGAAGATTGTAAGTTGAAATACAAGAATATTTACTATAAGAGCATTAGTGGTGCTAGAAATAAAAAGAATTAGTCAATAATGAGGTAATGAAGTAAAGATTGAAATTAATGGAGAAAATTAGATATTTCAAATCTTCTATCTTTGCTAGATTTTCAAAATTTATTGACTTCGTGCCAATGGTTGTACTTTTAATTTTTGAAAAATGTTGGATCACACTAGTGAACCAAAGAATTTTTAAAACAAAGGCTATTATTCACAGATATCTATGCCGCTTGTTTTGTTTGGCTAGATAAAAAAAATATGATTTTTAAATTTTCAAAATATATTTTAATTATATGTATCGGGTGATATGATAAACGATGGAGTCATCAATGAAATGGAACTTGGTGTTGGATGTGATCATATGATCGTCAGCCCACTATGGTGAGATGTAGTATGACAACGTCATAATCATGACGACATAAAGAATTTTTGAGATTTCTTTAAGATATGAGAATATATATATATATATATATATATATATATATATTTTGATTAATGTCTGAGTTGTTTTAGAAGTCTATGCTATTTGATTCAGCTAGATGAATATTGAAAGATGTTCATTAAATTCAAGCGTTCTTTGTCAAACTATACCAAACCAAATTGTTTTGGTGCGGATTCAGATATTAAGAAGATGAGGTGAACAACCCTATAAAAGGAGACATTTATCGGAGATAATGGTTTCGAAAGTAACGCATATAGTCGTTACGATGTTAAGATATAATACGTTGTGCACGACATAGTAGTACGATAGGCTGATCAGCTAGAGTACTTGCAGAGGGTGTTTTCAGTCTTTGTGATTGATAAACATTCTGTTAAAAGGGTTTAAAGTGTGAAGAACCAGGGGTGAAGCACTATTAAATCTAGAGATGAGTTCATGGTCTTGTGACCCCTCAGCATGATTGGATAATCTTTTAAAATCTTGAGTTATTCATACTGTTTCCCAATTATTGAGCAATTGTGGAGGATTCATGTTATTTTGAAGTGAATATGGTAAGGACGATATTCCTTAGAAAGAGGTAAGTCGTAGAATGTGACACTGAATGATGAATATATTGAATAAGAAAGAAAAGAAATTTTGAAATGAGAAGGACATGAGTTATAAAAAAAATAAAATAAAAAATAATGTAAAACTTTTAATAGAAAAGTTTAATAATTGTAGAAAGATCTTTGTGGAAAGAAGTGGTTATAGAACCCAATGAATGAATAAAGCATTAACGTAAAATCTATTTTGATAGATTGATTAAATGAAGATTAATAAATAAAAGTTCGAGGATGAAATTCTTAGAAGAATGGATGAATGTAATATCCCGAGTGTTTATGATAACAATCCTTTGAGAAGAAAATGAATGGGTTAAAGAATATATAATACTCAAAATATAATTGAGTTCAAGTGAAAATTATGAAATAAAACCTAGAATTTGTTGAAGTAATAAATGTAGTAGGAAATATAAAACCTATATTAAGGTAATGTGTTGAAGATATTCAACGATAAATTTTGAAAAAAGATTTGGTGAAAACCGAGTAAGGGAGGTTTCTTTGATTCTGAGGAAGGAATCCTTATAAGGAGAGAAGGATGTGACAACCCTAATTTTCATAAGTTATTAAAATAAGAATTTAATAATTAAAATTCTTATTATGAGGTGTATATAATTTGAATTATGTGATTTGGTGTGAAGAGAATTATATATTCATATGTTGGAGAATGTGAGATTTAATAGTTAATTAAACTATTAAAGAAATTAAATAATATTAGTTAATTGAATTAAGTTGAAATTATGTTATGAAATAATATAATTTTAATTGTTATGCCTTGTGGGCAATGAAAATTATTATGAGTTAAGTTTCATAAATAGTGTGAATAATTCACTTACTTAAAATAGTGAATTAATACAAGTATAATTGATTTAATAAATTGAGAAGGTAATATATTGAATGTAAATGTAAATGTTAGTATTGTGACGCACCCAAAATAGATCCAATCCATCCAACCTATTCTGAGTCGCCAAATACATGGTAGAGAAAACAACTATAACTTTATTAGTACAACTGTCGTGCAAAATACAACAACACATATGTTGTGAGTTTTGATACAAATATATCTACCAACTATGACTCTTGACACCAACTTGGATAGCACGTCAAAATGACACTTTACATAAAGGTACATTCAATAACTGTTTTAAAATCTTTGGGAAGTGCTCAAGAAAACCTTCGTACATGGGAGGCCATGCGTCTAGGTTATGATAGATATCATATGTCCACAAAATTATATGACATATGACTATCTCCACTGTCTGCAATTGAAAATTATATTTCAACCAAACTCCAAGATTATATAGGCAGTGCTCATAGATATAATCAGCAAGTGGATGTGCACAACCCTGTCTTATGATAACTCGTAGGTCATTAGACATCTTGTTTGATAGTGGTAAAACACTCATCCAAAGTTGGGTTCACCTCACCCTATTCGGTTCGCCAAAATTAAATATCAAATGACGTATACAATACGACACACTTGTCTAAAGTTCTCAGTAAAATTATTTCCATACTATTTAGGGAGAACCTCAACAAACTATAGACCAACGTTTCTATTCTCCTATTACCCCCCTCCGACCCAAATACACTCTTGTTACACGAAAAGGAATTGTGAAGCAAAAGGGTGAGCACAACTAGCCCAGTAAAGAATATCATGACTAAAGATAATTAAATTATCAATAGCCTTCATCAGTAATAAATCAGAGATTTAGAACATATGGTAGATGATAAAACTTTTTAACCATAGTTGCAGCGGAACGAGCAATCCATTAGAAGAGTCAAATAAACCATAAGGTCTATTATCTTCTCCATGTTAAAAGTCCACCAACAATATTTTATCCTCAGAACATCAATCAACAGCCTCATCATCATAATCATGTAAATAACTCATAATCATATTTGTGGTTCTAAATTCCTCTTCTCATCCAGGACAAAGATAATTTTCATCACTTATCTTTACCTGAAATATCAAAGATCATGGTTATACCAAATCACAGTTCATGTTTATAATCATACTAATAAATTTATCTTTGCACTATGGGCCAAAGATATTCATCAACAGTTCATCTTTGCACTATAGGCCAAAGATATTCAACAACAGGACATCTTTGCACTACGAGCCAAAGATATTCAACAACAGGTCATCTTTGCACTACGGGCCAAAGATATTCAACAACAGGTCATCTTTGCACTACGGGCCAAAGATATTAATATTTCAAAGAAATACATAATCATTTCAGCATTTATATAAACCATAATTCTAACCATGTTGATCAATTCACCTTTGCACTTAAGCCAAAAATATTCAATTGTAAATTCAATGGTCATGATCATACCAGTCAACGATTCAACTTTGCACTACTAGCCAAAGAGAACCCATAGTCACGATCATACCAATAATCTACCCATCTTTACACTCAAGTCAAAAGGAAATTTCTTCACCAAGATTATAAAAATGTTATATATGATAATAAAAACAATATGATCAAAACATGGATTTAATTTCAAGAGTAAGATTCATAAATCAACGATAATTTGATCAGAAAAAGAAACCAATTTTGTCATGAATAGTACCCCATAAATAGTAACTCATGAACAGTAACTCGTGAATAGTAACTCTGACACGAAAAGATAAAGTTTCACAATAAAATTCATATCAATATTTATAACACCTTAATCTAAATGTTATAAATCACTTAATAATCTCATAATCTAATATTATTAATATTACAGCAATAATTTAATCATTTCTTAAACTTATAAATAATTTATTTTAATTGTTTACACTTTATTAATTAATGCATTTAATCATCCTAAAATGTCAAACTCATAAGATTTCGTCACCAATAACCAAAACCCTCATCAAAAATCTGCATATACCTCATATAGAATTCTTAAGCCATAAAATCCTATTTTCCAATTTTCTTACTTCACATAACATATTTAATTCATTTATTCATAACTAGTCTATTTTCATGAAAAATACCAAATCAGTACAAACAAATTTTCTTTTCTGGAATTTAGCAGAATATAGTCTCATATTGAACATATATTTTTCTCCGAATTTTTAAAATTCATTTACTATTTTTCATATGGCAGAAACTGCCTAATATTTAGACATTTATCATAAATTGTACTTTTATCCAAAAATTCCAAAATTTACAGAGTATACTTCTGTTATATACATGTACTCCCAATAAAAATTTCATCAACTTTGGAGTTAACCACAAGGAGTTATAAGGGTTTACTTTTAAAATAATCTTTTCACATAAAATTCATAACTCCTAATCTATACATCCAAAAATCGCCATTTTTGGACACCATCTAGAAAAGTCATCAAATTATCATTTCAAATTTTTCCAGAATTTTTGAAGGTCAGAAAAATTACGAAACATGAAAAACATAATAACCCTTAAAATCCCTTACCTCAAAAGAGCAGTACTTCTGACTAGAATATCGGATGTAAAGCCGAAGGAAACTTGCACTGATTAACAACTCTCAAAGTATCAAAATACTCACAAAATATGCTCGATAATATAGGGAGAGAAAACTTATGTTTCTGGTGTGATTTTCAATTCTAACTAAGCACCCTATTTATAGAAAAATACTAGAACACCAAAGCAGACTAAATTAATAAAATAATAATATAATTTTATTCCTACGCATGCCAAGTTGAAAATTCCAGCCCACCCTATTTGAAGCTTTAATTAAGCACATGCTTTCAAAACAAACAAAAGTGGGGCCCGCCTTCTAAAAATCTCCACCAAAATTATTTATAAAAAAAATTTCTGAATCAGTCACCTCTTAAAATTCATAACAAATTATACGTTAATTTTTAATAGTTCAAAATTTGTGGACATATACTCAACTTATATATGTATAACATATCCAAAAATCAGAACGATCCAACGGTCGGATTAAATATTATAACTCACGCAATATATCTCAAGAGCACTAATTTTTCGGATTATGAGTCCTTCGGACCAATTTCATTCAAACAGTCACTACGAATAATCCACAATGAATTTTTGGGTGATTCTAATTTCTATGGTTAGCTTACTTCCAGGGCTTTCTTTTAATATATGGCTCATCTCCTAACTCTTTATACACAAAGAGTTGTAGATTTTACAAAATCAAGTAATAAACTAATTTTCTAAAAATTTCCAAATTTCATTCTTCATTTCGACAAAATACTAATAAAACACCCCAACATTAATTCCTTCATTTATATCCACATAAAATAAATCCATCATTTATATCCACATAAAATAAATATTTTCTTATCATATAAATCAATAATTAATTATTCATAAATAATATTATAGAATCACAATAATGACAACCAGGCTGTTCCCAGGAAAGAGGGGGCTTTCCGATAAGAATTTCTCTTTACCGGCCCATAATTAGGTGACCAAACATCTCCTTGACAGAACTTTCTAGACATTGCCAATAATGATATCTAATAATATTATCCAAATATATGAATTATTGATCCGATAATGTGAAATACTGTGCCGTGACAATTATTGAAGCAACAATAATATAAAATATCAACGCAGCAATTATTGAATCAATAAAATATTGAACAGTAATTACTGTAACAATTATTGAGTAGTGCACTCTTACGTAAGAATCAATAATTCAAAATATCGCGCAATACTGGTGTGCTACTTTGTGTAACCAATGCCAGACATCAGTATTTTAACCACCGTGTATTCTAACAAAAAGTTAGCGATAATAACTACGCCGTTATTTATAAAAACTCAAACTTATCATTTTTTTCATCCGATGCTATTCTCATTATGGGGCCCACAAATGGTTATATTGTCGCATTTAATATTCCCCAAAACGAATATTCCTCAACGTAAATGAGTATTTTATAACCACTTGCATGTATTTTAAAATTTTATATATATCACCCTTAACTTTAACTTTTTATCAATTTAACCATTTACTTGAATAATAATTATAAGAAAAATTGAATACTTTTATTTTATAAAATTCGTGGTCTTACAAGTATAATCTGAGTAAAATATTTATTAAGTACATTAAATATTTTAGTTGGAAACTTTATGGAATAAAATGAATATTTATGGTATTAAATAAATATTTGATGAAAATCGTTATGGGATAGTTTATTTAAGTCCGATAAAATAGATGTGATTTATACGTATTTTATTACACTAGTATAATGGTGATATTTTAATTTAATTAAATCATTAAATTAGAGGAGTGAGAATTTTTAAACAATGTTATGATTATAATTGTTGAATAGAAATTATAATTTTACCGATAAGGTTAATTTTATTTTTAAGGAATTAAAGGTACATAATCTAGTCTATATTTCTAGTTTATGTGTTCTTGAGTTTCTTTTAAAATTGGGGTTTTGGTTAATGAATTTGTGGGTTATGATGTTATATATATTATTAGATTTTATAATTTCATAATGGTCATCTAAAAACGATTTTCCAGAAATTAAATTCATGTATTTATGCTAAAGAAGAGGAATTTGGGTTTTGATGGTAATGTGTATTTTGGTGTACTTTGAGACTAAAGTTGATGATGAAATCATGATTGAAACTTTAAATTGATGGATTATTGTTGCTCTCCTTTATAAAAAGAAACCAACGCAACTTGAACGGATTGAATTGGTTAAGAAACGAATTCGTGATCAATGAATACACTTAGCATGTTAAAAATATGAAAAATTAGTATAAACCAATTAAAATTAGTATAAACCAAGTCCCACATCGACTAAATTGAGAACTTCACCCCTTTTCTAAACCTATAAATAGAAGGGCTTGGCCCTTTGTTTCATTCACCAACAATAAGGCCTCCAATTTTGAGAAAGACTTTGTTGTGGGAGGACTTTTTATAAAGATTTCCTTAGTTAAATCTTGGTCGAGTGCGTATTAAGTTTGAGGAATTTGTATTTTCGGGTATGTTTTTTATTTAATTTTTGGTAATTATTATTTTAAATATTGTATTTATTTTGTTAGTTAAAGTTTGAATTTTGGAAGTTTAGTTAGTTTTGTTAGTAAACTAGTTAGTTTACTATGTTTATTTTGGCTTGAAATTGATTATGTAAATGAGTTCGAATGATTGTAATTAGAGATATGGAGCCGAGACCTTATACGAGTCTGATTATGTTAAATAAGACTTATTTGTAAAGAAAGTTGGGTTGGAACGAGTCGAGGCAAGTTTTGGATGCCAAAACAAGAAGTCCGAAAAACTAGTGGACTGCTGATCCAAAAAATAAATTGTGGTTAGCTAGATTGTTTAAAAAATTCTGGGCTTTTGGTATATTATAGTACACTGAATAAGCTTTCTATAGACTCCGGAACATAGTAATTCTGACTTCGGAGCAAAGAGTTATGACCATTCAAAGTAGTCGCGTCAAAACTGTCTAACCAACTCGGGGCAGTTACCTTGAACTAATTTTCTAGAATTCTGTGTTTAGAATTTGGAAAAGGTCAAAGAATAGAAGTTGTAGTCCTGGAAGTTAGCTTCGCGTGGGCTCAAGAATCTCTCAAAAATGTTTTGAAACGGAAAAGTTAAAACTATTTTAGCGAGAGAGGGTAAAGCTGGGAAAGAATGAAAAATAATTTTGAGCGCCTCTTTTTGAACACTGTTTTGGACTGTCTATCTTATCCGAAATGGGTGTCCAATAAATTTTAAAAATATTTTACTATGATGTTTACAGCATATCCAAAGTTGGATGTCATCGAACTTATGAGATATAGCGTAAAGTTTACATTACAACTACTATGCGTTACTATGTGACTAATAGTTGATGTGTATGATTATATAATTGTGTAGGGGGCACGTGAAGTGCAGATAACTGTAAGTTGTTAAACTGTTATTGGTAAACAACGATCAAGGCAAGTCTTTCGGTTCCTATTTTATACGTGGACTTGATGAACTGTTTTAAATTGCATGATATGATATATGTGTTGTAAGTGAGCATGATATGTTATACATGTTGTAATCATGAAATGTTAAAGTCAATTTATGACTACATTATTTTGGTTAAATAATGATGATTGAGTAAGGAACTCAATCTTTATATTTTCTATGTGAATTAAAGCATGTATGCCATGTTACTTTAATTATTAGGATATGTATGTTGAGCATATTGTTATGTGCTATGTGATGCATGAAAACTGTTAGAACTTGCTGAGCTGTCGAGCTCACTCTTGTAAATAATAATTTTTGTAGGTCAAGATTTCAAGGTAAGGATATGTGCTAAGTGAATTATAGAGATCCATATTCATGAAGATTACTTATATTTTATGAGAAATGTATTTAATATTTTGAATGTAACATGTTGAATTGTAAGTTGGGCGATCCAGTGTATATGAATATGTATTTATGATGTAAGACTTTGTATAGTCATTTTGTTGTAACGATTCATGATATAAATTTGAATCGAAGAGATGTAATGTTAAGTTTGCGATTTAGGCCAATCCAGAAGGAAATGTATAAAAGTTTTAAATATTCTGAATTTTTAGTGATTTTAATATCGAATAATGATGTAAAGATAGATTAAAGTCGTATTGTTAATGATCGAGAAGGAGAATGTTATTGTATGAATTTTTGGGGTTATTACATCAGGATTGTACCGAATTCAATTCAAACTGAAATAGTTTGACTTGATACTAGGTCTTATGTGCTGTATAGACTGATAGGGTTATGTGTTATGTATTTAGGTTATTCTATGATTATATATAATAGTATTATACTGTGATGATATTATTCTAATATTTGGAGATCGGTATTATCTATATTAGGTTTTCAGACAAAGCTAAATAAGTTGCATAACGATAATCAACGGATCAGACAAGTTTTTCTTGAACTATTCTTTTAACTTGTGGTTAATCATTGTTGATTACCATGTCTATGAATTGTTGAATCGTACTCTGTGCATATTGCATATGTTCATCAGGTATGAAAAGCTGATCACTTTCATTACCATTCGGTCCAGATATAATTGATATGCTCATGTTCCATGTTCGTTCAGCTATGAAAATTTGTCCATGCTAGTTCCAATTATATTGTTGAATGTTAGCCAGCCATTATTCAAACTCTTTCGGTTATGATATATTCTCAATTAAACTTAAACTTAATGGGTAAATTTGTTTCTCACCCTTGCTATATCATGATAAACGTTACAGATTAGGACGAATACGTCGGATACAGATAAAGTCAAAGACAAGTCCAGCTTTGGATTATATGTACAGCTAAAATTTGTAACAATAATGTATTATAATAACATTGTATGTTAGATAGGATATTGATTCACGTATTATGTGAAGGTTTTCGACCTTGGGGTAATGTGTAAAGGTTTATGTATAAACAATTTATGTTTATATCTTCTGCAATCGTTATAGAAATAGTATACTAGATCTGTGGTGAATTGGGACCGGGATTTGGGGATGCTACAAAAACACCATTAGCTATTCCTTAACGAGCCACGTTCAGTGAACTTATTCTCTAATAAGCACATACACACTTGCTTTAGTGTCTCCACACAAATGATCATGAGATCAATCATCCTTATCCAACGAAAGCAGTAACGATATGTACCAATCTATCCCATTCACTAATCCCTAATTTAGTAATCCAACGATTGGGAACTATTTTAGTTTTAAGCTTTCTAAGAATTTAGATTTCATTAGAATGATCATCATCATTATTCTAAAAGCATTACTTAAAACTATGTGTTTATCACATATTATAAAAATAACATCATGTAGATAATTAAAAGCCTTTAATAAATTAATACTTTTATTAATAAATGAATAAGATTGTTACAAAGTATATGCTTTATCATCAAACATGATTGGCATTGTGTATATTACTTTCAGCCATACCCTTTACTATTTCATTTATTTAGTAAACATAAAATGCCATACACATAACATTTTATCAAAAATAACCAAAATACCCTTATAAAATCTGAATATATTATATTATAGGATATTAATCACTAAAATCATATTTACACAATTTACATCATCACATAACTTAATTTTCTCATTTATTATTAACTTAAACAAAGGCATGAAAAATACCAAAATAACTTTTTAATTTTTTATCTTTTGGGAAATATCAATATATGATATTTTAATGATAATATATTTTTCCTGTAATTTTCCAATTTCGTTTACTATTTTTAAAGTGTCCAAAATAGTCCAAAATTATTACATTTATCATAAATTATCCTTTTGTCCAAAAATTATGAAATTAAGTCTCCTTTTATCATCATATAACTCCTGTAAAAATTTTACATTTTTTTGAGTTGCACTCGCTGAGTTATTCCTGTTCACTTTTAAAATAACATTTTCTTACAAAAATCATAATTTGAGTTCTAGACATCCAAAAATGCACATCTTTGGACTGGTATTAGCTAACTTAACATACTACCATACCACAAAATATTAGATTTTTCAGACCATCACAAGTGGCCGAAATAGCCCTTGACACAAACTGGCCAGATCAATTTTTTTTTATTTCTAGTTTTTATTTCCAACTGGATTGTTTTGCTAAAACAGTTGCCCTGGCTTACTCAATTTTCCTTTTTGAGTTCTACCACTTAGGTTTAACAGTTAAGTTATAGTTCTACCACCTCTCTTTGACAGATCACAAAAATAATTTGTAAATTTTAAATGGTAGGTGTTCAAAGTGGGTGAATATTAGGATTTTCTAACCCTTAAAACTAGTTTTTCTTTTCTTTTGTTTTTCAAATAAATCAACACCCAAAATGACATGATCTAAACATAATACATTATAAAATATGTAGATCTAATGTTCTAGAGTTTAGATAGATAAGATATTTATTTCATCAAAAACAACCAAAATAAAAGACATAAACTAAGTTAGGGTTAAGGTTTTTATATACCTTTTTCTAGTTGCAAATTTTCTTCTTCTCCCACAATAAGTTATGAACTTGGGTGGCATGAGAAAAGTTACTTCTCTTCCTCTCCTTGAACCCCACAGGCAACCCCTCTTGGTTTCCTCTCTTTTTATTTTGTTTTTTCTCTTTTACACTTAAGGAAATGAAACAACTTTTAATAGCAATTGTGGTGGGGATATATATAGGACAAAAAAATTATATATATATAACAAGTGTGTGTATATAAATCTCCCAATCTCTCCTCTTTTTCAAAGGCTAAAGATTCACTTTTAATGAGGCTAAGAATTAGGGGACACATAAGTTATAGATTAGCTGAATTAATCATGAAATTAAGAGGAAGAAAATGATATACTCCATGTGCCTTTTCTCCCTTAGTGTAGCCGGATTCATGCCCCCCATTTTGCCAAATTTTGATATTTTTATTTATTTGCTAAATTAGCTTGTTTATGCTTCTAGAAAATCTTATTTAATTTGGGCCAAAGTTTGGGCCAATTCATTAATTTTTTGTGCTCTAATAAATTGTTTGGGCCATGTAAAATAGCATAGGTCCAACACATTAATTTTTATCTTACCCTAGTAATTTATTGGGTCCTTTACGTAAGTATACAACAAATAAAAAATAATTACAAGAAAAATGCATCAACTAAATAATTACAAAAAGAAGGTAATTATTATAAAAATAGTACAATTCACATTAATAAGGAAACCTAAAATCAAGGACAAATAACTGCTATAATTCAAATTCAAATATTTGGATCTAACAACAAAAATAAATTCAAATTCAAAATAATAATTCAAATTTAAATACTCAAATTCAAATCTTCATCTCCCTCACATACACTTGAAATAATAGTCCGCCGCTACACCGCCGCTACACTGCTGCTACACCGCTGCTACACCGCCGCGAATTTCTGTTGTCCAAAACGCCAATGAGAATAAGAAGAAGATTCGTCCTACAAAAAATTTAAAAATAAATAAATATAATTATTAATGTTCTGAATTTTTTTTATAAATACTTTGTTACTCATAAATAATAAAATGGTTACCTTTGAATGAATGATTGGTTACCAACTGCATCACATTCAAACGAAATTGATAACTTGATAAAATTGAATTGGTTACCATGGTCTGAAGGTTTGGTTACCAACTGCACTATGAAAAAACTAAAGGTGTGGATGTGAATTAGTTACTTTGGTATGAAGGTTTTGTTACCTTGGTACGAAAGTTTGCTTACCTTGATCTGAAGGTTTGGTAACCAACTGTACTAAGAAAAAATTTAAAGTGTAGAGGTTGATTGGTTACTTTCATATGACAGTTTGGTTATCTAGATATGAAGGTTTGGTTACCATCATCCAGTATTTGAATCTCTGCGCCGGTATTATTCTCCGAAGCATGTCTCTGCGAATTTCTCTTGAATCTCTTGATAACATTCTGTAATTTCTTTTTCTCTCAGAAGTAGCTCTGCCTACAGGACTTAAATTCTAGCAAACCAATGAAACCCAAATTAATAAAGAAGAAAATGGTTCAAGCCTCGTGCATCTTCGCTGTTGTTTCTTTACAGCCAAACACTCTGAATCATAGAGCATAACCTCACTACACAACAACCCCGAGGCACCTTTCCATATTAGTCATCCACTTTAATCATATGGTTAACATCTTTGTTAGTCTCTCTCTCTCTCCATAATAATAGAACCAAGATACCAGAATGTTCTTTTTTTGGGCACCTCCGCCCATCCATAACAAGTTTCTCGCTTCCCTCTTATTTTGGCTAAATACACATGAATGGCAAATTGAATGTATGCAGATGAAAACAAGGTTATCAGGAGGCCATTTTAGAATGAAGAAGAAGAGGACTCGTGATCATGAGCATCAGAAGCAGGAAATCGAATAGGAGATTTATTGTAGGTGGCGATGGGGATGTAATGGAGATTTTGTACGTTGCAGTTGTTATACATAGATGAGGAGAGAGAAGAAACCCTAAATTAAAGAATCCTAATTGAATATTAATTCCCTAAATTAAGGAATCCTACTTGTACTAGTATTGTAAATAAATTTGAAAGTGTATTAGTTGTGTAAAAGTTTTATGAGGGCACTTTTGTTGTATTTATTTTTAAAAATGTAATAGAATATGTAAATCACCCTAATTTATTTAGGGTTTCTAGTCCACTTATTTTAGACTTTAAATAATTAATCATGTAGATTTAACTTTATAACCCAATTAGACTTGTTTTAATTAAGTTAAAATAATTAATTAGTTGAGATATTAAAAAATAAATCTCTTAGGTTAATTTACTAGTATGAATTTAAATACCAACATACTTCAAAAACTATAACCCTTAGGTTATTTAATTCTCATTCCTAATATATAATATTAGGTTACAAGGCTTTCTTTTAGTTCTCTTTATATAATAAATAAATATATGTACGTATTTATAATATATATTTATTTAATCACATAAATATTTCACACGAGTTACAAAATATTTATCATCATTGATAAATAATTAATATATTCATTTAATCACATATTCATTCTATATAAGTCACAAGGTGTTCAATATCAGTAATATATTTATTTACAACGTGACTTAAAATTTCTTACTATTACATTCTCTCCTCCTTATAAGAATTCCGTCCTTGGAATTTCAACATAAGGTTACTCAAAAAGATTCAGATAATTGTTCCTCATCTTTTTCTCGAGTTCCCACGTAGCTTCTTCAGCATTGTGGTTCCTCCAAAAAACTTTGACAAATTGTATAACCTTATTTCTTAACCTCTTTCTTTCCTATCCAAAATTTCTATAAGAATTTCCTCGTACGATAAGTCCTTATCGACTTGAATCGATTCATATGATATAAAATGTTTATATTCAGACTTATATGGATGCTACACTGACACATGAAACACATTATGAATATGTTCCAATTAAGGAGGTAGAGCTATGTTGGGTAAAATCTAAAGTAATATAATAGTAAGTAGAGTATCGTTCCCACAAAGAATTGTTTAATAAAAATCACCAAGTACTAACCTGTAACCAACTCAATCTTATTTAAACGAATGAATTTCAAATTATATAATTAAACTGCTATTAAATTCCACTATTTAAATTAAGATTACGGAGATTTAAGATCACAACTTCACTTATTGCTTTATTTAAGTTAACACACTTCTCATTAATTATTCTCTATCCTGAATTGTTAATCAAGAACACTAAAGCAGATAAAACCACCTCTCGATGCATAATATTCATACTCATTTAAATCCACAGATGATAGAATTAAGCAAGACACCCTAATTAACTAATCCACTATATCTCTATGTGAATTAAAATTAAAAAGGATTTAAAGCACAAGTTCTCTATAAGATTACATATGGCGTAACGACATATCTCTATCCTAAACATGAATCATGAATTCCATCTATGCAAAAATCACAAACACATGCTATTATGATAGATCTAAATCTAAACTTCATCTCTTGAGTTCATATAGATTATCACGGTAATTGATGGCCAATCAATTAAACAATTAAGTCTAAATCACAATTGACAATCCTCACAATAGATCATAATAATTTGGACAAAAAACAACTTTTCTGTGCGTACCCCTGCCTCGGCGGGGGTCCTTTTTCTGCTCTGACGTCCTTTGGAAAAATGACCATAACTTCTTCGTCTGAACTCCGATTTCGATGATTCAAGATGTTCCGGAAAGAGGACACGTAGATCTACAACTTTCATTCTTGAGTTTTATGAAATAAAGAATGGAGCAATGTTGAAATTGGCTCTAAAGTGGATGCTATGTAAATGGTCACCCAAAACAGTGAAGTTCAACGTCCGTTGGTACAAAGGTCATAACTCATGCATCCGAACTTCGATTGGAATGATTCAAGATGTTCCAGAAAGCTAAGAAAAAGCTCTACATTATAATCCAAGTTCCAAGCCAAGAACATGAAAAAAACATGAAAGCCCAAACGATGTTCAAATTGCTTTTGTTTGTGATTTCATACCAATTCTTAGCAATCACAACTCCCAAGCATATAATTTACAAAACGAATACAAAATGCATGAAAAGTAACTAAGAAACATGAGATTAAGCAACTAATTCAAGTAACAGATACTGGATAAGGAGGTATAAAATCTACTTATCAAATACCCCCAAACTTAAACCTTTGTTTGTCCTCAAGCAAAAACACAAAATAACAATGCTATGCAATGCAACTAATCTACATACTTACGAATCCAGCAGTAATGACAGAAACAAGTCTAATCAACTGGCCTTAGAGAAATCAAGTAAACATGATAATACATCATATCAAAACAAATCAATAATTTCCCAATCAATCATCAAATCTTAGACTGTTATCACTAATATAGTGCATGTGTGCTCCACAACAATGTTAACTGATATAAAATTAAATTTAACACATAACAAGTCTCTTCGAAGGCATCATACAGTGTAAACTCAAGAAATCTAAAAACAAGCTAGATCCAACTAAAATCAAACAATTACAAATATCGAGGGTCAACATGGGATACTTATGCTTCATTTTTCATCTACGAGGGCTTTTTGCTCTTATTTCTCGTTTTATTCATTTTTTTTGGTTTATATACACATAGTTATACAATGTCTTACTCCCTTAGGCTTTTCAATGCTACCTTAACGAGCTTTCGACCAATGACTCCCAGACCATTAAGAACTTAGGACGCTAGGTGTAAAGACAATCCCCTCGGGCTTACTTACTCAAGTAACAAAGGCCACAAAACTAGACAAGCACACCACGGTGTTTATTCAAACATTTTTTTTCTTTTTTTTATATAGCTTATATACCCCAAACTTAGGTTCTTGTTTAACTTTAGTCATCACTACTTATTCTTGTCATTCTTTCATTCAAACTAACAATATCCTTTAGAGTCCCATTATGTATCAATTTAAACTCAATCAATCAACAAGTTTTTTTTACTGTGCTATCCGTATTATACAAGTTTCAAACAGAAAAAAACTCAATTCCTAACAAGAAATCACATCAAAGCTCTAATAGTCAAGACTTATACTTGTTCACCCAATTCCAATCTCATCATCACAAAACAAATCAGAATATCAAACAGTTGGACTCATGCAAGATGTACTAAACGCTATATAAACATAGTAAACTAACTACTAATTTTTGAAAATTTTCAATTTTGCAAAAAAAAAAAAATTTTAAAAAACTGAATGCAAAAACTAAGTGTAACTATACGAACTACAATGTAAATAATTAACTATATGCAATACGACACTAAAATTCCCCCAAACTTAAACTAGACATTGTCCTCAATGGCTGAAATAGAAAAAAGTAAAGTAGAGGACTTCCTTGAAAATATAACAATCCTCCTCCTTGTCCGCTAAGTTTGGAGAATAGATTAGGCACGTGGAACAAATTGGGCACCATACTTGAATTGGACTTGAATAACCTTTTCATAATCTTTTGCCTATCCATTGAACCTCTAATACCTGCAATTAAGAGAGACAACATGGATTAGAATAGCAATTTGGAATATAATGTGATTCCTATCTACTAAATAAACTAGGAAAGCATGTAAATATAAAAAATAATTCTTGGGTTACCTCCCAGCCAGCGCTTGATTTACAGTCTTTTAGCCTGACTTTGTCTGGTCAACGCTATCCAATTCCTCTTCGGTAATTGAGGAACTCTCCATCCAACAAAAATAATGTAGCTTTTGTTAGGTTCCCATTTATGATGGCTATCGAATTAAAGTCACCTAGCATGCTTTGTTTAAATATGTGCCCAATTGAGAATGTTGAATAACTAGGTGTTTTTCCATCCGTTGAGCCTATGATTCGATTGGGGCTATGAGTCTTGGCAAGAACAATGGGCTCTTCTTCTATCTTCTCCTCCTCATCCCACCATGGCTTTACATTTGTACTAGCTCTCATGTCATAAAGAGCCTTGCCAACGACATGACTACCAAGCGGGCACGGTTTTGCAAATCTAACTGGACCCTTGATCTTTGGCGGAGAAAGAACTTGGGGCACTAATAACATCGGCTCATCCTCATTGGTAATCATAGTTAGTTCTTCACTGACCTTATTTTCATTATCCCCACTTGTCTCCTCTCTTTTAACATCTCGAGTCTCATCTAGTTGTAGATTTGGCTCGGGCACTTCATCAATCTCGAAATCCTCGTCATAACACCAATTGTTTTGAGGACAGTTGTTCAAGGCTTTGAGCATTTGGTCCATCTGGTTCTGCAGATTTTGAATTGATATCTCTTGATTAATCCTCTTCTCCACATTTGATGCTATGAACTTGGACAACAATTCCTCCAACCTTGAATTATTTGTCTCAGTTTTGGAATCCATGTATTGAAGACCATGGGTTGAAGTGGTGATGAGTTATTCCATTTGGTTCTGAAAATTATGGCTCAATATTTCTTGACTCATCATCCTCTCCTCTTGGTTTGTTATGAGCTTTGATAGTAATTCCTCAAAATTTGACTTTTCTTCTTGTGGCAATGGAGGTTTACATGAAAATTCCGGTGTGTATGTTAGATTTGGAGCGTAGTATTGGTCTTCATAAGTATAGCTCCATGACGAATCTGGGTGATACCCCCAAACTTGATGATAATTAGCATATGTATAATCGTTGAGGTATTCACCACCGTGTTGTCCCGTCCCAAAACTAATGATTCATTGATGACTCAGATGATTACCAACACAATAATTGCAATTAACTGCTATCCTTCGATTACGTTGGGCTGCAACAACGTCCAACCTCCTCGAAAGTGTCTCAAGTCACTACCGATAATGCGAGAAATGCATTGAGACCATCAATCCCCGCTCCCCTTGGCTGAGTCATTCTCGTATACAGCCATTGATAATTAAATTTCGCCATGGTACCTGAAAAGAAAGAAAAATAGGAAGAGAATTAAATAAAAAGGAAAAATGTTTAAATTAAGACTAATTTGATTGAAGCTAATATTAGCAAAAATATATTAACTAATTCCCCGACAATGGTGCCAAAAACTTATTGGATAAAATCTAATTACACACAACACGCAAGTATATGTGGTCAACAAGTAATATAATAGTAAGTAGGGTATCGTTCCCACGAGGAATTATTTAATAAAAATCACCAAGTACTAACCCGTAACCAACTCAATCTTATTTAAACGAATGAATTTCAAATTATATAATTAAACTACTATTAAATTCCACTAGTTAAATTAAGATTACGAAGATTTAAGATCACAACTTCACTTATTTCTTTATTTAAGTTAACACACTGCTCATCAATTATTCTCTATCCTGAATTGTTAATCAAGAACAATAAAGCAGATAAAACCACCTCTCGATGCATAATACCCATACTCACTTAAATTCACAGATGATAGAATTAAGCAAGACACCCTAATTAACTAATCCACTATATCTCTATGTGAATTACAATTAAAAAGAATTTAAAGCACAAGTTCTCTATAAGATAACATATGGCGTAAAGGCATATCTCTATCCTAAACACGAATCATGAATTCCATCTATGTAAAAATCACAAACACATGCTATTATGATCAGATTTAAATCTAAACTTCATCTCTCAAGTTCATATAGATTATCACGGTAATTGACGGCCAATCAATTAAACAATTAAGTCTAAATCACAATAGACAATCCTCATAATAGAACATAATAATTGATAGCGAATCATATTAAAATAAACTAAACAATAAGATCCATTGTAATCTCAAACAAAGAATTAGTTCATTGAATTAAAACTAAGAATCCACACTTGAATACACATTAAAAGATAAGAATAAGATTAAGGAAAAGAAGTGAATCTGTTGTCGGCAAATTCATCCTCCGTCTCGTTCTTGATCTGGATCTCTAATGGCTTCCAAGTGCTTCAATCTCCAAATCTCAGAAGAACTAGTGTTTTCTCATATTCTACTCTAATCTAATCTAATGGAATCCTCTCTCCCTCTCCTAATCCTTGTGATTCTCCTCCTTTTATATGCCTTTGAATATGTCTTTAAGTCCTCTTGGAAGTCTTTAAGTCAATCGGATCAAACCAATCCTTCTCGAACTCAAATTCAGATAAAAAATGACTTTTCAGGTGTACCCCTACCAATGGGGTATAAACTAAAGGGCCCGCCCATTGGGGTTTGTGAAGAGAGTTCAGCCCGACGGGGTCCTTTTTCTGCTTTGACATCTTTTGGGAAAATGACCATAACTTCTTCGTCTGAACACTCCGATTTCGATGATTCAAGATGTTTCGGGAAGAGGAGACGTATATCTATAACTTTCATTCTTTTGAGTTTTACGAAATAAGGAATGGAGCAATGTTGAAAGTGGCTTTGAAGTGGCTGCTATGTAAATGGTCACCCAAAATAGTGAAGTTCAATGTCCGTTGGTACAAATGTCATAACTCATGCATCCGAACTCCGATTGGAATGATTCAAGATGTTCCGGAAAGCTAAGAAGAAGCTCTACAATATAATACAAGTTCCAAGGCAAGAACATGAAAAAAACATGAAAGCCCAAACAATGTCCAGATTGCTTTTCTTTGCGATTTTATACCAATTCTTAGCAATCACAGCTCCCAAGCATATAATCTACAAAACGAACACAAAATGCTTGAAAAGTAATAAAGAAACATGATATTAAGCAACTAATTCAAGTAACAGATACCAGATAAGGAGGTATAAAATCTACTTATCAAGCTACCTCGTACGCCACTTACCATATCTTCTTTAGTATCTCAAATGGTCAAATAAACCTCGGACTTATTTTACCTTTCTTGCCAATTCTTATCTTCCCTTTCTAGGGAGATATTTTTAAAAATGCATAACTTCCCACTTCGAAGTCTCTTTTCTCGTGATGAAAATCTCCATATTTCTTTTGTCGGTCTTGAGCTGCAACTAAACGAGCTCTTATCACTTTAATGATCTCCATGGTTTGTTGAATCAATTCTGGCCCTAACAGTCTTTGTTCACATACCTCATCCCAATATAAGGTCGTTCTACATTTCCTCCCATACAATTTCATACGGTGCCATGCCAATGCTTGCGTGATAACTATTATTATATGCAAACTCTATAAATGGAAGATGATCCTCCAAGCTTCCCTTTAAGTCCATCACATAGGCTCTGACATGTCTTCCAATGTCTGAATTGTTCGTTCGCATTTCCCATCAGTCTGTAGATAATACATGGTACTTACTTAACCTTAGTTGTGTCCCCATTCTTTCTTGAAAACTTCTCTAAAAGTTTGACGTGAAGCGCGGATCTCTATCAAGTACAATTGATATCAACACTCTATTTCTTGAAACTATTTTCTTGATATACAATTTGGCGAGTTGATCCAAATTGTATCGAATCTTGATCGGAAAAAGTGCTCTGACGTTGTAAGATGATCTACTATTACCCATATGGCTTCATAACCTTTCTATGTTGCTGGATGTCCCACCATAAAATCCATCGTGATGTGCTCCCATTTCCATTTAGGAATGTCTTACGGCTACAACAAACCACTCGGTCATTAATGTTCTGCCTTGACTCATTGACAAGTTAAACATCGGCTAACACATTCTGCAACCTCTCTCTTCATGTTTGACCACCAAAAATGGCGGCGTAAGTCTTGGTACATCTTCGTGCTTCCTGGGTGTATTGAGTATCTTGAACTGTGCATTTCTTGCATAATCTCCTCTCTTAGTTCTGGTACTACAGGCACCCAAACTTGTTTAAATCTCAATAATTTGGTGCCATTGATTTTAAACTTCAACTCTTCACCTTTAGCTAATCATTTCTTGATGTTACCACATTCTTCAGCATTCTCTTAAGCCTCTTTCACCTTGTCTAATAAGGACAAACTTTCTTCCATTTCTATTACTTTATCCATCTGCTTCGGATTTTTAACCTCCAACTCCATTTTCTCCATTTCTTTTACTAACTCTTTTTGATCTGTCAATACAAACAATTTCTCTCTACTTTTTCTATTTAAAGCATCTGCCACTACATTGGCCTTTCCTGGATGGTACAAAATATAACAATTATAGTCTTTAATCAATTCTAACCATCTCCTTTGTCTCATGTTCAACTCCTTTTATGTAAAGATATACTTTAGACTCTTGTAATCCATGTGTATCTCACACTTTTTCCCATAGAGGTAATGTCTCCAAATCTTAAAGGCAAACATTATCGCTGTCAATTCCAGGTCATGGGTAGGGTATCCCTTTTCATAGTCCTTCAACTAGCGTGACGCGTATGCAATAACCTTACCATTTTGCATGAGCACACAACCTAGTCTCATGTGAGACGCATCACTGTACACTTTAAAACCCCTCGTACCATCTAGTAAGGATAACACAGGTGCTTCACTCAGTCATTTCTTTAATTCTTGAAAACTCTATTCACATTTCTCTGTCCATACATACTTAACAGTCTTCCTTATCAAATTAGTCAACGACGTCGCTATCTTTGAGAAATCTTGATTAAACCTCAAGTAATATCCTACCAATCCCAAGAAACTTCTGACCTTTGTTGGCGTCTTTGGTTATCCCCAATTTTTTACTACTTTTACCTTTGTTGGATCAACAAAAATTCCCTCGTTCTTAATAACATGTCCTAAAAATTGAACTATCTTTAACCAATATTCACACTTCAAAAATTTCACGTAGAATTTCTCATTTCTTAATATCTCTAGTACTATCCTTAAATGTTCAACATGCTCTTCTACAGTTTTCGAATACACCAAGATATCGTCAATGAATACAACCACAAACTTATCCAAGTATTGCATGAACACTCTGTTCATCAAATCATAAATGCAATTGGTGCATTCACCAGTCCAAACGACATCACTAAAAACTCATAATGGTTGTAACGAGTTCTAATTATTGTCTTTGGTACATCCTTTGTCCTAATCTTCAACTGATGATAACTAGTCTTCAAATCAATCTTTGAAAAATACTTCGCTCCTTTAATTTGATAAAAAAGATTGTCTATTCTTGGTAACGGATACTTGTTCTTAATTGTCACCTTATTTAATTCTCTATAATCTATGCATAACCTCATCGATCTATCCTTCTTCTTTACAAACAACATCGGTATTCCCCACAAAAATACACTCGGTTGAATGTAATTTTTGTTTAACAATTCATGCAGCTGAACCATTAACTCTTTCATTTCTAACGGAGCCATACTATACGGTGCTTTCGATATGGCGTTGTCCCTGGTACTAAATCAATCACAAATTCTATCTCTCGGGTTAGTGGAAGTCCTGGAAATTCCTCTAGAAAAACGTTCCCAAACTCTTTAACTATTGGTATCTACCCCATGTCAGAATTCACCCTCTATGTATCCACTACATGAGCCAAATAACCCTCACATCCTTTCCGTAACATCTTCTTGGCCTGCATCATTGTCAGATAACTTGTTTGTCTTAGTGACTTGCTACCATAAAATATAACCTTAGACTTATGTGGTGTCTTAAGGCGTATGCTCTTCTATTGACAGTCATAAACTGCCTCATGGTTAAATAACCAATCTGTTCCTAGGATCACATCAAATTCTCCTAAGCGTATCAAAATTAAATTCACACTTAACTTATGTCCCCTTATTTCCACCCAAAAGTTTCTATGGATATATTCAATAGGGATTACTACTTTATTTGCAACCACTATATTCATTGGGTTTTCTAACTTTTCACGAGGTAATTCTAGTCTTCTAGAAAAATTGTCAGATACAAATGAGCAGGTAGCTCTCGAATCAAATAATACATATACATTTATATTATTGATCAGAATAATACCTGACACCACCTCCTTTGATGACATTACATCTTGTACTGTCATGTTGAATGTTCAAGCTGTCAGCTTGCTCTACTGTGTTGGCCCTCTAATGGTTAACTTGGTGTTACTGCCCTTGTTGCTGCTTCATCCATCAGTATGCTTCTTCATTGGAAAGTCCTTGAATCTATGTCCCGTTCCTCCACATGAAAAAACCCTCTCTTCTTTTGTTTAGGATAATTTGGAGAAATATGTCCTTCCTAACCACAGTTGTAACACACTCTTTCCATTCATGCATTCTCCCGAATAATTCTTCCCATATTTATCACAAGCCTGTTTCTTCTATTTTGTACTCCCTTGCTGATTCTCTCAACTATTACCACTGCTGTTGTTCCACTTGCGCTTTATACTATTGCTACCATCACTACTAACGTTCTAGTTCCCACCTTCAATCTTCTTCTTGTTCTTTTCCAGATTATACTTGGATACTGCCTCACTCCATCCTACTGCAATGAGAACTTTCTCCAACAGAGTCGAAAATGAATTAATTTGCAACACTGCCACCTTTATGAATATCCACAATTTTAAATTTGTCTAGCTCATTAAATTTGGAACACTGCCAGCTGATGTGGATCGAATCTGTCTAGCTCATTAAATTTGGCTGCGTAATCTAAAACTGACATGTTTTCTTCTTTCAACTCCAAGAATTTAATCTCCATCCTTGCTTTCATACTCTGCGAAAAGTAGTTCTTGAAAAATAGTTCCTTAAATCTTTCCCATGCTACAACTCTTACTCCAACTCTATTCTGGTTTGATTTCCACCAAAAGTTTGCCTCACCCTTCATCAAATAGGTAGCAAAATTTGTCCTTTGCTCCTCAACTATTCTAGCAATAATAAAAGATTTCTCCATCTCCTTTATCCATGTTTGAGCTTCTAGTAATAGGAATGCAAAATTTCAAGTGTCTACAGATGCCCCTCTGTATCATGTTTATGCAATGTAATGGAATGAATAGGATAGATATTACTAGACACTTGAAAGATGACAAAACTAAATGATTCCATGCAATGCAGCATAATATGATGTTATGGATGCTGAATATTTTTGGTTAAAGTTATTTCCAACGGTATTCTATCACTGACTACTCCCGCCATTTATGTTGGGGATGGAATTATCAACAATGTTCTTCACTGAATTGTCTGGATGTCTACTTGAACGGTAGTTTACACAGACTTTCATCATCGAACTTTCTTTATGCCTGCTCGACTGGTAGTTTGTAAAGATTTCATCGTCGGATCTTTCCCAATGCTAGGCTGGGGTTTTGGCCAATGTTTTAAAATGTCCATCAATGCTATTGAGACTGATTCGACGACATGTTGCAGATATTTTTTCAAGATCCCTGCTATGGAGGATTTCCTATGGCTGAGACCATTGGATTTTGACATTAAGGTTGTAACCAACATTCTTTGTCTTTAGATGTGCTTTCTGACTTTACTTCTGCCAAAGATGTTTCTCTTCTGACGAGTGACTCATTGGGAATTCCTGAAGCCTATACTGATAATAATTTACACCGGTTTACATCATCGGATCCTTCCCGATGTTGTGCTGGGATCATCACCACCACCCTTGCTTTCCATCAAGTCGATGCTAATAGTTTTGATGGAGATAGAAAGCTTTAATTTCCTGTTACCACTCCATCCTCACAATTCTTACTCGAATGGTATTTTTTGAAGGTTGACCATCACTGAATTTCTTCGATGCCTACTTGAACAATAGTTTTCAATGGTCTGATAATCATCAATCCTTCTCGTTGCCTCGACTGGGGATTAATATAACAGATACTGTCATTGGTCCTCCCCGATGCTACACTGGAGTGGTCGCCAATGGCTTGCAATCTCAGACACTCTGATCTTCATTGAAATAGTTCTCAACGGCTTAAATCAGCGGATCTTTTTCGATGCTACGCTGGAGTTATCACCAACTGTTTGCAATATCGTCGTTGATGTAATTTTGAACAGCTTACATCACTAGATCTTTCCCAATGATACGCTAGAGTTATCGACAACGGTTTGCAATATCGTCATTGAAGTAATTTTCAACGGCTTATATCACCAAATTTTTCCCGATGCTACGCTGGAGTTATCGCCAACGGTTTGCAATGTCTTCGTTAAAGTAATTTTAAATAGTTTACATCACCGGACTATTCCCGATGCTACGCTGTAGTTATTGCCAATGGTTTACACTGTCAATCATTATGACCTTCGTTGAAGTAGTTTTCAATGGCTTATATCATAGGACCATTCCCGATGCTACGCTAGAGTTGTCGCCAAAGGTTTACAATCTCAGACATGTTTGATATCTCTGTTGGGGACATCTTTCTGACAAGTTATACCTCGGAACAAATCTGGACATTTTGATGCATTCAAGACCAACTGTTCATGACATCGGACCTTCCCAATGTTTTGACAAGGGTTGTTTTCAATAATCTCTATCATCGGCTTTTTGAACCCCACATCCGGGTTAATACCAATGACTTACATGAAGATCGAAAATTTGATATCTAAAATCAGGGTTTCAGGCCTTTTCTACTCAATCACGTAGAACCTTTTTTCCTTATTTGACTTTTCAGCTTCTGGGAACTCTGTTGTAACTCAAATTTGATCGAGCCAGAGGGGATTGGACCCACCCTAGGTGGCCACAGGTAGATCCACGGCTACCGCGGGTTAACCCACAGCTCACCGTGGGTATATTTACTTCCCTCATTCCTTTCACAAGTCATTTTTAAGTTGAATTATACTGAAAAATTTTAAATTCTTCTTCAGATCTACTGAATTCGGGCTACTTTTTGCAAAATCTGTCACCTTACAATAGTTATGCACAACTCTAGTAACGTATACATCCTCTCTTTTTAAGTTTTAATTATTAGAACGTTGAATTTCATATAAAATGATTCTAAACAGAATATAGTGAATATGCATGCTCATATAACTTGATAAAAATTATTAAACTCAGTAAATGTTCATATTTTACCATGCTGAACATATTGATGTGAAAAAATCTGATTTTTGAGACAGTCATTTGGTACCTTTTTTTGCTAGTTTATTCATCCTATTTGAGGACAAATGAGCACATGTTTTCAAATAAAGCACACATGGTAATTTGGCTGCCATGGTGGGTTTAATTTTTATGTTTTTCATGTATATGAGATGTTCATGATTTTGGATTGGTGTGCTAATGAATGGCCACCCAGTCATACCTATGTGCATGTGGATAGTCCATTTTACAAAGGAGACTCTGGCAAAAATTTTTCATAAGCTTGAGAATTTAATGAACATGCAATTTTAACTCTACTATGGATTTATGTTAACATAATGCCATTTAAACCTAGGAAGCAATGATTTAACTGCAAGCTTTAAGTTTGAAACTTACCTCACCCTTTCTGTGGTGATTTGGAGACTTTGTTCAGATTATGGATTTAGACCAGCCGAGTAGCTCTCGTAGGGCCTCCACGGGTGTGAGGAGGAGAGCTTATGATGTTCCTTAGCCTCGTTCAGCCCAACAACCTCGCTAATTAACTAAGTCAGTGATTCACCCTATCCAGGTTGATAGGCCGGATGCTGTGGATGAGGAGGAGGATGTTCCTATTATGGATCATACTCCTTCTTCGTCTACTACCCTGCGTTAGGATCTTCCAACCATCAACGTTATGATTCCAAATCTTTTGGAGGATTTGAGTCGCGATCCTTCGATCTATCTCCACGCCAATGAGGTAACATTGGCTTTTTGTTCTGGATTTTTCTTTTTCCCCTTTCGGGATAATGGTTTCATCTTGAATTTTCCATTTGATGCAAGTTCCCACGCTTTACTCAAATTTCCGGGGAACCGGGTTTAACATTCAATCCTTGTACTAGACCCTCTAATCAGAGTATCAGGAATTCATCCATTCATGGGGCTTTCAGGCTTTCTTTTCTATTCCTCCCCGTCGTTGCCGCTGGGGTTATCTGAGGGCGTTGTCTGAGCGCTGGTTTCACTAGAATCACTCTCTCAATTTGCTTGATTGTGAGGTGATGATGACACTAATGGACTGACCGTTCATCACTGGGTTGAAGTTTATCGGGGCATCGGTACCTTTGTTGGCTAACATTTCACCAGCTATAATTCGATCCCTTTTGGGAGCCACGGTCCTCAAGGGTCGAACCGTTTACTCTAGGCCCTTTAGTGTGGATGCCACACGAGTAAGGCTTTCACTGAGCCTTTTCTTGATGATCAGAGGGTTAGAGATTGCATTCTTCGGTGATTGTTCCTGATCATCATCAAGGGTTATTTCCTAGTGGATAAATCCTCGATGATTTCTTCCGCTGTGGTTAGCGCCACTCGTGATGTGAATTGCATCAGGGATTTTGACTGGGGCTCATTCACCTTTGCCTACTTTCTTCGTGGGATGAGCCTACGGTCAGAGGTTGTGATTGAGGCTTGGCTAGGCTTTTACCCATTTTTGTTGGTGAGTAATTTCCCCTTTTCTTCTGATTTCCCTTACTCTAGTTGTCGGCCATAACTCGATGACATTTAATTTTTGCATTTTGTAGTTTTAGGCATATGAAAGTCTCCCTTGCCTTCGTCCTGTGACTACATTAGGCCTGGAGACCTATCCAAAGGGATGGTGATGACATCACTCCACTCTTACAGAGGTTCCCGTAGTAGAGGGGTTTACCTATTCTCAGTTGCAGTTGCAGTTGGAGTTGTTGACTGCTGATGTTATTATGTGGGTTCCCTACACCAAGGAGCTTTTGATAGTAGGTTTTGAGGGTGGCTTTCCTACTGGGATAGAGTATGTATTATCCACCCGTCGAATTCCATTCCTAACTGAATGAGCTGGGAACTCTATTTGGGAGAACGTGCTATCATGAGCATCACAAGGGAGATTTGCATTCCATTCTTTCCTCTAGCTAGGCAACACTAGCCTTTGTCTCAGCCGATCACCGAGATTCCCCTGATGGGTTTAGATGACTTCACTTTATCAGAGGGCCCTTTTACTCAGGTGGCTTTCTACCACTGGTGGTTCCCTCGCACCATTGGGGCTAAGACCAGCGCCACTCAGTTCATGGGGGATATGGTTTCTGGGTCTATGATGATGACAAACTAGATTTCCCGTGTTCGAGATCCCATTCACTTGGAGCAGATTGATAGTTTGACCTAGAGGTTGGACCAGGCATATTTTTTCATCAGACACCTTAACAGAGATCCTTCAGAGGAAGATTCTTTTGATCCGTCCAGCTCTGATGCTGGCCCCTCAGGTGGCCCCTACTTTAACAGTTTTATCGATGCAGATCCCCTTTTGTATCCACCTGAAGTTCCATCTGGAAGAGATACAGTAACTTAGGAGGAGTTACAGCAAGTTGATCGATTGGATGATGTGGACATCATAAATTTCTTTGGATAGGTTTCTTATTATATCTTTTGATAGGCCTTTGTTAGAAATTGGGTGGTTGTGCCCCATTTCTTGTTATATCTTTTGATAGGCCTCTATTAGTTGTTGGGCGACTGTGCCCCATTTCCCTATACTTTTTATTTTTCAGTTGTAGACAGAGATAATGTATTCAATCTTTATGATGATGTATTTAGGCATGTATATATAATGTTTTCTATTCTTTGTATCATATTGTCATTTCTCATCGTTAATTATCATGATGCATGCATTATGTCATGGATATGCATTCACATAGGTGAGTTTAGCATTGACCCATGGATGGTCTTATAATACGGTTCTATAGATGTATTCATCTACCATTAGTCAGATTGAGCATACCCCACCCACACCGATAACCTCTTCTCTCGAGATCATGGTATGACAGGTTTGGCTCCCTATAGATCGGTGACGATTGATCATCTATTGAGGTATTCTATAACCCTTCTGATGTTTCACGTACCCTTAGGCTTTGTAGAGGGCATGATATCTTTTTGGATACTAGAGAGACAGGTTTTACATTTGATAGCCATGACCTAATTTCTACTTTGGTGGAGTATGAGCGCCTCACTGATTTTTCCTTGGATCATCCTTGTGCTATGATGGCCATTGATGATATGAGACGATAGTTTATGACCCTGATGATCTTACGATGTAGATTTATCATGGATGAGATTACCTCAGGGCATGTGGTGTCCTTGGATTTCTTTATTGATCGATTTAGATCATTGGACAGCTATCTATGGTATTCAGGAGAATTCACCATTATTGAGGGGGAGTGGCAGGTTGTCTGTGTAGATATTCTATTGATGTACGGTGTGGCCTTTTTGTACATGTTGTTATATATGGATCATCTGGACATTGGCCTAATTACAGTACTAGTCCGTGCTCTAAGGGAGGGTTGCACTATCTTGACCACGATATTGGTGGAGACCTTGAGGTTCGCCACCTTTTGCCATACCCATCCTGTGGGGATTTTCAGGGGGAGTGTTGTCTTGTTATATGTGTGGTTTATAACACATTTGAGACCGTTTGACACTTTTAGATGTTATGAGTACTGCTTTACTCATGAGATAGCAATGACTTATTCCTTTTAGCCGGCTGATTGCATAGATGCAATATCCTAGTTGGTCTTTCTGTCAGTGATCAAGGATCTATTTGCGATCTTGCCTTGTTCAGGACTTAACTCTCCTTATAGATGCGATAGCATTATTACATATATTAGTGCATTTATTGATGACCATGGTAGCACTATGCAGATAGTTGTGGATCTTTTAGCTCACAGTGAGACCTTAGGCGTGAGCTTATAGATTCGCCTCCATCTTCAGAGAGGGATGCCCTGTTATACTTGTTATCCCATTTATTTGTGGGTTTATAGACTAGATTTTGTTTTCCTATATAGACTAGGTTAGCCATTTTTGTCATGTATAGGATATATTGTATATATCAAACAGTATCATATGACAAAGAAATATATTTTGATTCACTTCCCTTTTAGATATGTCTTGTCACTTGCTTGATAGTTGCCATTTTCTTTATGACTTGTTATCTTGATGCATCCGAACTTCTCCTTGATGGAAGGACCTTGAGATGTCCCACGATCTCTCAGAATGGGTCGTTGATCTTTAAGTTTTTCGGGTATACTAGCTTTTGGTGTCTTGGAACTGGTCTTTGGATATGGTTAAAGTTTAGGCAAAGTGTTTGGCTTTTTTTTGAGGGTTCTACTCCACCATAGATGGTTGCTTACGTACTTCTAGAGGGAGATCAGGTCTTACGTGAGTTCAAGCTTGGTGGAATGGTTTGTCACACTTTGTGCGTGGAGAGAAATATTCTGGGAATTTAAGAGGTGTTTTTAAGTTTTAAGCTTGGTTTGAGGGGTTTTTGGATTTTTTTGGTTTGATTTGAAGGGTTTTTAGGAATTTTTTGTTTTGACCACACCATAAATGGCTACCTACGTACTCCCATTGATGAGGGGAGATCATGTCTTTTGTAGTTCAGGCTTTGTAGTGAAAACTTGAATTAACTTAATTGATTTTCTTCTTTCTTTCTTTCTCTTTTTTTTTCAGGACCAGGTTAGTGATTTACAAGCATTTCAAATATAGTACCTCTTTACAGTGTCTTAATTGATAAGTTAAGGGAATTCATCCCCATCCATTTCTTGCAATCTGATGGATCTTCCCATCAATACTTCCTTGACAATGACAGGGCCTTCCCAGTTCAGGCCAAACTTTCCTTTGGCTTTATCTTGATTAAAGAGGACTTTTTTTAGTACCAAGTCATTCTCTTTGAATTTCTGGAGCCAGACTCTCTTGTTGTATGACTAAGAAATCCTTTGCTGATACAACTGACCATGAAAGATGGCAGCAACCCTCCTCTCAACTATCAAAGATAACTGGTGGTATCGGTCTTGCAACCACTGATCTTCATCTATCTGAGAATCCATTAACACTCTTAACGACTCAATTTATACTTCTATGGGGAGTACTGCTTCCATGCCATAGACCAGTGAGTAGGGGGTAGCCCCAGTAAAAGTTTGCATTGATGTTCTATAGGCTAATAGAGTCAGAGGCAACAAGTCAAGCCATCCCTTATGATTGGTAGACATCTTTTGCATAATTTTCTTGATATTGTTGTTAGCTACTTCAACAACACCATTCATCTTGGGACGATAAATAATGGAATTAAGATGTTTAATGTGGAACTTGCTGCACAATTCCTTCATCTGGTTGTTCAAATTCTTGGCATTGTCTGATATGATCACCTTCGGCTGTTTATATCGACAAATGATATTGTTTCTGATGAAACAAATGATTATGTCCTTAGTAACTTTGGGAAAGGAAGCAGCTTCTACCCATTTTATGAAGTAATCAATCATAGTGAAGATGAATCGATGACCATTCCTGACTTTGGGTTCTATTGGCCCAATCATGTCCATTCCCCACATTGAAAAGGGCTACAGTGAATTCATATAATATAATTCATTTGGAAGAGCGTAGAGGGTATTTCCACGGACTTGGCATTGATAGCATCTCTTGACGTGATCATCACAATCAGCTTTGAGAGAGACCCAATAATGCCCTACTCTTAATATCTTCTTGGCAAGTAAAGGACCGCTCATGTGTGGACCACATACTCAACCATGGACTTCATCCATGAGTCTTTGGGCTTGATCTTTATCTAGGCATCTTAGAAGGCCGATTCCTGCATCCCTTTTATAAAGTGCATCTTCGCTCAAATAGAATTTCATGGCCATTTTATGGATCCGCTTTCTTTTTAGCTTAACTTACTTCAGCGGGCGTAGAGCCATCTCGAAGATATTCAGATTGATGTCATGATACCAAGGCTATTTGATGGGAGGTAGTTCATTTGATACTTCTCAATGTAATTTCCATAGTCGGTGCCTTTTGGCATACAACCTTGATATTAGGAATTCCCATCCTATCGAGATATGTGGATCAAGGAAGCCAATGTTCACGATTCCCTATTTTGAGGGATATGGATAAAGGTTATTTCCTCAAACTCAGAGCCATCTTGATAACTTATTGATGATAAGGCAACATATGCAATTCTTTGGTATAATACTCCCCGATGGTTTGATTGATGACCAACTCGGAATCCCCAAAGACCAGCAACCATTTGATATACATGGATTGTGCCAGTTTCAATCCCATTATACAGCCTTCATACTCAGCTGTGTTGTTGGAGTTGATAAACTACAACTTGATGGCCATGGGATACTATTCTCCCAAAATAGATACCAAAATTTCCTTTACTCCAGCACCTTCCATATTTATGGCTCCATTAAAATACAATTTCTATGATCGGACTGTATTTTTCTGATGGATTTGTTGAATTGTTATTATTCCTTCATCCGAGAAATATGTTTCCAATGGTTCAAAATTCCTTGATGGTGCTTCAGCCAAATTGATCCGTATTTCCTTTACCTTTGATGGACTTTTGAGTCACATAGATGATATCGAACCGTTGTAGGATCAACTGCCATTTGGACAATTGAAAATTCAATATGAGTTTGTTGAATATGTACTTCAGAGAATCCATGCAGGATATGAGATAGGTTGTGTGCCCATGAAGATAATGTTTTAATCTCATGGCGGCCCATGCTAACGCACAACAGGTCTTTTCAATCAAAGTGTACTTCTGCTTGCCACTACTGAATCTTTTGCTGATGTAATATATAACTCTTTCCTTGCCTCTATCGTCTTTTTGCTGATTTGCCCTAGCATGCAGCCCATATCATTGGCATTGATTGACAGACACATAAATTTGGGAATCTTGTCCTTTGTGGGTACCAAGACAAGAGCTTCCACCAATTGCTTTTTGATGGAGAGGAAGTCTTTTTGACAATCTTCGTTGCACTTCATAGAGGAATTTTTCCTTAATAGCTTAAAGATGGGCTCACACGTTGTCGTGAGTTAAGATAAGAATCTGCTTATGAAATTGGTTCTCCCGTAAACTCCCTCAGATCTCCTTTTTGTTCGGTCACGAGAATCACAACTTACTTGATTTGACAATCAAGGCACATCATCAATTCACTTCAAGTTGTATTTACGCAAGCGGTTGAAAAGCTTTTTTAGGTGGTCGATATGGTTATCTTCCTTTTGAGATTTAATGATGATGTCATCCATATAGAAATTTATTTCTTTATACATCATGTCATGAGAAAGGGCCATCATGGCTCGTTGATAAATGGCACCTACATTGATAAGGCGGAAAGATAAATGTTTATAATAAAAGGTTCCCCAAGGAGTGATGAAGGTTATTTTCTTCATGTCCTCTTCAACAACCATGATCTAATGATACCCGACGAAGTAGTCAACAAAAGAATACATGCTATACTGCACTGTGTTATCTATTAGTATGTGGATAAAAGTTACTGGAAAGTTATCCTAAAGACAAGCATTGTTAAAATCTTGGTAATCCACGCATACTCGTACATTCCATCTAAGCTTAGGCACATGAACTATATTAGACAGTCACTCAGGGTAGATTGATACCATGATGATGCAGGCTTTGAATTGTTTAACAATTTCTTCCTTGACTTTCATATTACACTAAGGTTTTAGTCGCCTAATTTTATGTTTGACTGTCTTGAATCCTTCCATAATGGGTAGTCGATGAATGACAATATCAGTAGACAAACCAATCATGTCCTCATGTGACCATGCAAACACATCCTGGAATTGAGTTAGCAGAGTAATCGGGTCTTTTCTTTGGTTTGGGGTAAGGTTCATGCCTATCTGAATTTCTTTAGGGTTTTTTGAGGTTCTGATATTAACTGAGCTGGTTAGATCGTGGTTTGGTTTGGGTTTGTCTTCCACCCATTCTTTGATCTCCTCAAGCACCCCATAGTCATCTATCTCTTCTTGCTCAATCCCCATCAAGTCAAAGTCCAACTCTACATCAAAATTATAGTAATTGTGGAGATTTTGCATTTCATCAGCAAGGATAGACAAAACCAACTCTGGGGTCATGAAAACAAAATGCTTTCACTTAATATATGAAATTGTTTAATCATACAAAGCATTAACAAAAGCATGACAAAAGTAACTGCTAGTACTGTACAACAAAAGTAATTAGTTAATAATATCTATATTTCAGGGAAGATGGATTTTCTACCCTTTTTACCATTTTCGACTGATGCAAGGAGTGCTTCTCCAATTGCCTAGGCTAAAATCCTCATTGACTGGGAGGATAAAGGGATTGCTATTGTCTGTCTCCTCCTTGATGATGACTAAGACAACAATCTCATCAGGGTTAACATCTTCCTTTGAACCACTCCTTTCAGCTCCATCCGAGCCAGGGATTTTAAATTGATCTTCTTCATAATCATCCTCTGGGATATCATTGTTCATTTCGTCACTATGAACGAGAAAGTACATCTTTGATAACCGATTTTTCACTTCTTGTTTGAGTCTCTCATTCCTTTCCTCGTTTTCTTTATCCGGAATTAGGATTTCTTTTCCACTAGCCGACTTGGCCCCAAGAATCAGCATACTAGCCACAAAAACAAGGATTTTCCTCATAGGCTTTACAAATCCTGTATCTATAAGATTAGGTAGCAGAATGGTAGAGGAAGGAACTGGTGGATGCTTGTGTGGGTTCTGGTGATTTAATCCAGAGGAATAGCCCAATCCAACGATTCCTATGCAGCTAGGAATTTGAATTGACTTCGATTCCTTGCTTACTCTTCCCTAGCCCTTGTCCGTGCCAAAACCCAAGGATATCATTTCCCAACTAGTCGATATTACTTGGGTGGAAACTATGGGCTTTAAAATTGGGGCTCTAATAGGTTGGTACCAAGTGTTGCTCACCTTAAGGGCTTGAATACAGACATGCTCAATTCTTTCATAGAGACTGAATATAGTCATATCTCTTTGTGTATGAACAGGATATTATGGCTTGGCATTGATAGTTACCAGATTATCGTTAATGATGTATTTGACCTATTAATAAAGGGTAGACAGAACTACTCCTACCATATGGATCCTCGATGCCTACTTGAACAATAGTTTTCAATGGTCTGATAATCATCAATCCTTTTCGTTGCCTCGACTGGGGATTAATATAACAGATACTGTCATTGGTCCTCCCTGATGCTACACTGGAGTGGTCGCCAATGGCTTGCAATATCAGACACTCTGATCTTCATTGAAACAGTTCTCAATGGCTTAAATCAGCGGATCTTTTTCGATGCTACGCTGGAGTTATCACCAACTATTTGCAATATCGTCGTTGATGTAATTTTGAACAGCTTACATCACTAGATCTTTCCCAATGATACGCTGGAGTTATCGACAACGGTTTGCAATATCGTCATTGAAGTAATTTTCAACGGCTTACATCACCAAATTTTTCCCGATGCTACACTGGAGTTATCGCCAATGGTTTGCAATATCTTCGTTAAAGTAATTTTAAATAGCTTACATCACCGGACCATTCCCGATGCTACGTTGTAGTTATTGCCAATGGTTTACACTGTCAATCATTATGACCTTCGTTGAAGTAGTTTTCAATGGCTTATATCATAGGACCATTCCCGATGTTACGCTAGAGTTGTCGCCAAAGGTTTACAATCTCAGACATGTTTGATATCTCTGCTGGGGACATCTTTCTGACAAGTTATACCTCGGAACAAATCTGGACATTTTGATGCATTCAAGACCAACTGTTCATGACATCGGACCTTCCCAATGTTTTGACAAGGGTTGTTTTCAATAATCTCAATCATCGGCTTTTTGAACCCCACATCCGGTTTAATACCAATGACTTACATGAAGATCGGAAAATTGATATCTGAAATCAGGGTTTCAGGCATTTTCTACTCGTAGAACCTTTTTTCCTGATTTGACTTTCAGCTTCTGGGAACTCTGTTGTAACTCAAATTTGATCGAGCCAGAGGGGATTGGACCCACCCTAGGTGGCCACAGGTAGATCCACGGCTACCGCGGGTTAACCCATGGCTCACCGTGGGTATATTTACTTCCTTCATTCCTTTCACAAGTCATTTTTAAGTTGAATTATACTGAAAAATTTGAAATTCTTCATCAGATCTACTGAGTTCAGACTACTTTTTGCAAAATCTGTCACCTTACGATAGTTATGCACAACTCTAGTAACGTATACATCCTCTCTTTTTAAGTTTTAATTGTTAGAACGTTGGATTTCATATAAAATGCTTCTAAACTGAATATAGTGAATATGCATGCTCATATAACTTGATAAAAATTATTAAACTTAGTAAATGTTCATATTTTACCATGTTGAACATATTGATGTGAAAAAATCTGATTTTTGAGACAGTCATTTGGCACCTTTTTTTGCTAGTTTATTCATCCTATTTGAGGACAAATGAGCACATGTTTTCAAATAAAGCACACATGGTAATTTGGCTACCATGGTGGGTTTAATTTTTATGTTTTTCATGTATATGAGATGTTCATGATTTTGGATTGGTGTGCTAATGAATGGCCACACAGTCATACCTATGTGCATGTGGATAGTCCATTTTACAAAGGAGACTCTGGCAAATTTTTTTCATAAGCTTGAGAATTTAATGAACATGCAATTTTAACTCTACTATGGATTTATGTTAACATAATGCATGATTTAGGATTTAAACCAGATAGGAAGCAATGATTTAACTTCAATAAGCTTTAAGTTTGAAACTTACCTCACCCTTTCTGTGGTGATTTGGAGACTTTGTTCAGATTATGGATTTAGACCAGCCGAGTAGCTCTCGTAGGGCCTCCACAGGTGTGAGGAGGAGAGCTTATGATGTTCCTTAGCCTCGTTCAGCCCAACAACCTCGCTAATTAACTAAGTCAGTGATTCACCCTATCCAGGTTGATAGGCCGGATGCTGTGGATGAGGAGGAGGATGTTCCTATTATGGATCATACTCCTTCTTCGTCTACTACCCTGCGTTAGGATCTTCCAACCATCAACGTGATGATTCCAAATCTTTTGGAGGATTTGAGTCTCGATCCTTCGATCTATCTCCACGCCAATGAGGTAACATTGGCTTTTTGTTCTGGATTTTTCTTTTTCCCCTTTCGGGACAATGGTTTCATCTTGAATTTTCCATTTGATGCAAGTTCCCTGCTTTACTCAGCCCAGGGGGAACTAGTTTAACATTCAATCCTTGTACTAGACCCTCTAATCAGAGTATCAGGAATTCATCCATTCATGGGGCTTTCAGGCTTTCTTTTCTATTCCTCCCCGTCGCTGCCGCTGGGGTTATCTGAGGGCGTTGTCTGAACGCTGGTTTCACCAGAATCACTCTCTCAATTTGCTTGATTATGAGGTGATGATGACACTAATGGACTGGCCGTTCATCACTGGGTTGAAGTTTATCGGGGCATCGGTACCTTTGTTGGCTAACATTTCACCAGCTATAGTTCGATCCCTTTTGGGAGCCACGGTCCTCAAGGGTCAAACCGTTCACTCTAGGCCCTTTAGTGTGGATGCCACGAGTAAGGCTTTCACTGAGCCTTTTCTTGATGATCAGAGGGTTAGAGATTGCATTCTTCGGTGATTGTTCCTTATCATCATCAAGGGTTATTTCCTAGTGGATAAATCCTCGATGATTTCTTCCGCTGTGGTTAGCGCCACTCGTGATGTGGATCGCATCAGGGATTTTGACTGGGGCTCATTCACCTTTGCCAACTTTCTTTGTGGGATGAGCCTACGGTCAGAGGTTGTGATTGAGGCTTGGCTAGGCTTTTACCCATTTTTGTTGGTGAGTAATTTCCCCTTTTCTTCTGATTTCCCTTACTCGAGTTGTCAGTTTTCATAACTGATGACATTTAATTTTTGCATTTTGTAGTTTTAGGCATATGAAAGTCTCCCTTTCCTTCGTCCTGTGACTACATTAGGTCTGGACACCTATCCAAAAGGATGGTGATGACATCACTCCACTCTTACAGAGGTTCCCGTAGTAGAGGGGTTTACATATTCTCAGTTGCAGTTGGAGTTGTTGACTGCTGATGTTATTATGTGGGTTCCCTACACCAAGGAGCTTTTGATAGTAGGTTTTGAGGGTGGCTTTCCTACTGGGATAGAGTATGTATTATCCACCCGTCGAATTCCATTCCTAACTGATGGAGTTGGGAGCTCTATTTGGGAGAACGTGCTATCATGAGCATCACAAGGGAGATTTGCATTCCATTCTTTCCTCTAGCTAGGCAACACTGGCCTTTGTCTCAGTCGATCACCGAGATTCCCCTAATGAGTTTAGATGACTTCACTTTATCAGAGGGCCCTTTTACTCAGGTGGCTTTCTACCACTGGTGGTTCCCTCGCACCATTGGGGCTAAGACCAGCGTCACTCAGTTCATGGGGGATATGGTTTCTGGGTCTATGATGATGACAAACTAGATTTCCTGTGTTCGAGATCCCATTCACTTGGAGCAGATTGATAGTTTGACCTAGAGGTTGGAACAGGCATATTTTTTCATCAGACACCTTAGCATAGATCCTTCAGAGGAAGATTCTTTTGATCCGTCCACTCTGGTGCTGGCCCCTCAGGTGGCCCCTACTTTAACAGTTTTATCGATGCAGATCCCCTTTTGTATCCACCTGACGTTCCATCTGGAAGAGATACAGTAACTTAGGAGGAGTTACAGCAAGTTGATCGATTGGATGATGTCCATCATAAATTTCTTTGGATAGGTTTCTTATTATATCTTTTGATAGGCCTTTGTTAGAAATTGGGTGGTTGTGCCCCATTTCTTGTTATATCTTTAGATAGGCCTCTATTAGTTGTTGGGCAACTGTGCCCCATTTCCCTATACTTTTTATTTTTCAGTTGTAGATAGAGATAATGTATTTAATCTTTATGATGATGTATTTAGGCATGTATATATAATGTTTTCTATTCTTTGTATCATATTGTCATTTATCATCGTTAATTATCATGATGCATGCATTATGTCATGGATATGCATTCACATAGGTGAGTTTAGCATTGACCCATGGATGGTCTTATAATACGGTTCTATAGATGTATTCATCTACCATTAGTCGGATTGAGCATACCCCACCCACACTGATAACCTCTTCTCTGAGATCATGGTATGACAGTTTGGCTCCCATAGATCGGGTGACAGTTGATCATCTATTGAGGTATTCTATAACCCTTCTGATGTTTCACGTACCCTTAGGCTTTGTAGAGGGCATGAGATCTTTTTGGATACTAGAGAGACAGGTTTTACATTTGATAGCCATGACCTAATTTCTACTTTGGAGGAGTATGAGCGCCTCACTGATTTTTCCTTGGATCATCCTTGTGCTATGATGGCCATTGATGATATGAGACGGTAGTTTATGACCCTGATGATCTTACGATGTAGATTTATCATGGATGAGATTACCTCAGGGCATGTGGTGTCCTTGGATTTCTTGATTGATCGATTTAGATCACTGGACAGCTATCTACGGTATTCAGGAGAATTCACCATTATTGAGGGGGAGTGGCAGGTTGTCTGTGTAGATATTCTATTGATGTACGGTGTGGCCTTTTTGTACATGCTGTTATATATGGATCATCTAGACATTGGGCTAATTACAGTACTAGTCCGTGCTCTAAGGGAGGGTTGCACTATCTTGACCACGATATTGGTGGAGACCTTGAGGTTCGCCACCTTTTGCCATACCCATCCTATGGGGATTTTCAGGGGGAGTGTTGTCTTGTTATATGTGTGGTTTATAACACATTTGAGACCGTTTGACACTTTTAGATGTCATGAGTACTGATTTACTCATGAGATATCAATGTCTTATTCCTTTTAGCCGGCTGATTGCATAGATGCAATATCCTAGTTGGTCTTTCTGTCAGTGATCAAGGATCTATTTGCGATCTTGCCTTGTTCAGGACTTAACTCTCCTTATAGATGCGATAGCATTATTACATATATTAGTGCATTTATTGATGACCATGGTAGCACTATGCAGATAGTTGTGGATCTTTTGGCTCACAGTGAGACCTTAGGGCAGGAGCTTATAGATTCGCCTCCATCTTCAGAGAGGGATGCCCTGTTATACTTGCTATCCCATTTATCTGCGGGTTTATAGACTAGATTTTGTTTTCCTATATAGACTAGGTTAGCCATTTTTGTCATGTATAGGATATATTATATATGTCAAACAGTATCATATGACAAAGAATATATTTTGATTCACTTCCCTTTTAGATATGTCTTGTCACTTGCTTGATAGTTGCCATTTTCTTTATGACTTGTTATCTTGATGCATCCGAACTTCTCCTTGATGGAAGGACCTTGAGATGTCCCACGATCTCTTAGAATGGGTCGTTGATCTTTAAGTTTTTCGGGTATACTAGCTTTTGGTGTCTTGGAACTGGTCTTTGGATATGGTTAAAGTTTAGGCAAAGTGTTTGGCTTTTTTTTGAGGGTTCTACTCCACCATAGATGGTTGCTTACGTACTTCTAGAGGGAGATCAGGTCTTACGTAGTTCAAGCTTGGCTGGAATGGTTTGAAGCTGTTACTTTGTGCAGGGAGAGAAATATTCTGGGAATTTAAGAGGTGTTTTTAAGTTTTAAGCTTGGTTTGAGGGGTTTTTGGATTTTTTTGGTTTGATTTGAAGGGTTTTTAGGAATTTTTTGTTTTGACCACACCATAAATGGCTACCTACGTACTCCCATTGATGAGGGGAGATCATGTCTTTCGTAGTTCAGGCTTTGTAGTGAAAACTTGAATTGACTTAATTGATTTTCTTCTTTCTTTCTTTCTCTTTTTTTTTCAGGACCAGGTTAGTGATTTACAAACATTTCAAATATAGTACCTCTTTACAATGTCTTAATTGATAAGTTAAGGGAATTCATCCCCATCCATTTCTTGCAATCTGATGGATCCTCCCATTAATACTTCCTTGACAATGACAGGGCCTTCCCAGTTCAGGCCAAACTTTCCTTTGGCTTTATCTTGATTAAAGAGGACTTTTTTTAGTACCAAGTCATTCTCTTTGAATTTCTGGAGCCAGACTCTCTTGTTGTATGACTAAGAAATCCTTTGCTGATACAACTGACCATGAAAGATGGCAGCAACCCTCCTCTCAACTATCAAAGACAACTGGTGGTATCGTTCTTGCAACCACTGATCTTCATCTATCTGAGAATCCATTAACACTCTTAACGACTCCATTTATACTTCTATGGGGAGTACTGCTTCCATGCCATAGACCAGTGAGTAGGGGGTAGCCCCAGTAAAAGTTTGCATTGATATTCTATAGGCTAATAGAGTCAGAGGCAACAAGTCAGGCCATCCTTTATGATTGGTAGACATCTTTTGCATAATTTTCTTGATATTGTTGTTAGCTACTTCAACAACACCATTCATCTTGGGACGATAAATGATGGAATTAAGATGTTTAATGTGGAACTTGCTGCACAATTCCTTCATCTGGTTGTTCAAATTCTTGGCATTGTCTGATATGATCACCTTCGGCTGTTTATATCAACAAATGATATTATTTCTGATGAAACAAATGATTATGTCCTTAGTAACTTTGGGAAAGGAAGCAGCTTCTACCCACTTTATGAAGTAATCAATCACAGTGAAGATGAATCGATGACCATTCCTGACTTTGGGTTCTATTGGCCCAATCATGTCCATTCCCCATATTGAAAAGGGCTACAGTGAATTCATATAATATAATTCATTTGGAAGAGCGTGGAGGGTATTTCCACGGATTTGGCATTGATAGCATCTCTTGACGTGATCATCACAATCAGCTTTGAGAGAGACCCAATAATGCCCTACTCTTAATATCTTCGTGGCAAATAAAGGACCGCTCATGTGTGGACCACATACTCCACCATGGACTTCATCCATGAGTCTTTGGGCTTGATCTTTATCTAGGCATCTTAGAAGGCCGATTCCTGCATCCCTTTTATAAAGTGCATCTCCGCTCTAATAGAATTTCATGGCCATTTTATGGATCCGCTTTCTTTTAGCTTAACTTACTTCAGCGGGCGTAGAGCCATCTCGAAGATATTCTTTGATGTCATGATACCAAGGCTATTTGATGGGAGGTAGTTCATTTGATACTTCTCTAATGTAATTTCCATAGGCTGGTGCCTTTTGGCATACAACCTTGATATTAGGAATTCCCATCCTATTAGATATGTGGATCAAGGAAGCCAATGTTGCCAATTCATCAACAAAGTCATTCCTATTTTGAGGGATATGGATAAAGGTTATTTCCTCAAACTCTGTAGCCATCTTGATAACTTATTGATGATAAGGCAGCATATGCAATTCTTTGGTATAATACTCCCCGATGGTTTGTTTGATGACCAACTCGGAATCCCCAAAGACCAGCAACCATTTGATATACATGGATTGTGCCAGTTTCAATCCCATTATACAGCCTTCATACTCAGCTGTGTTGTTGGTGTTGATAAACTACAACTTGATGGCCATGGGATACTATTCTCCCAAAATAGATACCAAAATTTCCTTTACTCCAGCACCTTCCATATTTATGGCTCCATTAAAATACAATTTCTATGATCGGACTGTATTTTTCTAATGGATTTATTGAATTGTTATTATTCCTTCATCCGAGAAATATGTTTCCAATGGTTCAAAATTCCTTGATGGTGCTTCAGCCAAATTGATCCGTAATTCCTTGACCTTTGATGGACTTTTGAGTCACATAGATGATATCGAACCGTTGTAGGATCAACTGCCATTTGGACAATTGAAAATTCAATATGGGTTTGTTGAATATGTATTTCAGAGAATCCATGCAGGATATGAGATAGGTTGTGTGCCCATGAAGATAATGTTTTAATCTCATGGCGGCCCATGCTAACGCACAACAGGTCTTTTCAATCAAAGTGTACTTCTGCTTGCCACTACTGAATCTTTTGCTGATGTAATAGATAAATCTTTCCTTGCCTCTATCGTCTTTTTGCTGATTTGCCCTAGCATGCAGCCCATATCATTGGCATTGACTGACAGACACATAAATATGGGAATCTTATCCTTTGTGGGTACCAAGACAAGAGCTTCCACCAATTGCTTTTTGATGGAGAGGAAGGCTTTTTGACAATCTTCGTTGCACTTCATAGAGGAATTTTTCCTTAATAGCTTAAAGATGGGCTCACACATTGTCGTGAGTTAAGATATGAATCTGCTTATGAAATTGATTCTCCCCAGAAATCCCCGTATCTCCTTTTTTGTTCGGGTCACGAGAATCTTAGTGATAACTTTAATTTTGGCAGGATCCAGTTCAATGCCTCTGTTGCTCAATAGAAATCCCAACAACTTACTTGATTTGACACCGAAGGCACACTTGGCCGAATTCAGCTTCAAGTTGTATTTACGCAAGCGGTTGAAAAGCTTTTTTAGGTGGTCGATATGGTCATCTTCGTTTTGAGATTTAATGATGATGTCATCCATATAAAACTTTATTTCTTTATACATCATGTCATGAGAAAAGGCCATCATGGCTCGCTGATAAATGGCACCTACATTGATAAGGCGGAAAGATAAATGTTTATAACAAAAGGTTCCCCAAGGAGTGATGAAGGCTATTTTCTCCCTGTCCTCTTCAACAACCATGATCTAATGATACCCGACGAAGTAGTCAACAAAAGAATACATGCTATACTGCACTGTGTTATCTATTAGTATGTGGATAAAAGGTACTGGAAAGTTATCCTAAAGACAAGCTTTGTTAAAATCCTGGTAATCCACGCATACTCGTACATTCCATCTAAGCTTAGGCACATGAACTATATTAGACAGTCACTCAGGGTAGATTGATACCATGATGATGCAGGCTTTGAATTGTTTAACAACTTCTTCCTTGACTTTCATATTACACTAAGGTTTTAGTCGCCTAATTTTATGTTTGACTGTCTTGAATCCTTCCATAATGGGTAGTCGATGAATGACAATATCAGTAGACAAACCAATCATGTCCTCATGTGACCATGCAAACACATCCTGGAATTGAGTTAGCAGAGTAATCAGGTCTTTTCTTTGGTTTGGGGTAAGGTTCAGTGCTATCTAGATTTTCTTTAGGGTTTTTTGAGGTTCTGATATTAACTGAGCTGGTTAGATCGTGGTTTGGTTTGGGTTTGTCTTCCACCCATTCTTTGATCTCCTCAGGCACCCCATAGTCATCTATCTCTTCTTGCTCAATCCCCATCAAGTCAAAGTCCAACTCTACATCAAAATTATAGTAATTGTGGAGATTTTGCATTTCATCAGCAAGAATAGACAAAACAACCTCTGGAGTCATGAAAACAAAATGCTTTCACTTAATATATGAAATTGTTTAATCATACAAAGCATTAACAAAAGCATGACAAAAGTAACTGCTAGTACTGTACAACAAAAGTAATTAGTTAATAATATCTATATTTCAGGGAAGATGGATTTTCTACCCTTTTTACCATTTTCGACTGATGCAAGGAGTGCTTCTCCAATTGCCTAGGCTAAAATCCTCATTGACTGGGAGGATAAAGGGATTGCTTTGTTATCATCTCCTCCTTGATGATGACTAAGACAACAATCTCATCAGGGTTAACATCTTCCTTTGAACCACTCCTTTCAGCTCCATCCGAGCCAGGGATTTTAAATTGATCTTCTTCATAATCATCCTCTGGGATATCATTGTTCATTTCGTCACTATGAACGAGAAAGTACATCTTTGATAACCGATTTTTCACTTCTTGTTTGAGTCTCTCATTCCTTTCATCGCTTTTTTTATCTGAAATTAGGACTTCTTTTCCACTAGCCGACTTGGCCCTAGAATCAGCATACTAGCCACAAAAACAAGGATTTTCCTCATAGGCTTTACAAATCCTGTATCTATAAGATTAGGTAGCAGAATGGTAGAGGAAGGAACTGGTGGATGCTTGTGTGGGTTCTGGTGATTTAATCCAGAGGAATAGCCCAATCCAACTATTCCGGTCTGGCTAGGAATTTGAATTGGACTTCTGATTCCTTGCTTACTCTTCCCTAGCCCTTGTCCAGGCCAAAAACCCAAGGATATCATTTCCCAACTAGCCGATATTACTTCGGTGGAAACTATGGGCTTTAAAATTGGGGCTCTAATAGGTTGGTACCAAGTGTTGCTCACCTTAAGGGCTTGAATACAGACATGCTCAATTCTTTCATAGAGACTGAATATAGGCATATCTCTTTGTGTATGAACAGGATATTATGGCTTGGCATTGATAGTTACCAGATTATCGTTAATGATGTATTTGACCTATTAATAAAGGGTAGACAGAACTACTCCTACCATATGGATCCACGATCTTCCTTGCAATAAATTATATCTAGTGGTAATGTTTAACACTTGGAAGGATACGTAGAAAGTATAAGGATCGATCTCTAATGGAAGTTTAATTTCTCCTATAGCTTCCTACTGACATCCATCAAAGGCCTTTATGACTACATAACTAGTCTGGATTTGCTTTAGATTGATCTTCATTCTTTCCAATGTGTCATAGGGATAGATGTTCAAGGATGATCCTTCATCTATCAACACATCTCTTACCACGTATCCTGAGGACATCACTCCTATGTAAAATGACTTGCAATGACCCATCCCTTCTGATGGAATGTCATCAACAGTGAAAGTTATCACATTGCTGTTAAAAATGTGATCTATCAAATGATGAGACTTTTTGGTATCCACCATCTTTGGTAGGAGAGCTTCTTCAAGTACTTTCACTAAGACTTTATGAAGATCTTCCGAAGATAAAACCAAATCTAGGATGGATATATGTCGGGGTGATTCTTTTAATCTTTGCACCACTTTGACTTCATTATGTTCCATCTTACGGAGGAATTCTTCAACTTTCTCATCGGGAACTCTCCCCTTGGATTTAATGACTACCTTTATTACTCGTTGAGGTAGATACAAGGAGTTTTCTTTTGGTATAACAACAGTTTGGTTTGATGTTAATCCCCCATCTTTCCTATAGTTCCATGGGACTCTTTTCAAGCTGATTGCAGGATACTGTGGCCTGAATGGCAGCATCACAAGCTTGGGCACAACCACTTTCATAGGATTCTTTCCATCATGATCCCATTTTCCTTGAATTACTTACTAGAGGTGACGTAGACAAGTCTCCTTCATAGGATATGACTGCTATAACTTCCCTCCATCTTTATGTTATAGGAGAGAATACATCATCTTCTTCAGGCAAGATATTACCACTATTTACCATTTACAGGTCACCATTGTCAGTCATATTCTTGATTAGATGACGAAGTGCGCACCAGCTTTCCGTGTTATGTCCCCGGGTATTAAAATGGTATTGACAGACCCCGGTAGGTAGCATTAAACCTCTTGGAATGTGGATTGATTGGGGGTAACAGTTCTATGATCTTCCCTTCATCAATCAACATCTGCAAAATCTCCTCCATTAGCTGACCCAAAGGAGTGAACTTCCTTTGGTCTATATAGTCCCGACAAGACTGGGCTCTCATTTTTCCTGCAAGTTTTTCTTCCAATGTTTCATTCTCTTGGAATTGTGGTTGATTCCTTGTGATAAGGGAGAAGAGACTTGTATGCCCTTACTGATCAACTGTCGAGTTACTCGGTGCTGATGTATCACCAATTATGTCAGTTGATCAATCTATAATTTGATAGACCTCATTTATCACTCTATCATAAACCAAAATTCAGAATAATTCCATTTATCAGAATTATATTTGCTTGTTTGGAGAGAATCACCTACATATTTGAGGTAATTTGAACTTTCTCCACTCCACTTGCTGATCATATTGATGCCCTCTTCATTGTGTTGAGGTAGAGGATTATCTTGCGCATGTGGTTGTTCTTGTGTTCTCACCATAATTTTCCCATTATCTATCAGATCCTGGATTTTGTGCTTGAGAGACCAACAATTTTGGGTATCGTGGCCCGGAGCTCCAGAATGATAAGCACATATTTTAGTTGGTTCAAAATTCCTTCCACTTGGATTGGCTGGTGGAAGGAGTTGGACAATCTTCTTTTGCATTGTCAGAAGTCTGAGTATATTTTCTAGCGAGTCCCCTAAGGGTGTGAATATTCTGCGACGTTTAACTTCTCCGGTTTTTTGAAGCGGAGGATTTGAAGATTGTGCAGGAGTTTGGAAAGGGGATTAATTTCTCCTTTAAATGGGCATGTTCTGATTACTCCTCTGATTTTATAGGAGATTATGCAGTAGTACTAATGATACATCCTCTTTTTTTCTTTTTATGACCCCTTCGAGGATTATTCCCATAATTTTTGGCATTAATATGCTCAGCCACGGCTTCTAAAGAAGTGAGGTTTTTAATTTTTTCCATACTTTAACCCCATTTCAACCATTTTTCTGTGTTTAACCATTTTCGAGAATGGTTTTCCTATACCTGCTAGGACTCTCTCGTTAAATGGAGCTTCTTGTATATCAATTAATGTCATTACCATTTCTGTTTCTGTCATTGATGGAATAACTTGGGAATCCAGGTGTCTCCACCGTTGGGCATATTCACAGAAAGATTCATTGCTTTACTTCTTAACCTTGGTGATTTGATACCTATCTAGAGCCACTTATGAATGGAAACTGTATTAACTTAGGAAGGCATGTGCTAGCTCCTCCCAGTTGTGGATTTTTGAATTGTCCAGTCTAGCATACAATACTCTGGCCTCTCCAATTAAAATTTTCTAGAACAATTGCATTGTTAGCTTTTTATCCTCGGCATATGACCTAAGTTTTCCAATAAACACCTTCAAATGAGTGTAAAGATCTCCCAATCCGTCATATTTTTCAAAATTTGGAGTTTTGAACTTGTCTAGATAATGGGCCCCTGGGAAAATGTAGAGATCAAAGTAAGTCACGCTCCCTTACACTCCAGTCCCTTCGATTGACCGAATGGTTCCTTCTATTTATTGCACATTCTTTTGAATATTACCAGTTTCTTGATCTTCTTTAAGATTGGTGATTTCGGGAGTTTTGTTGGGTTTTTGGGTTTGAGGTTCAAGTATCTGCACTTCCTTTTCTTTCTTGTCAGTATCCTGGCTTCCTCCTTATGCAGAGGACTTTGTTTGAGTGGGTATTTTTTGACCCTGATTCCTTTTGTTTTGTTCTTTCAAAAAGAAAGCTAATTCTGCTATCTATTTTCTTAGTCCCTTGAACTCCTCTCGAGAAATAAGAGTAGATTTAGGTTAGGCACTTGCAGCCATGTCTGAAGGTGGGTTTAGTGCCTTTTTGGACTTTGATCAAGCAACATGACCAATTATTTCCCCACAATGAAAGTAGGTATATTAATTTTGATGTATATATTAATAGGATGCATGCCATGCAATGTGTTTATTTAAGGTTTTTTAATATTTTCCTGCAAAACAGATGTCAGTAGTTTTGATGTCAAGATAACATGACATGTTTTGACATGGAATGGAATGTAAATTCACATTTTCTTTTCTTTTATTTTATATTTACATGGAATAATAATTTACATTGAATTAAAATTTACATAGAATTGAAAGGGAAAGGCATTAAGAGACTTCCCTTTGAGTTTGGTTTCTCAAAGAGGCTGACCTATCTTAGGCTACTCTCGCGGCTTTTCTGCATGAAGGTCCCTAAATCATCGCAATCTACAAGATGGGAAGCTAATTTGATCTTTCAATTAGAGAGGATCTGAGTGGTGCCTTTCCTGAGCCTCGCGGGATTATTCTCCATTGAGTCCAGTAATCAAACACCGACGGGTTTGCCTCCTGGTGGAGGAATTACACAACATACATTCACATACATCGTATCTTAGCGTATGTAATGATGACATTGTGCAAGACACTAATATAAAGTAGTAAAAAATTTATTTACATCCATTCAATGTAATGATAAAATCCACACACAAGCAAATAAAAATGGAATTTGAAAAGTTTGAAAAGCGGCTTAAGCCCTCTATTGTCCCCAGCGGAGTAGCTACCTGTCAACATAGGGAAAAATTTCCTTTTTTGAATTCCTCTATATGTGTTTTGAATTTTGTTTGAAAATCCAAGTTTGATAAAAAGCGTCCAACACAAAATGTCGATGATTTGAAAATTTAGAGTCGCCAGTTGATAGTAGTGAAATGGTTGTACCAACTCAACCGAGTTATGAAAAGTTTTGCAAAATGACCTAATTATTGGACTTTATTTAACAGGCCTTGAAAACCGAGATTTATAGAGTTCGTAGGAGCAGGGGGGAAGGTGTTAGGCACCCCACGACTTTCGTGAAAACACGATTACCGCATCTTTTCAATTCCCTAATTATTTGAAGTACATGTGAAGTTAATTGGGCTTAAGTGCATTATTTGGAAGTAGTGATATGCCTCGTTTGCACCTATATACAAAGGGCTTGACTTGTATAAAAGTTCAAGTTTAATATAAGGCATGTAAAATGATATTTTTAAAACAGGTTTTCAAACCCTTATGCTCACATAGCAATTGAGGCATTTGATACTTCCATTTTATTCCATATTCGGCTTATTTTGATTTTATTCTCGAGATGCAAAACATCTTGAGAATAATATATATACAATTGTCGAGCTCCTTATGGGCATGAAAGCAATCAAATTAACCCAAACACCTCATCTAGGATTTGCAAGCTAGTTGTACAACGGAAAAGGGTCCATTATGGAAACCAGATCTAGATCTGTCACCTGGATCTTAAATCGTGTGGTTCCTAGGCTCACATAATGTCACATGAATAGTCTGCATAGCAAATATAATAAAATAAAATAGATACTTAATCTAAACGTTGCAAAAAAAAGGATTCATCAATTAAATCCTTGCATGCGCGTAGCCAAGCTTCTCGTTTCCTCTAGATAGAGATCTAGGGACGCTTGGTTGCTTAATATTTACAAAAACTAGAAAGAAAACTAGATTTAAATAAATCTTAGCCATTCTAGCTTAACAGTTCCAGTTTAACAACTTTTGAACCGATTAAAAGTTAGATATTGCTAGATTTAGATAAATCTAGTCCACAAACATTAATATCACCGCTTTATATTGAATAAACAGTTAAAATAGATATTTTAATCACAGTCAACTATAAACATATATATATATATATATATATATATATATATATATATTAAAGAGATAAAAAGCCACGGATTAGCAATCCAGGCCAAACTTGTAAATATAAATATATATATTTATTGCCAATCCACGGATTGTCCTGGATTCCTAATCTGTGGCTTTTTATCGCTTTAATATATATATATATATTATAGAAAAGCGAGTAAAAGCTTCAGATTTGAAATGATCTTACAATGTGTAGCGAAGAGAGCTTTAAACTGCGTTTGAAGCTTGAAAACTCCGTTTCCACCGGTTAAAATTTGATATGCTGTAGAATATATGTATACAAGTATTTACAAAGAAGAATATCGAAGTTTGGAACACTATAAGAGGGGTTAAGTGCTGAAATGGATAGAATTCCCTTTGTTTTCTTCTCTCTTTTTTTACATTTTGGCTGATGTGAGGTCTAGTACCCGCGGGTCTACTTGTGGCTGCTCAGTTAGGCCTGTGCCCATGGGTCCCGTTGTCTCGATGTGCATGAACTCCGACTAACGTGTTGTCTACTCGAACTTTCATAACTTTCAATCAAGGAATCCGATAGAGGCATGATATACCTTTTCGAAAAGCCTTTTCCGAGTGCCACATAATGACATAGAATTTAACATTTTCCGAATCTGGGAAGATGGGTCTATAACTAGATCTTTGATTCTTCACAGTCCATCCATTAAGCTGTCTTGTGCTATTTTCACTCGGGATTGACGTTATAGTTCTGCATAACCTCTTTTGTAGTGATTTAGGCTGAATTGATGTTGAGATGGAAAAATTACTATTTTTCACACCTGGGTCGATTCTGGGTTTGACGTAGCGGCATATATCTTCCTCGGGGTTATCTCTGAGGTTGGCATGCTGTTTATCTTTAGGGTAGTTTCTGAAGTTAGTTTGATTTCCCAGGGTTATCTTCGGGGTTGGATTTGATCTCTTGGGGTTATCTCTAGGGTTTGACTTGATCTTTCGGGGTTTAGCTTGATCTCTCAGGGTTGTCTCTGGGTTTTTACTTGATCTCTCGGGGTTGTCTTTAGGGTTTGACTTGATCTCCCAGAGTTGTCACTGGGGTTTAACTTAATCTCTCGGGGTTGTCACCAGGGTTTGACTTAATCTCCTAGGGTTGTCACCGGGGTTTAACTTAATGATTTTGACTTCTAGGGTTGTCTCTAGAAGATAAAAGATGATTTTGCCCTCCTGTATAGTTAGTAACAGGAATGCAAATTTTTGTGTCTACATCGGGTATCTGTTAAGCTTGATTTGATGCTAATTTGAGAGTTTTTGGGATTAATTTATACGTTTTCTTGTGTATGTGTTGCAGGAACAGGTTTGGTGAGGAAACAGGAAAAAAAAAGCTTAAAAGAAAAATAAACAGTTGATCAGCCAGAACACCCGTCGAGGTGGGCTTCTACAGGCCAAAACACCCACCGGGGCGGGGGTCACCTTTCATCAGAACATTGTACACCCGCCGGGGAGGGCTTCTTTAGTACAAAATACCCGCCGAGGAGGGGGTGCATGACAAATGACTTAAAGTTTTCTTATCCAAGTAGGATTCTGGAGGGCTACTAGTGATGGATTTGGTACGCGATTGGAAGAGTCTAAGAGGATAATTAAGGGGTAGAGAATACATTATCATTAATCAAACCCTAGTTTTACATAGATTTGGGAGAATTGAAGCGAGAGGCTAGCACGAGGGATTCAAAGAGAAAGTGGAGAAGAGCAGCAGATTATTTCACAGTTTTTTATCCTCTTTCTTCATCTTTATTCTTGTATTCAGAATGTTATTCTATTTGTGGATTTTGGTTTCTTATTCAATGATGTTGAACTAATTCACCATTTAAGTATGCAATGGATCTTTTTATGTAATAAAGATTGACATACTTCTGTATTAATTCATTGAAATTATTCTCAGGGTTGTTTATTATGATTTGTGCTTAATTATTTAAATTGCTCGATCAACAAGTACTTTGATAATCTGTATGAATTGAGAGATGGAATATAGATTAGGATCTGGTCATAATAGCGTGTGATTGTGATTTCTACATGATAATGGGATTCATAATTTATGCTTAGGATAGAGATATACCTATGCATCGCATGTAAACTAATGAAGAACTTGTGCTTAAACCTCCTTTAAAAGTAATTCACATAGAGATATAGTGAATTCATTAATTGGGGTGTTCATCTTAAGTCTATTGTTTGTGGAATTAAGTTGATATGGGTATATATAATGCATTGAGAGATGTATATATTTACTTTGGTGTTCTTGATTAACAATCTGGAATAGTTAATTTACTTCAACAGGAAGTGTGTCGATCTAAGTGAAACATTAAGTGAAGTTGTAGGCTTAAATCTCCAAATTCTAATTAAATCTTGTGGTAGTTAGTTAATATTTAATTAATTAGTAAATTTCATAAATTTCATAAAATTGATTATTTGTTTAATAAAATTGAGATAATATAAAATTGGTAGTTCTTAGGATAGATTTCAGTTATTTTCTACGTGGGAACGATACTCGACTTATCATTATATTACTTGTTGAACACGTATACTTGCGTGTTGTGCGTAACTAGATTTTACCTAACAAGTTTTTGGCACCGTTGTCGGGAACTAATAATTGTGTTTATCACTTTCAATATCAGTTTAATTAAATCAATTTTAGTTAAACACGTTTCATTTTAATTTCGTTTTACTCCTTGTTTCAAGTTCTCTTGAGTAGTGCATGCAAACTCGATCGAAGAAACTAGAATTAGCACCTTACGAGGACGACGTCGAAAAAAGGTTTCAGCGGTTGAGTAAGTGGATTAAGGAAACTTGAGAGAAGCTAGAACAATAAGATATAATGGATGCAGAAGATCAGAAAGCACTGCGGGATTATGATGCACTGCGGATTAATGAAATCCAATCAAGTATCACAAGACCAGCCATTACAGCAAATTCCTTCGAAATCAACCCGAGTATATTTTAGATGATTCAGAACTCGGTACAGTTTGGGGGATTAGCTAATGATGATCCGAATGAACATCTAGTGAGATTTTTAGAGATATGTGATACCTTCAAGTTTAACGGGATAATGAATGATGAAGTGAGGCTTTGATTATTTCCATTCACATTAAGAGATAAGGCTAAGAGTTGGCTTCATTCATTACCACCGGGCTCTATTACTACTTGGGATGACTTGGCCCACAAGTTCTTAGCAAAGTTCTTCTCATCGGCTAAAATTGCAAAAATGAGGAATGAGATTACTACTTTTAAACAACAGCATGTGGAATCACTGTATGAAGCTTGGGAGAGGTAAAAAGAATTATTGAAGAGATGTCCACATCATGGACTACCCAAGTGGTTGCAGAGGAACACATTTTATAATGGGTTAGGTAGTGATACTCGAATGAGCATAGACGCAGCTTTGGGAGGAGCACTTATGGCTAAGAAGTTTGAGGAGGCATACGACTTGTTAGAGACCATGGCAGCTAACCACTACCAGTGGCCAACTGTAAGGATGACTCAACCTAAGATAGTTGGGGTGTTGGAAGTCAATGCAGTTACCACTTTAGCAGCTCAGATGTCTGCATTGTCAAAGAAAATAGATGCAATTGTAGGTGCAAATGTTTAGTAGGTGGCTTTTTTATGTGAATTGTGTGTGGGAGCACATCCGACGGAGCAATGTGAAATCAATCTAGAGGCAGTACAGTTATGTGGGTAGTTACAATCGACCACCAAATTCGTATTAGAACACTTATAATCCGGGGGTAAAGAACCATCCTAACTTTTCATGGAGCAATAATCAGAATCATCAGCAGGATCCACGACCATCATATCCTCCTGAATTTCAAAATTAGCAACGTCAAATAGTTCAACAGTCAGATAAGAAGTCAAAATTGGAAGAGCTGTTAATGAACTATATAGCAAATAATGAGGTGGCAATGAAGAGTCGATTCTATAATCTGAAATCTGGAAAATCAAATAGGCTAAATGGAAAATATTATGACTAATAGACCTCAAGGTTCTCTTCCGAGTAACACATAAGTCAATCCAAAGAATGATGGGAAAGAACAATGTCAGGCAGTGACACTTCGTAGTGGGAAACAATTGAAAGAGAAAAGTGCAGAAAATTCGATGAAGGAAAAAAAATTAAGAAAAAAGTAGAGGGAAAATTTGAAGGAACAGAGGTAAAGGAAGATCTAATGATTAAAGAAAAGGCAGAAAAACCAATCGTGCTTCCACCAGTGCCATATCCACAGCGATTCAAGAAATAAAATTTAGATAAACAAATTTTCAGACTCCTCGAGGTGTTTAAGAAGTTACAGATCAATATTCTGTTTGCGGAAGCACTAGAGCAGATGCCTAGCTATGCCAAGTTCATGAAAGGTATTTTATCTAGGAAAAAGAAGCTAGGGAATTTTGAGACAATGACACTAACTGAAGCACTATAGGTAGCTTGTCGTTCAATAGATGTTTGTGTGATCTAGGGGCAAGTATTAATATGATGTCGTTGTCTATCTACACTCAATTGGTTTACCGGCATCGAGATCGATACATATCTCTTTATAGCTTGCATCTACTAGTGACATACCCGCGGGGAATTGTTGAGGACACTTTAGTAAAAGTGGATAAATTCATATTTCTAGCTGACTTTATCATTTTGGATTATGAAGAAGATAAGAACATTCCACTTATCTTGGGAAGACCATTTTTGGCTACTGGTAGAACACTCATCGATGTACAAAAAGAAGAATTGACGATGAGGATTCAAGATCAAGAAGTGACATTTAATGTGTTCAAGTCCATGAAATTTCCTAAAGATGATAAAGAATGTCAACGAACAATGTAAGATCCATACTTTTATGACATAAAAGTCTAAGTTAATTTATGATTATTATTATAAAACTATAAAATGTTAAATTGATAAATGGACAGATGAACAATTAATCGAATAAATGAACTAATAAAAGAAGAGAAGACATTAATTCTTTTAGAATAGTAGCCATATGCGACTAATTATTTGGGGAAAGAGAGAGAAAATGGTGGAGGAACATATTGGGAAGGAAAAGAAAAAGAAGGAAGAAAAAAGAGGAATAGAAGGAAGAAAAAAGAGGAAAGGAAGGAAAAAAGAGAGGAAGAAGAAGATGAAGAAGAATGAGAAATGAAGAAAAAATTTAAAGAAAAGGTATTTTTAAAACCTTTGATTATTCTTAGATTTATGGATTTTATGACTACATATTTATGTATGTATTGGATGATTTAAACTTGCATAAACATGAATCAAATAAGAGAAATCTACAAATTAAAAGAAGAATGAAAAATCTAAATTTTCAGAAAAATTAGTTTACTACTTGATTTTGTAAAATCCACAACTCTTTGTGTATAATGAGTTAGGAGATGAGTCTTATGTCAAAAGAAAGTCCCGGGAGTAAGCTAAACACAAAAATTAGAAACACCCAAAAATTCCTTGTGAATTTTTAGTGGTGAATGTTTGAATGAGACTGGTCTAAACAACTCATTGTCCGAAAAATCAGTATCCTTAAGCTCTATTGTAGCATCCCCAGATCCTGGTCCCAATCACCACGAATCTAGTATACTAATTTTATAACTTTTGTGGAAGATATAAACATAAATTATTTATACATTAAACTTTACACATTATCCCCAAGGTCGATAACCTTAACATATTAACTGAATTCAATATCATATCCGACATATAATGTCAATATCATACAATACTATTACAAGTTTAGCTACACATATAATCCAAGGCTAGATTTATCTTTGACTTTTCTGGTATCCGACGTATTCGCCCTAATCTGTAATGTTTATCATAATATAGCAAGGGTGAGCAACAAGTTTGCCCATCAAGTTTAAGTTCAATAAAGGATATATCATGATTGAAAGAATTGAATAATAAGCTTGTTAACGTTCAATAATATAACAATTGTGAACTAGCATGAACAAATTTTTATATCTGAATAAACAATGAACATGAATAAATCAACTGGACCAAATGGTAATGAAAGTGATCAGCCTTTCATACCTAATGAACACATGCAATATGCACAAAGTGCAATTTAACAAATCATAGACATGGTATAATCAGCAATGGTTAACCATAAGCATACTTGAATAATCATAACTCAGGGTTGAGTTAGAGAGAACTTGCCTGAACCACCGACTACTGCTACGCAGTCTATATAGCTTCATCTGAAGACCTAATATTAATAATATCGATCTCCAATATTAGAATAATATCATTACAGTATAACACTGTTAAACAAAATTATAAAATAACCTAAACACATAATCACATATCCATATCGGTCTATAAAACACATAAGACCTAACCTCAATTTAAACTATTTCAGTCTGAGTTGAGTTCGTTACTATTTCGACCTCCCGATTGCCTAATCGGATAATTATTGAGCCTAATTCTAATAAGACTCTACTTAAACGCTTCACAATTATCTTAGATAATTTATTATTTAGTCAAAATATTTTTCATAAGCTCGTAATAATTTTCAAGTAATTATTATCATTTAAAATAATTTTTCAATCATTAATATCATATTTATATGATTTAAATACCACTTAATTCCATTATCATTAATATTTATTTAATTTATAAATCAATTATAATATCTTAAAGTATTTTTAATACCTTAATATCCCATTTAAATTATTTTAAAATAATTAAATCCATTATTAAATAATTGCCATTAATATTAAATTATTAATGTATTTCTTGACAAAATATCAAAAGTTATATTTTATAACTTCAAATATTTTATAACCCTTAAATCATTTTTATATGATTTTTAAAACATTAAAACTAATTTTCCACAATTTATTTAATAAATTTATTAAATAAATCAATTATCATTAATATTAATTTATTAATGAAATTAGTCACAAAATATTAAAAGTTATTAAAATTAACTTAAAATATTTTCTAACACTTTAATATATTTAAAATAATTTTTTAAATATTAAAATCATTTTAAGTAATTTATTTAATACAATTATTAAATAAATTAAATATCATTAAAATTTAAAATATTAAGATATTTATGAAATATATTCCAAATTATTAAAAATCTATTTTTAGGCTTTAAATAATTTTTAGAAATTAATTATGAATTTTTCATAATTAAAAATTATTTTTCTCTAATTATTTAAATAAAATAATTAATTTCATAAATAAAGTGTAAGACCCCAACTTTTTTTTGAATAAAGAATAATTTTTCTGGAAATATCTTTTTGAATATTATGGTGTGGATATGATATAATATTATAGTTGTGGGTAATATTTGGAAAATTTTGCAAAGTAAGCAAGTTGATATAAAGTATTCATTGTGTCGTTGAATATTCGATTAATTAGGGAATATTCGCTTTAATAGGAATATTAAATGCGATGGCACAATCAATGGTGGACCCCACAACAGAAGTATTGTCGTAGTTAGAAAACGACAGAAATATCTTTTTATAAAAATAACAGCGGAAGTTTTACCGTTAAACTGTTGAACTATCCTGTGATAAAAGTACAGTAATACGCGTGGTTGCATAGTAGCACACGATATTGATTATTGATGCTTACATGAGAAGTCACTCAGTTATACTCAATTATTGCTACAGTAATTATTGCATAGTATCTCACATTATTTTATTCAATTATTGTCACATTATCATCTGCATAATATTTTATATTATTAAATCAATAATTGAGACAACAAAGTTATTCATATTATTATTTACAATATTGACATGATGTCTAGAAAGTTCACGAGGAAAAGTTTGGTCACCTAATTGCGCGCCAATATGGAGAAATCCTTACCGAAAGCCCCTCTTTCACAGGAACGCTACGTTGTTAAATATTGTGAGTTATAATAATAATGAATATTGTTGAATAATTGTTGAAGTATTAAAAAAGTATGTTTATTGGAAAACTTTAGATAAGTGAATAAGTTAAATCAAAAGTTGAGTGGAATAATGTAAATCAATGAAAACTTTGATGGTGTACTTAAGAAATCATAACCATTGATGGTGGTTTGAAAAATAAATCAACTGGACATCGATTGGTGGTTTGAATAGTAATCAATAAAGTTCTAATAGTGAATCAATCGAATGAGTTACCAATTAGTTATGGTGGTTTTAGCAACATAGTTATCTAGAAGGGGGGGTTGAATAGATATTTAAAAAACCATTCTTTGTTAGTTTTGATAATGATTCAATCACGGTGGAAATTAAGATTTGTTTGATCCCCACAAATTAAATAGTGAGAGCTTAATGAGTTAGTGAAGTTATCTAGAATAGATATAATCTTTGTTAGTTTTGATAATGATTCAAAATTATTTAATATTTGCGATCCCCTTTAAATAGCGAAATGAGTGAATAGATATAATCGATATGTTTTAAGTGGTTTTAAGTGAAAGCACTTAAAGCTCCTAGTCCACTCTTCTACTCCTCGAGTAGGAAATCCACTAAGGATGTCTTTTACACTTTCTAAACCTCACAGATTCCTTCTAGACCAGCAATCTAAGAACTTCTTAGTTCACTTTTGAACTCTTCAAGTCCAGTAGACTTGGCTCTTCTTAGTTCACTTTAGAACTCTACAAGTCCTTCTGACTTGGAACTTCTTTCTTCACTTGATTTGTAGTTGATGAGTTCTTGTAATGCTACTCAGTTGTCATTAAGCTCTTGTTCGAAAGAATTGAGTAGCTAAGCAAGCTTTCTTTTCTTCTCAAATCGTAGAGTTGAGCGTTGAGTGTTCTTTTCATTTTTGTTCGATTGCTTGCTTACTTGATCATCTGCAGATGTCTTGCATATATGTGATCGTAGAAATCTGCCCGTTGAATCCATCCGTTGAAGCATTTAATGCATTTGACGTTTTTCAACTTTGATGGAGACTTTTCTGCATATCTTCTGAAATGCATTCTGGCCCACTGACATAGCAGACTGCTTTCTCACCTAACACCTGAAAAGGTGTTTTCTCTGTCCCATGGTCCTTTCCTTAGCTTCTTCAATACGTCTTTTTGTTGCATACTAAGGATATTTTCATGCCATTGGGACTAGTGATTACTTCAACGTTTGTAACCCATTCCACATTTGTTAAGATTTTATCTTTGAACAAATGATCAAGGCCCACAACTTCTGACACAACCAGATGATACTCTACGATTCTTATCATGGTGTCTTGCCACCTTGGTACTTGATGCAACCAAATGAGAACACTACGATTTCTCTTAAGGGCTGGCACACTACGATCTTCACTTGCTTGTCTTGCAGACTCTACGTTTCTGAGAGCACACTATGATCTCTAAGTTGGCTTCGGCAAACGTCTGGATCACTCTACGATCACTGAATTGGCTTCGGCAAATGACTAGACCACACTACGATCTCTAGAGAGGCCCTTTATGGTAGTCATACTACGATCCTTGATGCTCTACGATTTTACCTTGGCTTCTGTAGACTCTTACTTAGCTCATTGGATAGCAAATCTGTTTGGAGCCTATCTATTACATTTCAAGATATAGATCAACCTAACATCTTTGATTGCTTTATCTATACATTCATTTACAGAATGATGAACATTGAAAGCAAGGATCAACCTAACAATTTTGATCTATCACTAAGTCCTTGTACATATATTCCTTGAAGGACTTCACATATAATCATGAACGTTAACTTTAAACATCAAATCAAGATATGCATTCTTCAAAAAATCTCCCCTATTTGATGTTGACATAACCAAGGAGATTCGTTGCCATGATTATCAAAATCTAGATGCAATTGCTAGAAAGTAAATATGACTTAATATTTCAGTGAGCAGCTGAAATTTCTAGAGAATAAGCATAAATTTATTGATGTTTAAGATAGATATTACATTTAAGTTCAGTTACATCAATAAGAATGAAAATTCAACTTATCTCTATTTCTTTGGCCTTTTGCCTCTTGGAGGATTTGCATACTCCTCAGCTCTTCTTTTTCTGCTTGCTTCGTCTCTCCCTGCTAGATCTTCCAGCTCACTTGGACTTAGTCTTGGATTGTGATAATGCCTATTCATGAATGTAGGATCTCCAATTGGCATTCTTAGACCTGTGGTGGTCACTTATTGTGAACTGGGAGTTGGCCCTAGACTCCTTAATGGTTGCCATGATGATTGGCTCATCATCAGATCATTGAGTATGATGGCCAAATCGTGGAGTCTGTTGGTGATACTACCTTGGAGGAGGATTCCTTGAAGATTGAGCTGAGAATGTGCCTCTACCTTCTGCCCTTGCCTTGACCTCCTTTCCCTTTATTCTCCCCCTTTATGTCAGCATCAAGGTTTCGAATGTCGTCTGAGAGGCGAGTCATTCCGTGGACAAGCTCGTTGAGCTGACCTTGGGTTTGAGCAATGTCCTCTCGATTCTCTTTGATTAGAGCATCAGATCGAGTGTCCCATCGTTGGAAGATATTCAGAACAGTGTCAGTCTGTTTCATTTGGCCCATGGAGAAATTCTGAAATTCTTTCAATGTAGTTTGGATACTTGTGATGCTATTTATCATTAGTTCATTCTGAGATTCCTAAGTCTTCTGTAGGATCGGAACAGCATCCCTATGTCATTTAGCAGCTTGGAAATGGATCTGATCGTGATCATTTATGCTCTGAAGCATTTCTTTGATGATTTCCCTAAGTTTCTTGGTGAGCTCAGAACTTAGAGTGCCTGGGAGAGCATTGGCAGCATTGATCATATTTGTCAGTCGTATTTGAACAAGTTCAGTATGATCTTCAAGACTTTCTTCAATGTCCTTGGTCACTTTCTTGGATGCTTCTAACAGCTCAGTTTTGGTAGGCAAATCTAAGATGAGTTCAATGAGTTTTGGACTGTGAGGAGGAGGGGCCCGGGTGTAGTGATCTTGCATGGTAGAAAGAGAAAGATTAAGGTTGAAATATTCATTTGTGGATGAGTAGGGAATATCGGATGGAGGGGCTTGTGTTTGGGCTTCTGGAGTAGGTGGCTCTACGATTTGAGCGAGGGACTCTACGATGGGGCTAGAGTCAGTAATCGTAGAGATGATGGGAGTTGGGATCAATATAAAGTTGGGCATATTTGGTTCATCGCCATAAAATTTGGGATTTCAGAATCGGAATTGATTTAGTGGATTAGGACCTACTTCTAACCACTTTTTGGAAATTCATAAAATTGGCTGAAGAAGGATAGTGGATAGTGATTAAATCTGAACAAGATTGAGATAGATAATACCTCATGCACTATTCTTGAAGAGGGACCATTTGTGATCAGCTGTTTGGCAAAGTTGAAGTTGTCTGGGAATCTATGAGCTAGCACAGAGATAGCTGGATATTCTTTGAAGCTCCAAAACATGTGATTCCAGGAGTTTAGAATTTGAGCTTGATGAAAAGGCATCATGGGTAGATAAGAGAACAACTGCTCGTAGTTAGCTTTTCTATACCCATTAATGCCCACAGCTATAATCTCAACCTCATCATCTCCGTCCTCTTCTCTGTCTTCATTCAAGGATTCCACTATATTAATGGCTTCATTTTGTTCTTGCTCTGGTTCTTCTTCATTTTCTGCAGGAACAACTTCTTCTGTCATGGGGATATCATGAGGCTCCCCCTCAGCTGGATTATTTTCTAGGGTGAGAACTTCAGGTATCTCCCCCTCAGCTTGAGCTTTGTCCTTTTGGCTTTCTCTGGACAGTTCCTTTTCAGGAGCCACCTTTTTATCTTCCTCTTTGAGTACCCTTTCATTGACAAGGATGTACTTCTTAACCAATTTTCATCTTGGTTTTTCTAGTCGAGCCACGACCTCGAGACTTCCTTGAGCTTCACTTTGTCACCGTTGGTCGCCCGAACATCCGGTGCAACAATTTCCTTTCTCGAGGTGTTCAGTCTGGTCTCTACGATAAGTAGAGACTCTACGATCGAAGAGACATATGGCCTCTTGGATTTGTGACTGGTTTTGTTCTTCTTCAAAGAAATTGTGATATGGTAGCTCTCATCTTCATCTCGCCTCGACCTCTTTGTTTTTCTTCTTAGGGATTCTCGAGTCTCAATATCGAGGACTCGATGTTTTATCGATAGTTGATCCACGGGTTCTTCTCGCTTTTTAGCCTTTAGCTTTCTCTTGCCCTTGCTTTTTTTGACCAGGGCAGCGAATTCTTCCTTGTTTGTTTCTTCTTCATCTTCTCCAGTCTCCCTAATAACTGACATATTTCCTGGAATCCCTGATTCCTTTGCATCAGTAGTCCTACCACTGGACTCAGACATCATTCATACATTTTCACCGGATTCCTTTTCCAGTTCTCGAACAATTTTTGGGTCATTCTTCTATTTGGATTTATTTGTTCACCTTCATTATCCTCAATTTTATCGCCCAAAGCGGACTGTAGAATGATACTGATGAATCGCCCGTAGAGCATCTTCCCAGAGCTTTTTGATTTCTTCGAGCTGAGGATCCACTTTCAAATCCATTCAAGCATCAGAGCTCCATAGTTAAGTTGTATCCCACAACTGATGGCTGTCATGAGCTTGAGTTGTACTTCGTTTACGGAATCGTGGCCTGAGCTCTTGCAGCATATGCATTTTCCAATAATGTCAACCAAAAATTCATACCTCTGAGGAAACTCCTTTTTCTTGTATCCTTTGACAGTGGGGAATTTCTTGTGATGCATCCTTTTAAGTCCCTCATGGAAATCTATGCCATCTATGAATGAAAACCCTTCAGATTTGAAACCTAGGGCTAGGTTGATGTCCTCAGCTTTCAGCTTGATTTCCACGTCCCTGACTTTCGTAGTGATGACGCTGCTTTTGAACACACCACCATTTTGTAGAATTCTTTTACTAGCTTTGGGTAGATCGGTGTGGCTGCACCGAGAGCCTCTTGAGACCAAATTTTCTTTATTAATGACAGAGTTTTGTGAAATTTGGGTTCAGCTGTTTTGAACTCATCGAAATAGAGTCTGTAGCCAGCGATGACGTTGGAGGCTGCCATTGATTTCTTTGCTAGGAGTATGGTTGTCTGAACTTTCTTACGATTTAGGGTTTCAACTTGTAGAGCGAAAGAGAGAGATGAGCTTTTTGAAATTCTGATTTCAGAAAGGCTTTTTCAATTTGTACTTGTAACTTCCCTCTCTCCATTTTTCTTAGTGGGGTGGTGTGTCAAATTCTCTGCGCTGGCTCTCACTGAATCTGATCGAGGAGGATTGTACTGATTTGCCCTTAGCTCCTTCTGAGCTAATGTGTCCTTAGGAAGGACTACGATCGTTGAGGTAGCCTATGTGATTGTTAAGTCTGCTTTGCAATCGTTGTGTCTACTCAAAGAATCGTCGTGGTCTACGGTTCGTCGTCGTTGTCTCGAACTATAAATCGTCGAGTATGAGCTACAATCGTCGAGTCTGACCGAGTCCTTGTGATGAACTTTTGACTTAGCAATCTTCTCGGTTTAAGGTAACTCAGGAAGGGCCAACCTCAAGGAGTGAATCAAGGGTTAGGTTTGTTCCTGAGGGGCTTATCAGAGAAATTGCTTTGTTTTGAACTTTATCATCACAGGATGCTCCTTTGTTTTGTTGATGGGACTCTACTATCGTTGAGTCTGCACTGCGATCATTGTCTTTCATGTCACTTCAGCTCTACGATCATGGACTTCCCTTGATCATGTCTATGATTTCGAACATAGCCTTTATATCTATATAGTTAGCACAAACTAGAGCATATTTTTCATGGTTGTAAGTTAAGCATGCCTAGCTCACTTATTAACTTGTTAAACCTAGATTCATCTAGAGGCTTTGTAAAGACATCAGCAAGTTGATTTTCTATAGGGATATATTGTAAAGATATAGTTCTATTTTGCATATGATCCCTAATGAAGTGATACCTTATTTCTATATGCTTAGTCCTAGAATGCATGACAGGATTATGAGTTATTGCTATTGCACTTGTGTTATCACAGTGAATAGGTATATATTTGAATTCAAACCCATAATCTGCTAGCTGATTTTTCATCCATATGATCTGAGCACAAGTTGTTTACCAAGAAAGAATGTATTCAAACTGCAAATTGAAGTAGATACTGAGTTTTGCTTTTTGCTAAACCAGGACACAAGTTTGTTTCCTAGCCATTGACAGGTGCCACTGGTACTTTTTCTATCTATTTTGCAGCCTGCAAAATCAGCATTTGTGTATCCTATTAGTTCAAATGAGGACTCCTTGGGATACCAGAGCCCTAAGTGAGGTGTCCCTTTGAGATATCTGAAAATCCTCTTTACAGCAGTTAAGTGTGATTCTTTAGGATTAGCCTAAAATCTAGCACATATGCATGTTGCAAACATTATGTCTAGTCTACTGGCAGTTAGATATAAAAGAGAGCCTATCATACCTCGATATTGAGTTATATCAATACTTTTACCTTTTTCATCTTTGTCAAGCTTGGTTGCAGGAGCAATTGGGGTTTTCATGGGAGAGGCTGATTCCATGCCATACTTCTTAAGTAAATCTTTAATGTACTTGGCTTGGTTTATGAAGATTCCTTCATCAGTTTGCTTTACTTGCAGTCCAAGGAAGAAATTCAGCTCACCCATCATACTCATTTCAAACTTGCTCTGCATAAGCTTGGAGAATCTCTTGCATAACTTTTCATCAGTAGATCCAAAAATAATGTCATCAACGTATATTTGAACTAATAAGACTTTATCTTTATGCTTTCTAAGAAATAGTGTAGTATCTACTCTACCTCTAGTGAACCCATTTTCAATAAGAAAGTTAGTTAGTGTTTCATACCATGCTCTAGGTGCTTGTTTAAGACCATATAAGGCTTTGTCTAATCTATAAACATAATTTGAAAGAGATGGATTGATGAAACCTGGAGGTTGCTCTACATAGACTTCTTCTTGAAGTTCACCATTCAAGAATGCACTTTTGACATCCATCTGAAAGACCTTGAATTTCATGTGAGCAGCAAAGGCAAGGAATATTCTGATGGCTTCTAGTCTGGCAACAGGTGCAAATGTCTCATCATAGTCAATGCCTTCTTCCTGAGAGTAGCCCTTGGCCACTAGTCTTGCCTTATTTCTGGTTATTACTCCATCTTCATCCATCTTATTTCTGAAGATCCACTTGGTTCCTATGACAGGAGGACTCTTTGGTCTTGGTACCAATCTCCACAATTTGCTTCTTTTGAGCTGATTAAGTTCTTCCTGCATGGCTTCTATCCAGCTAGAGTCTTCCATAGCATCCTTTATCTTCTTAGGCTCCATTTGTGACAGGAAGCTTAGATAAAAACATTCATTTTGGATGACAGCTCTTGTTTTGACTCTTGCACTCGGATCTCCAATGATTAAGTCTTGAGTGTGATCTCTTGCCCATCTGTTTCCTATTGGGACATCTGTCCTTATGCCTTTTTGTCTTAGATCTTCAAGATCTATTTCTTCTTCTTGGTGTGGAGGTTCGTTGTCTGGCATAGGTCTTTCTACGATCTCATTTCCTTGCTCAACGATTTCACTATCTGGCACTATGATAGTAGTGTTGAGCTCGACGACCTCGTTCGTAGTGTCTGAACTGTCGGTTGTAGTATCTTGAAGCATTGTTTTGTCTAAATCTATCTCATCGAAGATGATGTGAATCGAGACTTCAACACTCAGTGTCTTGTTGTTGAACACTCTGTAGGCCTTACTACTGTCTGTGGTATATCCAAGAAAGATTCCTTTGTCTAACTTGTGTTGAAATTTGTCAAGTACTGCTTTCCATTGTTGAGAATGTAGCATGCACAGCCGAATACATGGAAGTAGCTGACACTTGGCTTTCTTCCTTTCCACAATTCATAGGGAGTCTTCTTAATCGTAGAGTGTATGAGTGATCTATTCTGAGTGTAGCATGCAAAGTTGATACTTTTTCGCCCAAGTATTCAGTGAGATGGGTCATTGCTAGTAAAGTTCTTCCAGCCTCTATCAATGTCCTATTCTTTCTCTCAGCTACTCCATTTTATTGAGGAGTTCATGGAGCTGAGAAGTTGTGACTGATGCCATTGTCTGTGCAGAACTGGTCCATTTCTGAGAAGTCGAATTATCTGCCATGATCACTCCTTATAGCCTTGATTTTCTCTCCTTTCTCATTTATCACCAGCCTAAACATCTTGATCAGTTGGGAGCTTGTTTCATCCTTTGAGGTTAGAAAGAACACCCATGTGAATCTGGTGTAGTCGTCGATTACGACCAGAGAGTATCTCTTCCCTCCAAGGCTCGTCGTTGGAATTGGCTCAAATAGATCTATGTGTAGCAACTGCAGGGGCTTGTCAATTGAGTTGGCAGTTTTGCTCTTGAATGAGCTTCTGGTCTGCTTTCCAAGCTGACAGGCATTGCACGACCTTTCTTTAACGAAGATGAACTTAGGTAAGCCTGTAACTAGATCTTTTGAGGCTAGTTTGGACATGCTCTTGAATTTGAGATGAGACAGTCTTCGATGCCATAACCAGCTCATTTCTTTAGATGCTTTAGTCAGAAAGCATATTGTCTCGTGTGAAGTTAGTTTACCAAGATTTACTGTGTAGACATTTCCTTCTCTTGTTTCGGTTAACTTTACAGCAGATGTCTTCAGGTCTCGGACTTGACATTGATTGTTGAGGAATGTTACTTGATGACCCTTGTTGCAGAGTTGGCTAATGCTTAGAAGATTGTGTTGTAGTCCTTCTACATAAGCCACTTTACTGAAGGATACTACACCATTTCCAGCTGAGCCATATCCTCTTATCTTGCCAGAGCCGTTGTCTCCAAAGATGACTGAGGGACCCTCCTTCTCTATGTAGTTAGAAAAAAGGGCTTTATTCCCAGTCATGTGCCTTGAGCATCCACTGTCCATATACCAGGTTATAATCGTGGAGCTCTTTTCCTGTGATAACATTAAACCTTCATTTTGGTACCCATACTTGCATGGGTCCTACTTTGTTAGTACCCTTGGGGACCCAAATCTGCTTGATTTTGGGTCTCATATGCATGGAATTAAAATAACACTTTGCATCCTTGTGGCCTACTTTATAGCACACAAAACATCTAATATGATGCATGTTTGTGTGTGTGTGAGAATTCTTCCTCCATTTGGACTTTTGTGGATCTTTAGTCATTCTTCTGTTAAGCTAAGTTTCCTTCTTCCATGTGTCCTTATGTTTTATGATTTGTGAGGAGTGTATCTTATCTCTACTGTACCTTCCCAGTTGGTTCATAGAGTTGGTCTTACTTGATTCTACGATCCTTCGAGGTTGGTGAGTAGTGGCTGGGTTACTCTTCTCTTTTCTGAAACCCAGGCTAGCATGGGATCCCTTACTTCTTAGAATGTGGATTGAACCAGTAGAGCATGGTTTGACTGGCTCATCCTTTTGTGAGGATTTCACAAATATAATGCTTCTACTAAAACTTGAAGCATTACTAGTGCTAGTTTCCTTTACTTTTTCCACACATGACTCTGAGACAGATTCCTCAAAGCCTAAACCTGTTCTATCAGAGACACTTCTCTGGCTAGAGATTAGGGAGTCCATGGATGAAGATGATTTATTCCATGTAGAGATTGTCTTTTCTAGTTCCTCAATTTTAGAGGTTAGACTTGACTCTCTTTTTACATTAAGCTAATTGGTCTGTTTCAAGAGCTTATTCTTAGCTTCAAACTTGGAGAGAGAATCAGTACTTAGAAGGGCTGTTTCCAGTTCTTCTTGAACTTTTCCTTTTTCCTTTTGAAGAAGTGAATAGTCCTTAGTCGTAACTCTAAACCATTTCATGTATTGATGCAGATCGATGATGTTATGCCATGCGCAGGCGCTTTTTAAGTCATCAATGTCTACATCAGGAGAGTTGAAGTCAAATACCTCATATATACTTACTTCATGTATATTGGAGTTCTGTTTGTCCTTTGCGTTCTTGGCCATTATGCAAAGATTTTCCATTTGAGGCTCTTCATCATCTCCAGATTCTGGAGTTGAGTCATTTTCTGAGTCACTCCATGATCCTCTAGCTACAAGGCTTTTGTCTCTCTTCTGAGGCCTTTTGTTGCCTTTGTATTCCTTCTTTGAATGTGGTTTCTTCTTTAGTTCTTCTCTGAGAGGTTTGTTGCAGTTAGCAATGAAGTGGCTAGGTTTCTTACAATTGTAGCATAGATCGTTCATTTGCTCTTGGCTGCTGTAGTTGCTGACTTTCTTTGGCTTGCTGGTTTTGCCTTGACGCATGAACCTTCTGAGTCTCTTCACCAACATTACAAAGTCCTCATCATCATCTTCATCATAATCAGAGTCAACTTCAGTGTTGACTTTGGAGGTGTTTTTAGTTGCTTTGAAAGAAACACCTTTATCCTTCTTTCTTCCTTCAGACAGAGTTTCTGCTCGTTGAGTTAGCTCCAGTTCGTATGTAAGAGGGTTGCCATATAACTGTTGAACAGTTATTTCATGTAGATTCTTTGGCTCTCTAATGGTAGTGGTTTTGGCATCCCACTTGCTTGGTAAGGCTCTCATGAACTTTATGATTAGATCTTTGTTTGGATAGATCTTTCCATAGGCTCGTAGAGAGTTGAGCAGAACATTAAATCTCTCGTAGGTGGCATTGACGTTTTCTCCTTGAACGTGTGCAAACATCTTATATTGCTGAGTCAAGAGGGATTGTTTGTTTTCTCTGACTTCTTCTGTTCCTTCATGCATAATGAGTAATGCTTCCCAAACCTCCTTTGCTATTTTGTTGTTGACCACATTTTCGAATAGATCATCTTCTAAGGATTGGAATAAGATGTTCTTGGCCTTTTTATCTAGTTGTACAGCTCTCTTCTTGTTTTCTGTCCATTCCCCTTTGACCTTGATATGTATTCTATTTGGATCATCAGTAGTTGGTGCAAGCTTTTTAGGAACGTAGGGCCCATTCTGAAAAGTTTTAAATAGATCTTCATCCATTGAATCCATGTAAGCTTGCATCCGAACTTTCTAGTTGGCGAAATTATCTTTGTTGCATATAGGTGGCTTGCTGCCCCCTCCAGTCTTTGATTCGCTTGGTAAGTGTGCCATTGAATCTACTCAAGCTTTGTAAGCTATATAATAGAACCTACTCTGATACCAATTGTTAGTTCCCAAAGGCACAATAGTTATCTAGAAGGGGGGGTTGAATAGATATTTAAAAATTTCTTGTTTTACTTTGTTAGTTTTGATAATGATTCAAACATAGCGTAATTAAGATTTGTTTGATCCCCCTTTAAATAGCGAGTTAATGAGAGTGAAGCAGATATAATCAATTATAGCAATTATAGTAGTTATAGCAGGAATGCAATAGACACATCAGGTTTTAAGTGGTTCAGAGCACTTAAAGCTCCTAGTCCACTCTTCTACTCCTCGAGTAGGAAATCCACTAAGGATGTCTTTTACACTTTCTGAATCTCACAGATTCCTTCTAGATCAGCAATCTAAGAACTTCTTAGTTCACTTTTGAACTCTTCAAGTCCAGCAGACTTGGCTCTTCTTAGTTCACTTTAGAACTCTACAAGTCCTTCTGACTTGGAACTTCTTTCTTCACTTGTTTTGTAGTTGATGAGTTCTCGTAATGCTACTCAATTGTCGTTAAGCTCTTGTTCGAAAGAACTGAGTAGCAAAGCAAGCTTTATTTTCTTCTCAGATCGTAGAGTTGAGCGTTGAGTGTTCTTTTTATTTTTGTTCAATTGATTGCTTACTTGATCATCTGCAGATGTCTTGCATATATGTGATCATTGAAATTTTCCTGTTGAATCCATCCGTTGAAGCATTTAATGCATTTGACATTTCTGAACTTTGATGGAGACTTTTCTGCATATCTTCTGAAATGTATTCTGGCCCACTGACATAGCAGACTGCTTTCTCACTTAACACCTGAAAAGGTGTTTTCTCTGTCCCATGGTCCTTTCCTTAGCTTCTTCAATACATCTTTTTGTTGCATACTAAGGATATTTTCATGCCATTGGGACTGATGATTACTTCAACGTTTGTAACCCATTCCACATTTGTTAAGATTTTATCTTTGAACAAATGATCAAGGCCCACAACTTCTGACACAGCCAGATGATACTCTACGATTCTTATCGTGGTGTCTTGCCACCTTGGTACTTGATGCAACCAAATGAGAACACTACGATTTCTCTTAAGGGCTGGCACACTACGATCTTCACTTGCTTGTCTTGCAGACTCTACGTTTTCGAGAGCACACTACGATATCTGAGTTGGCTTCGGCAAACATCTGGATCACTCTACGATCACTGGATTGGCTTTGGCAAACGTCTGGACCACACTACGATCTCTGCAGAGGCCCTTCAAGGTAGTCATACTACGATCCTTGATGCTCTACGATTTTGCCTTGGCTTCTGCAGACTCTTACTTAGCTCATTGGATAGCAAATCTGTTTGGAGCCTATCTATTACATTTCAAGATATAGATCAACCTAAAATCTTTGATCTCTTTATCTATACATTCATTTACAGAATGATGAACATTGAAAGCTTAGATCAACCTAACAGTTTTGATCTATCACTAAGTCCTTATACATATATTTCTTGAAGGACTTCACATATAATCGTGAACGTTAACTTTAAACATCAAATCATCAGTTTAATTCTTTTTCATTCTCACCAATTCACCGAGATTAACGAGAGACACCGTAGAGAGAGAAACTATAGAGAGCAAGAAGAAGAGTATTACCTGCTACTTCACTTTTGGCGAGATCCAAATTTCTACTAAGGTAATGGGTATTATTTCTTTCAGATTCATAAGGAATACAATTTTTCAGTATCCATCCTTTAGTATGTCGAAATAATGCATACTGCGGATTACGTCTCGTATTTACGTGTGAAAATCCATTTGCAATTTTTATGTTAATTCTTTTCATATTCTTAAATCTAAACTTACTATGGTAAGTATTGCTTCTATAATCCTTAAAATTAGTGGAATATCCGTGAGTTTTCTGCTTCGTCCAGTATCATTTTATTGGAATATTGATATGAACTTTCTTATTAAATATCAATATTTTCACCCGAAGTACTATTCACGAGTTACTATTCATGGATTACTATTCACCCAGTTACTATTCACTATAATATTATTCACTCGGGTATTTGGGGCACTTTTCATGCCAGGGTACTATAATTCGGTATAGTTATGACCATTGATGATTACACGAATAATTCTTGGTCCGTAGTGCAAGAATAATTTGTGGACGTGATACTAATGAATATCCTTGGCCCGTAGTGCAGGGATGATTCGATGATGTGATCTATTTATTAAGCTAAGTCCTAGCAATAAAGTTAATGATAAACTTTTTAAATCATAGAAGATAGTAGATATCATACTCTACTTGACTCTTCTAATGGATTGCTTGTTCCGCTGCAGTTAAACTTGTTGTCTATTATATTCTATCAGTTTAATATTGTTGAAGGCTAATGATAACTTATTCTGCATTATGTTAGTCATAATATTTCTTACTGGGCTAGTTGAGCTCACCCTTTTACTTCCATTGTTCTCTTCAGGAAATGAGAACGTAGCCGGAACTAGTCGGGGAACGGAGTGATGGCCCGAGATGGTGTTATATCAATCCTCACTATTCTATAAAATAGTGTGCCAATAAATGTAATGAGGACTCTATTTGAGTTTGGATAGTGTCTAGATGACAATATTTGTGTAAAACCTCTTAGCTCATGTTGTATAATTAAGTTTGTATTTGTATTCAGTACCATGTATTTGGCGACCCAAGATGGGTGATGTATACCTATTTTGGGGGTGTCATAGTTGGTATCAAAGCTTATGGATATGATCCCTGGCTGAGATGTGAGATAAGAAGTAGGAGGGGAGAGACGGGGAATTCCTTCGCTAGTATGACCTACCTAAGTTTATTTGGTATTTAATTGGTCAGTCAGAGTATAGGGATAATATGTGGCATGTCAATTAACCCTTGTTTTATGGCAGTATTTGAAAATGGCATCTAAAAATGTCGAGATAAGCAATGAAGCACATGAGACTGTTGAGTCACCAACGATCAATACCCAGGATAATGTGCAACAGGAAGACAATAATCCTCAAGTAAATAACAACATCGATCAAATGATGAATGATGAGATGTTTAGAGGCTTCATGCAATTCATGCAACATCAGGAGAGAGCAGTTCCTGTTCAAAATGCAGGTGGACACACTGGCAAATGTAATAACCCGGGATTTTGAATAATTCGAATTTTACGAATAATTTTTTTTATTTAATATTAATATTGATTGTTAATATTGTACTGTGTATCTGTGATACGAGTCTCGAGAAGTGGTCAATTTGTGTATTGACTGATAAATAAGAGTAGAGTTGTGCTTAACGGAGAATAGAAACCCTAACCCTAAGTCCGGATAGGGATTCGATTGAAAATATAATTAAAATAATTATATTGATGAGTATGTGGTTGTATTGTATAGAATGTTGATCAATAATTGGTCGGGTAGGGTACAATATTTGTAAACCCTAATAAGGGATTGGAAACCCTAATCTCAAGATTAAAAACCCTAACGCGTAGTTAGGAACCCTAATCAAAAGTCCGGAAACCATAATTTTTAATTTGGGAATCCTAAACTCTAATTAGGAAACCCTAAACCTAATTAGTAAGCCCTAAAGTGATTACTAAACTTTAATGTGTTTAGTAACCTTTAATATAATTAGAAAACACTAATTATATTTTAGAAATCTTAATTTTCTATTTTAAAAACCCTAATTTAGAAAATCCTATAAGCTAAAGTTGTAAAACCTTAGGGCTAGAACCTTAGGGTTAAACCCTAAGGGTTTGGTAAATTTCATGTATGCCATTAAAATTACATGTACAAAGTCAAAAATACCCTTTACTTAGCTTTTAAGTTAAAAGAATTGCAAAATCTAGTGAGTCATCACTTTGGATAAGACCATGTGTTGAAATTAAATACCAAATCTGATCCATATCTTGCCACCTTGTACTTTTGGATTCATTGCATCTAAGTATTAGTGATTTAGGAGAGAGAAAGTTCACCAAAATTGCACATTTGCTTTCTAACTCTCAACAAACCTTTTCTCTCTCCTTAGCAACAAAAATCTTAAGTGTTTCAGTCACATAATCAGCCCCTAGAATACCAAGAACGGTTAAGGAGAGCATAGATCAAAGATTGGAAACAAGAAGGTATAAAAGCCCTAACCCTTTTGATCTTAAATGCTAAGAAAAATTTTGTGTTTATGTGTTTATATTTGTTCTAGAGGATGTATTATGATGATCCATGATGATCTATCATGGATCCATAGCATCAAAGTGCTTTAAAAGTAAAGATTTTCAAAAGTGTTCTTGAGCTTAACAATCGTCTGACAAGCTAATGTCAGTCGCTCTAGATCTTTCAGTGTTTATGATTTTTGTTGTTTTAAAGTTGTAATTTATACTCTGTCATGTTGTCTTTGACCTGGAAGTGGATTCACAGCCATTACATGTCTAGATTGTTAGTTATTAACGGTCAAAACCCGTTGACCAGGCATGACCAGTCAAATTCTGGGTAACCCTTAAAGTATAAAATCGAGTCTGACAACATTTCCCGAAGCCCAGATCTGTCAGGTATTAAGTGATTTGATGTTGTTGTTATGAACATGTTGTAGCTGGTAATATGGACTGTAGACCCATGCCTTAAGATCCCATAAACAATCAACATATCGATCGTAGCAAGTGGTCAAAGTAGGCCACTTGCACTGATTTGCATTTCTGGGATTTTCCAGAAACATGAAGAACACGCTTTCTGACAGTGTTTGACCAGGCTAGATCTGGATATTGTGTTATATTCAAACTGTTCTGTTGATCTAGAAATGTTCCTTGACAGGTGTGCTATATATTTGAACCATAATAACACTTAATTGATGAACAGAACCTAGATTAAAATGATCTAGAAAGTACATAGATGAACTGTTGGGTTTCTTGGAAAACCCAGAAACACTCTGACAGTGTGTTTGCAAGCCCAGATCTCCGTTGTTTGTTTGTTGTATGACCTAAATTGTTGGTGTTAATTGTAGTGCTTCATAAACACTACAAGATCCGAGTCTTAGATTGAATGCAATATGCAAAACGATGTAAAATCAAAGGTGGTCAAAGTAGGGACCTGAAGAACCGGTTTGTCAGTGTTCTTGAGCTCAAGAACACCTAAGACGATAGAAGGTGTCGCTAAAGGGCTATAGCGACGGTTTATTTATTTTCTAATTTCTGATTTTCCGAAAAATACTTTAAAATAGAAAATAAATTATAAAAAATTATAAAAAATGGTTTTAAAAATTATTTTAAATTATGAAAAATAATTTCTAACTAATTGGGATATTTTTCATTAATATTTATAATTACTTGAATATTAATGATATTAATTTATTTAATTAGTGTATTAAATAAATTAGAGAAAAATGATTTTAATATTATAAAAAATCATTTTAAATAAGAATAAAGTGATTAAAAATATTTTGAGTTATAAAATATAACTTTTAATATTTTTAGAGAATTTTCATTAATAAATTAATATTAATGATAATAGATTTATTTAATTATTAAATTAAATAAATAGGTTTAAATGATTTAATTAATTTAAAAATCATTTTAAATGAGAATAAAGTGTTAGAAAATATTTGGAATTATAAAATATAATTTTAATATTTTTAGAGAATTTTCATTAATAAATTAATATTAATGATATTAGATTTATTTGATTAGTATAATTAAATAAATTTTAGAAAAATAATTTTATTGATTTAAAAATCATTTAAAAATGAGAAAATGATTTATAAATATTTTGAGTTATAATTAATAACTTTAAATATTTTGATGATAATTTCATTAATATTTAAATATTAATGGTGATGGTTTAAAAATGATTTTAATTAATTTAAAATTTTAAAAATCATTTAAGTAAAATATTGAAGATTTAAAAATATTTTAAGTTATTATAAATAACTTTAATATTTTGACAAGTATGTTATTAATATTTTAATATTAATGATGATGAAATTAATTAGTGTTTAAATCATTTAAAAATGATTCCGGTGTTTGAAAAATTATTATAAATAATTATAATTGTTTATAAATTATTAAAAGCTTCCGAAAAATATTATAAATGATAATTGATTTGTCTAAAATAATATTGAAGCTTTGAGACCAAGTTTAATTAACAATAAATGTGTTAATTGTCGGATAGGGTGACCAGTACACCGAGAATAGACCGAAGTCCAACCAGACCGAACTAGTTAGACTTGATAAGTGTTTATATAGGTTATAAACACTAATGTGTCTAGGAGAAATATTGACTGTAAATTACAGTGATACGTGTTATGAATTATTATGCTAATTGTGAGACCGATATTGTTTATTTTAGGTCTTACAAACTTAGATAAGTATATTGTGTAGTAGTAATCAACGAAGAAGACAAGTTTCCTTAACTCAACCTTGAGTTAATATTGTTCAATTATTATGGTAGTTAATTATTGTTAATTAGACCACGTCCAATAATTTATTGTTAATTATTCGCAGTTAGTGCATGTTTATTAATTCAAATTAAATTATTGATTCTAAGAATATACTTGTAGAATAATTGTTGTTGGATATTCACATCCGTAGAAGCTATTATTGATTTCAAATAGTACAGTTAAATTCTATCTATTGTTTAATCGTACTGAAACATGTCTTAGCTAATTGTTTTGGCTAGGCAAATATTTGTTAGAACTTGATAGGTTCGAGAAGAGAAGAGAAGAGAATTCAATTATTATTGATAGATCAATGCCAGTTATTTCGGCTAGATCAAAAAAGAAAACTTGATAGGTTTGAGAAGAGAAGAGAAGTGATTAGATATTAAAATCATAGTATTTCGTTGTTGAATCAAATTTTGATTCTGAGACTGAGAAGAAAAACCTTTTATATAAAGGGAACATTTTATTGGTCGTAAATTCGACTTTTGCGCGCGTTTTGAGTATTATGCATAATATAGGGTACAAGGAGTTGGCCGACTCTAAGTACTTGCAGAGGGGTATGATTTAATCTTTATGATTATCTGATACACCTGGGTATATCAAAGTTAAATCTTTGATAGTTACTCGAGAAGAGAAGTTCAAGATCCAATGGATCACTCAGCATAAATCTGAAAAATATTCCACTTTGTTATTGCGTAGAATTGATTCTTGATTATTCATTAGAATATTGTAGAAACTTTAAAAGCGTTGTACTCTTTTGTTATCAGATTACTGAGTTGCATAGAAGGCGAGAAGACTTGTTAATTATTAAAGCTTTGTTTAGCTATTTCAAAGTTCCCCGAACTTTGGTTTCATTCTATCAAAATATATAGTCTGTTCTTATTGATTCCTATACATTTATTGTATGTCTTAACTTGCGGGGCAAATTTGTTGCTCACCCTTGCTAAATAAAACTTTTCAGCTAGGGACGAAGTGGCAGGAGGTGCTGCGAAGGACAAGGGCAAAGGCATTGTAATAAATTAGTTATGAATAGCATTATTATTATGTTATGTTTGTAAACCCTTTTTTAATATCTAAAGGGTATGTTTGTAATGTTAAGGTTAGAAAACCTGGGACTTATGTATTAACAATCTCTGTTAATGACTTATGTATTACTATTTCTATATGAATGGGTAGTTAGATGCTTGTTATATTGTGGATCATGAGCACCAAACTCAGGGGTCAGGTAACCCGGATTTGGGGGTGGCACAGCAACTCACAGATGGTCACCGCTAAACAATTCAAGGAGCTGGGACCATCGAAGTTTTGGGGAGAGCCAAAACCACTTAAGGCGGAGACGTGGATAAAGCAAATCACCAAGATATTTGATGTCTTGGGATGCTTCGAGGAGCAAAAGGTTCACTTTGCCACCTTCATATTGAGAGGAGAAGCAGATTACTTGTGGGAATCAGTAAAATGTACCCAGCCTTCCGCACTCAAGATGTCTTGGGAGAAGTTCCAAGAGCTGTTCAATGACAAGTACTTTCCCGAAAGTATTCGTCACATGAAGGAGGTGGAGTTTATCAAGTTGGAGCAAAACAATATGACCGTATAGCAGTACGAGGCTAAGTTTGCCGAGTTGTCCCGGTTCGCATCCCATTTGGTTGATAATGAAGAGAAAATGACGCGAATGTTTCTACGAGGTTTGAGACCCGAAATATGTTAATACCTTATTTCTCATAAACTGTGTTTGTATTCAGATGTTATAAATAGGGCTCAGTTATTGGAGCGCGATAATGAGTCAACCCAACCAAGAGAGAGCAGCCAAGAAGTCAATAATACCAGTGGTAGTAGTCATCGAAGTGGTGAAAACAAACGTGGAGGGAATCAACATGCAAGAAATGGTAACCACTCCGGTGGTAATCATGGCCAAGATAATAGAAGTGGAAATTTCAAGAAGAGGAGATTCAATAATGATAGAAAGACGTCAGCACCAGCACCTGTTGTTAAGGAAGGAGAACGACCACCGATGGCATGTTACAAATGCGGAGGGGAGGGACACATCAGTCCAAACTGTACGCACCAGTCCAAGGCATATTACAATTGTGGAAGAGAAGGTCACCTAGCCTAATTTTATCGAGCACCAAAGTCAAGTCCAGCTGGGATGGAGGCATCAAAGGCCGTCCCAGACAAGACAAAACCGGTAGTTCAAGGGAGAGCGTTTGTCGTAACCTCCCAAAAAGCAAGAAATCCGAATGAGGTGATCACGGGTAAGCTAATCATAAACTCTTGCGAAGCTTATACCTTATTTGATATTGGTTCTACACATTCTTTTATTTCTCCTACTTGCACTCAACATTTAAATTTGACTCTGGAGAAATTAAACTTTGACTTATTGGTTGAAACTCTATTGGGGGAAACCTTTATTACATCCACTGTTTATAAGTCTTGTTTGATTCAAATCGGTAACCGCACGTTACCTGTTGATCTTATTTCTTTAAAAATACTTGCATTCGATGTGATTTTAATAATTAATTGGTTGACTACTCATCATGCTAAAATTGATTATTTTCGTAAGGTTGTTAGCTTTCATATTCCTAACCAACCTATTATGCAAATTCAAGCAACCAAACCATTAAAGTCAATCACCGTCATCTCAAGCCATAAAGCTATTCGTTTATTGAAAAACGGATGTCAAGCTTTCTTAACTCATGTCACAGATTTAAACAAAAATACGTCAGTCTTGAATGATATTTCTATTGTTAATAAATTTCCTGATGTATTCCCTGAAGAACTTCCTGGCCTACCCCCAGAGCATGAAATTGAATTTTGTATCGACTTTGAATCTGGTACAAAACCCATTTCCAAAGCCCCATATCGAATGGCTCCTATTGAACTTTAGGAGTTAAAAACCCAACTACAGGAATTGTTAGACATCGGTTTCATTCGTTCTAGTACGTCTCCTTGGGGTGCTCCTGTTCTATTTGTGAAGAAGAAAGATGGAGTTGTGCATTTAAGAGTCGAAATACATATAATTAAATAAAATAAGACTTGACAGTAATTCCATGTCTTATATTTAATTGGGACATTGTATGGTGGAAGGATTGAATTGTACGGTAACTATTTACTCAAAGGTTCTTTAATGATTAATGTTGAAATCTATATTATCTGGAAAGTCGTTGATCGCTAGGGAGGCTTATCCCTATTGTAGAATAAATATTATTTATTTAAATAAATTAATTGTTTAAATTATTTATTTAAATAAGATTAGAATTGTTCTAATTGATTTATTCACAACCGATTTAATATGGAGAACCTAAAGGGTCACACCATAAAAGGAAGAATAATTATTTAAGAAGTTAATGGCATAATCGTAATAATATGTTAAGTATATTTAATTTAATCTATGGTGATAGAATAAATTAAATAGCTTAATATTTATTATTTAATATTTTAGAAATATTAAATATAAATTAATAAGAGGAGTCTTATTAATATTATTATAATTATTATTATTTTAATTTCTAAAAGAGTTTAGGAATTAATTTAATATAAGTACTCTCATTTATTCCTAATTGGATTAGGAAGGAAAATTAGTTAAAGGAGTTTAATTAATTATCCCTAATAAGATTAGGGAGCTTAATTAATTAAAAGAATTTAATTAATTAAATAAATCCCAATTCCTTAATTGTTAAGGTGGGTTGCCCACATCTATAAATAAGAGGAGTCTTATTATGGGTGAGGTGGTTGTTGACTTTTATAACATACGTAATTCCAATGGTTGGAGAGTACGCCCCCTTTTTCTATATAGATAGGAAAAACTAGGGTTTGAGCCAACACCCATTTTCTTGAATCTTTATTATTCCTTGGTGGATCACCTCTAGAGGCCAAACACTTGGGTGGCTAATGTTGATCAAAGGAAGGAACCAAACCCGGTGGATTCAAGTTGAACGCGAAAAGAATTGGAGGTGAACTTGTACCTGAGGAAGCTCGGATCTTCAAGGGTATGACCTTATTCTTTATCTTTTCGTTTAATTAATAATTGTGCATAAAGGGTGATCCGGGTATATGGTTTGTAAAATTTTTTAAAACTCTGATTTTCACGTTTCCGCTTATTTTTGCAATTTGATTGCGTTCATGAATATTACAAACCTAACACGAAGTACATAGCTTTCTGGGCTTAGCTGGTTATTATTGGAGATTCGTGGAAGGATTTTCTCGAATTGCTACTCCATTAACTCAGCTGACTCGAAAAGATACAAAATTCGGTTGGAGTAAAGAATGTGAGTAGAGTTTTCAAGAACTCAAGAGAAGACTCATTTTAGCACCTGTTCTGACAATACCATCTAGTTCGGAGGGATTTGTCATCTACAGTGATGCTTTAGGAAAAGGTTTAGGATGTGTTCTCATGCAACATTAGAAAGTTATAGCCTATGCCTCGCGACAACTCAGAGAATATGAGAGAAATTATCCTACTCATGATCTAGAGTTGGCAGCTGTCGTTTTTACGCTTAAGATTTGGAGGCATTACCTGTATGGAGAGAAGGTGGAGATTTATACGGATCATAAAAGCCTCAAATATTTCTTCACTCAAAAGGAACTCAACATGCGGCAAAGACGATGGCCTGAGTTGTTGAAAGATTATGATCATACCATTCAATACCATTCTGGAAAAGCGAATGTAGTAGCTGATGCATTGAGTAGAAGATCATATGCGGGTACGAGTGCGATATTGTCAATGCAAAGACCCATTTTGTATAACTTTCAAAGGATGGAGATAGAGTTAAAGACTCCAGTGACCCATATGATGATGGCGAATATACGAGTAGAACCGACTTTAATCGATAAAGTTAAAGTTACTCAAGCTACAGACCTAGAGCTAATGCGTATGAAGAAGAAAGTGCAAGAAGGTGCTATTTCGGAAGCAAGAATCGATGAAAAAGGAATACTTCGAGTCAACTCCAGACTTTGTGTTCCTAACGATTCTGACTTAAAATATAAAATTATGATGGAGGCGCACAACACACCATTTGCAATCCATCCTGGGAGTACCAAAATATATCGTGATCTTCGACATACATTTTTGTGGAGCAATATGAAGAGAGAGATAGCGGGGTTTATCTCAAGGTGTCTAACTTATCAACGAGTCATGGCGAAGCATCAAGTGCCAAAAGGTCCATTACAACCACTTGAAATTCCAAAATGGAAGTGGGAGCACATTACCATAGATTTTGTTACTGGTCTTCCCAAGGTTTCTCAAGGCATAGATGTAATTGGGTCATTATTGATAGATTTACCAAGTCTGCTCATTTCTTACCGATTCGAGAAACTTATACACTTCAAAGTCTTGCTCGTATGTACATAAACGAGATTATAAGATTGCATGGTATGCCAGTATCTATAGTTTCTGATCGAGACCCAAGATTCACTTCAAGATTTTGGGCTAGTTTGCAAAAAGCTATAGGCACGGATTTACGATTTAGTTTAGCGTATCATCCTCAAACGGACGGACAATCAGAGAGGACTATTCAAACTCTTGAGGATTTATTAAGACTTTGCGTCCTTAACTTCAAAGGAAGTTGGGACAAGTTCTTACCATTGATGGAGTTTTCCTACAACCACAGTTATCAAGCAAGTATTGGCATAGCTCCATTTGAGGCGTTGTATGGAAGAAAGTGTCGTTCTCCAGTATGTTGGGATGAGGTAGGTGAAGCAACTTTGATGGGACCGGAGTTGGTACGTATGACTACGGAAAAGATTTAAACGATCCAATAACGTATAAAAACCTCACAAGATCGACAAAAGAGTTATGTTGATCTTCATCGAAAGGACGTGGAATTCAATTTTGGAGATCATGTGTTGTTACGTGTTGCTCCATGAAAATGAGTTACGAGATTTGGAAAGAGAGGAAAGCTCAATCCTCGATTCATTGGCCCATTTATAATCCTTGATCGAGTAGAAACTGTGGCCTATAGACTCGCCTTACCGCCAAGTATGTCTCGTGTTCATAACGTTTTTCATATATCTATGTTACGTAAATATGTGAAAGACCCAAACCACATTATTGAATTAGAAGACGAGATAGAGGAAGATTTAACGTATGAAGAGGTAGCTGTTAAAATCTTGGAAAAGAAGGATCATATTCTACGCTCCAAGGTTATACCTCAAGTCAAAGTTTTGTGGAGAAACCACGATGTGGGGGAAATGACCTAGGAGTTAGAATTTGAAATGAAATCAAGGTATCCTCATCTCTTCGACATATCAGGTACGTACCCTAATTTTGAGGACAAAATTTCATAAGAAGGGGAAGTTGTAAGACCCCAACTTTTTTTTGAATAAAGAATAATTTTTCTCAAAATATATTTTTGAATATTATGGTGTGGATATGATATAATGTTATAGTTATGGGTAATATTTCAAAAATTTTGCAAAGTAAGCAAGTTGATATAAAATATTCATTGTGTCAGTGAATATTCGATTGGTTGAGGAATATTCGTTTTAACAGGGAATATTCGTACAACGGCACAATCATTAGTGGACCCCACAACGGAAGTATTGTCCTAGTTAGAAAATGACAGAAATATCTTTTTATAAAAATAACAGCGGAAGTTTTACCGTTAAACTGTTGAACTACCCAGTGGTAAAAGTACAGTAATACGCGTGGTTGCATAGTAGCACACGGTATTGATTATTGATGCTTACATGAGAAGTCACTCAGTTATACTCAATTATTGCTATAGTAATTGTTGCATAGTATCTCACGTTATTTTATTCAATTATTGTCATATTATCATCTGCATAATATTTTATATTATTAAATCAATAATTGAGACAACAAAGTTATTTATATTATTATTTGCAATATTGACAATGTCTAGAAAGTTCTGTCGATGAGAGGTTTGGTCACCTAATTACGCGCCAATAGGGAGAAATCCTTACTGGAAATCCCCCTCTTTCCTGGGAACAATCTGGTTGTTAAATATTGTGAGTTATAATATTAATGATGAATAATTGTTAAAGTATTAAGAATGTATTTATTGAAGATAAGTGAATTACAAAAGTTAGAGGGGAATAATGCAAACTTGGAAAAATTTAGGGGTACTAAAGTGTAATAAGTTAAATCAATCTGGACCATTGGTGGTGGTTTTAATAGTAAATCAATCTAGACCATTGATGATGGTTTTAATAGTAAATCAATCTGGACCGTCGGTGGTGGTTTTAAAAGTAAATCAATCTGGACCGTCGGTGGTGGTTTTAAAAGTAAATCAATCTGGACCGTCAGTGGTGGTTTTAAAAGTAAATCAATTTGGATCGTCGGTTGTGGTTTTAATAGTAATCAATATGGACCGTCCATTCTAATCGTGAATCATTCTGGACCGTTCGTGAATTAGTTACTATTTAGTCCATTCTCCTATAAATATAAGCTTAATCCTTCTTTCATTCTCACCAATTCACTGAGATTAACAAGAGACACTATAGAGAGAGAAACTATAGAGAACAAGAATGAAGAGTATTCTGCTACTTCACTTTTGCAGTATCCAACTTTCTACTAAGGTAAGGAGTATTATTTCTTTCGTATTCATAAGGAATACTATATTTCGTATTCATCCTTTAATATGTCGGAATAACCTATCTATGTGGATTACGTACCGTATGACAGGTGAAAACCCATTTGCAGTTTTTGTATGTTAATTCTTTTCATATTCTTAAATCTAAACTTACTATGGTAAGTATTGCTTCTATAATCCTTGAAATTAGTGGAATATCCATGAGTTTTTGTGACAACCCGATTTTTTCATAAGTTATTAAAATAAGAATTTAATAATTGAAATTCTTATTGCGATGCGATTAATGTAACAATCTAGAATTTTAATTATAATTATAAATATTTATTGAATTATATAAATATTTAATGGATGTGTTTATTGTTGAATAAATATTTGTTTGTTGTTGAATAAATATTTGTTTAATTTGATTTGATTTGATTTGGTTAATTATTTGTTTAATAAATAATTAATGGGTTAAGAAATTAATTGTTATGAGATAATATTCTAATTTATTTTAATAATTAAGTTAGAGAGTTTATAATGATTAAATGATTTATTCAATAAATTGTTATTAGAATTAATTAAATTAAGTATGAAAACTTAATTAAATAAAGTGTGATAGATAACTATATTATAAAGGAGTTATTAAAATAAATTAAAGGAGTTTAATTTAGTTTTGCCAAACAAGGCTTAAATATATTAAGTCTTTAATTTTTAAAGAGTTTTGCCAAACGGAGCCTTATGTCTTTTGGTTTTATTTTGAATTTTGAATTATAATAAACTAAATAAATAAAATATAAATAATATATAATAATTTTTGGTAACCGTTGATTTAATAAGGTCATTAGTAAGACGTCGATTTTAGACATTTTGAAAATGTGTGCATTGCCTTTGTTTTATTTCACGTAAAATAGTTTTGGGTCTGATATTGGCTTAAGAGAAAGGAGAACAAAGATTACAGAGAAAAGAATTTGAGAGAGTTTGAGAGAGAAAAGGCTGGGATTTCAAAGTAAGTTCTGAGTGTTTAATTGATTCTCAGTGAAAGGATTTTCAAAGCAACAAGAGGTATTTTCCATAATCATAACACTATATACATTTTACGTTCTCTGTGTTCTTGATTGTAATATAAAGTTTTTACAAAATTTTCTATAAACCATGTTTTTACAATTGATTATGAAATTATGCGTATTTATAATGGTAATTGTTATAACTAGCATATATATATATATGTGTGTGTGTGTGTGTGTGTGTGTGTGTGTGTGTGTGATTGTATGCTAAACTACGTATGCAAGAAAGAAACTGGTTTTACAGTGATTACATGTACATGAACATGTTATGTAGGATAACAAAATTAGTATATGCTAATTGTGAAATTGAACCTTATGTATGTTAATTAGGTAAGAAGTTAAGGAGAACGTAGTTCAAAGGAATGAATTCCTTGGATTATTGTGGTTTACAATGTTAAACCTTGTAAAACAACGTCAACAATGGAGTTGGGATTTAAACTATGGTTTCAAGGAATTAAATTTTCTGAAATTATTGTTTAATTGCTTTAAATTGGTATATGTATGATAAGTAAATATTTATGAGTAATCTATATAAGTTTTACATCTTAATTTAGATGTTAGCAGTAGTAATTAGTCCAAAATTTAGTTATTCTGTTCTTCGTGGTTGGGTTCTGTAAGTTTTGGCGCCCAACTAAGATTTTCGCGCCTCAGTGCAAAAAATAGCCCAAGACTTCATGCCTCAGCGCTGAAATTTGCACCCCAGCACCAATGTCTGTCTTAGTTCTCGTGCCCAAGCGCTGGAACACTAGTCTGGGTCGGGCAGTTTTGACCTCCTATAGTAAAATGGCTATAACGTTTTCATACAAACTCCGATTGAGGTGATTCAAGATGATCCGGAACGAGGTCTAATAGACCTACAACTTTCATTCTTTAAGTTTTTCAATTTGAGGTCGGTAACAGGGGTCAAAATGGTCATTTGTAGGACTAATATGTATTAGAAGGCAATCAGAGGGCGTCGAGAACGCACATATGCAAATGTAGTGCTCCTGACAATAAAAGATGTTGTCCTAAGTTATAAAACATGAATATTAGTAAATATAATGATGCTTAACATTAATAAATGATTTATTAGATAAGTTGTATAAGCATACTAAGCACACATGATGGAACGAATCGAGCGTGTGACGAATGAACGTCGAAACGCCGTGCCAAGTGTTAATAAACTTAAAAAGTGTTTCCATTCAATTGAAATGAATATTATAAGATATGGAATGGATTTAATATAAAACCAATAAGTAATCCTAGCAAGACTTAAGCACTTGAATGAACTTCGAGTTTGACTAAGAAGAAATATAGTGAGTTATAAGTCTAAAGTTAACACAATCAAATTGAACATTGTGTATTGATTAATAGAAAGAGTTATAGGATGTAGATTAAAGTTTACATTACAACTACTATGCGTTGTTATGTGACTAATAGTTGATGTCAATGATTATATAATTGTGTAGGAGACGCGTGAAGTGCAGAGATAAGCGTAAGTTGTTAAACTGTTATTGGTAAACAACGATCAAGGCAAGTCTTTCAGTTCCTATTTGCTATGTGAACTTGATGATTAACTATTTTAAATCTTTATTGCAAAGAGCATGATGTGTTATATGTATATGTTGAAAGTATGAAATGTTAAAGTCAAATTATGACTATGTTGATTGATTAAAGCATGCTGATTGAGTAAGGACTCAATCTTTATACCTGTTATATGAACTGTAGCATGTATGCTATATGTTGAGCATGTTATTATGTGCTATGTGATACATGAAAACTGTTAGATTTTGTTGGGCTGTCGAGCTCAACCTTGCAAATAACCATTTTTGCAAGTTCAAGATTCAAGGTAAAGTTATGTATTACTTGAAAGACATAAATCAGATGTGATACTTGAAGATTTTTACACTTTGGTTGTGTTATTATTATTTGAACCATGTTTAAGGTTCCGAATAATGTATTAATGTTGAATCATAATATCGTTTTGCGATGTAAACTATTATAGTATTAAAATGATTCTGAGATATTTAGATGTAAAGGTTGAAGGTTTTGGGAACGAGGATAGTTTGTAATAGAAAATTTTAATTATTCCGCAAATTTCAATGGTTATATTATCGTTTAATGATGTAAAATTAGAGGTTGAATGTATTATTAACGACCGAAGTCGAGAATTAAATTGTATGAATTTTGAGGTCGTTACAGTTTTGCGCTTCATCCAGTATCATTTTATTGGAATATTGATATGAAATTTCTTATTAAATATAAATATTTTCACACGAAGTACTATTCATGAATTACTATTCACAGGTTACTATTCACTATAATATTATTCACTCGGGTATTCGGGACACTTTTCATGTCGGGGTACTATTCATGAGTTACTATTCACGGGTTACTATTTACCCGATTACTATTCACTCAAATATTGTTCACTCGGGTATTTGGGGCACTTTTTATGTCGGGGTACTATTCACGGGGTACTATTCCCGAAGTATTATTCACAGGGTACTATTCACCGAAAAATTTATTTCTTTTCTGTCCAAATTATTTTTGATACATGGATATTATTCTTGAATTTTACTCCACAAAGCAGTATCATGTTGAAAATTTGGACATTGTTGAATTCTAGATAAATTAAATTATAAATCTTTAAAAATGTATCCTTTACTTTCTTTTAATTGAATTCTTATATCATTGTCATCATCCTCATGTTTATATTATGATGAAAGTCATCTTTGGCTTATGTGCATAGATGGACTGTTGATTGGTATGATTATGACCAGGGATAATTCGGTATAGTCATGACCATTGATGATTACACAAATAATTCTTAGCCCATAGTGCAAGAATAATTTGTGGACGTGATACTACATCCTTGGCCCGTAGTGCAGGGATGTTCGATCATGTGATCTGTGTATTAAGCTGAGTCCCGGCAATAAAGTTAATGATAAACTTTTTAAATCATAGAAGATAGTAGATATCATGCTCTACTTGACTCTTCTAATGGATTACTTGTTCCGCTGCAGTTAAACTTGTTGTCTATTATATTCTATCAGTTTAACATTGTTGAAGGCTAATGATAACTTATTCTGCATTATCTTAGTCATAATATTTTTTACTGGGCTAGTTGAGCTCACCCTTTTACTTCCATTGTTCTCTTCAGGAAATGAGAACGTAGCCGGAACTAGTCGGGGAACGGAGTGATGGCCCGAGATGGTATTATAGTAGTCCTCACTATAATATAAAATAGTGTGCCAATAAATGTAATGAGGACTCTATTTGAGTTTGGATATTTTCTAGATGACAATATTCGTGTAACAACTCTCAGCTTATGTTGTATAATTCAGTTTGTATTTGTATTCAGTACCATGTATTTGGCGAACCAAGATGGGTGATGTATACCTATTTTGAGGGCGTCACATAAAGTGTCACTAAAGGTGCCTATAGCGACAAAACTGTCGTTAGAGGTGTTCTTGGCCAACCTAGAACCTTCATAGCCAGTGTGCAGGGTAGCTAGTTTGATCTCTACAAATTCTATGTTCTTGATGATATCTGGGCTTGCAAAAGTGTTATACATGTAGTATTGATGTAGTACTACAACTACATACTAAGTTCATGGCCAAAACATATCACAATAGTGAGTTATAAGCTCACAAATTTCATGTCAGAGGTTGTTCTTCATTTCTACCCAGAAATGTAGAACAGTTCAAAGGTGCTACTTTGCAGCTTTGAATCTTAGCTTTCTAGGCTTGCTCAGTGTGTTCTAATGGTTCGCACTTGTAGTATACATGTCAAGGAACATATATAGCATACTAAGTGTCCAAGAACATCACAGGTGAGAGATCAAGTCTGGTCAAACCCTATCAGAAGCCTGTTCTTGACAAATTCTTGGTTTTCTAGAAAACTCGTATAACAGTTGGTCAACCCTACTTTGACCCTCCATAACTTTGATTCTATGTAAAATCTGTGTGTTCTAGAGGTATGAATGTGTAGTCCTTATGTCAGACTACAACATCAATACACTAACAAGCCTAACTACTTAACATCAGCAAGATCAAAGCCCTGCAAAGTCACTGTCAGACCATTTTGGAAAATCTGGGTTGCCCAGATTCCAAGTTTTTTGCTCGGTCAACCATGTTTGACCACTTATATCTGGAGATCTAGACATGGTATGGAGTTGATTCCACTTCCAGTCTACTCTGCTCATGACAAAGAACAAATCTATAACATCAAACATAACTAACAATTAACACACAAGGATCTATGAGCCCTGACATACGGCTGTCAGGCCATATTTTTAGGGTTCATAGTCAGTCCTTAAAAACCTATTTTTATGCATCTAGATGTTATGGATCCTTGATGTAACATCTTAGATCACTGTGACGCCCCCAAATCCAGGTCCCTTCGAACCTCGGATCCGGTCCGCCACGATACTACTATAGTCAAACTATTTATATCTTTTATTCATAACTTAATGAATACAACTTTGCTTATTATAATTTAGAATATAATTTCTTTCCATTTCCAGGATCTGTATAATGACCCCAAACTTTTATAAGTTTCAAATCTCGGTTATTTACCATTTCTGTCTTACATCATATTCGATGTTATATAAATATGCGGAACAATTTAAACTTTTTCAATCTCCTTTAAAAAAATCTTTTATTGATTTCTTAACTTGAATCAATTACAAATCCCTGAATCAAATTATGTTATAATTCATTCTATTCAATTACTGTATAAATTTTTACATCTCGATTCGAACTTCTCTATGTACCACCTAGTACAACTTTACAACTTAACATGTATTACACATCGTAAACTACTATCATGTACATCTACTAGAACCTAAACATGGTTCAAGAGCATCTTTTTAAATAATAAATCAATCTCCTTCGATACTATTAAACTTTATCAATCAAGTAGCACGTAACTTTACCATGAGTCCTTAACCTGCAAAAGTGGTTATTTGCAAGGGTGAGCTCGACAGCCTAGCAATTCTAACAGTTTACATGTAGCACATAGCATATAATAGCATACTCAGCTCATGCATTCATAATAGATTATTATTTAATACGCATGTTACTTCTCACATAACAGGCATTGAGATTTATTTCACAAGCATATCATCAAAGATCAACTTTCACATTTCATACATATCTCATATGCATTTCATTTATATAAATCAACAATCTCATGGCATAATATAGCTCAACTAACAGTTATCGAATTCATATAACAAATAGGAATTGAAAGACTTGCCTGATTCGTAGTTTATCAACTACGACTTAACTACTTATAGTTATCTGCACTTCGTGTATTCCTACACAGTTATATAATCATGGATTCACATCCATTAGTCATATATTTCATACATTCTTAATATAATAATAATGTTACATTGTTTCCTAACTAGGTTTGTAAAGCCTACATTTCACTTTCTCATCATACTCTTAGAATAGCTTGGTATGTATAGGTATACCTTAACCACTCGTACTTGACATCAACATTCATATATATCTATCACACACTTGACTCACTATGTGTTCCTTACACATTTAAAACTCATAGATGTATTATTCACATAGTTCTTTCATTTTGTAAACCTTAATAAAATTTAACAACTCTGTATTTCATATAACCATTACATGCTTATATACTTAAAATATCAATTACTTCAAGTATTATAACTTAAGATATTCGTACACACATGTTTTAAGGTCCTGGTTACCATTAAAATTGTTTGGCAAGATCGTCTGCCCAGCAGCAGCAAATTGCATTCATGCTTTTTCTAGGATGGGAGCAGGTCTTGTAGTCCCCGGCCGTAGACTGTATTTAGGCTTTTTATTATCCAATATAAATTCTAGCATAACACTTATTCTAATACATATTGTAAACATACCTCAAGTAGGTTGTGATCTATTTTCAAGTTCATATTTAATCTACTTAGCTCCAAAATGATTTATTTTAATCAATAAGTCTTAACAACTTTCTTTGACAAGATTCGATATTATGAGCTTTTAAACCATATATTGGTTCTAATAAGCTTCTAATAGCATGCTTCTCATAGCTCATTATTTTAAAACGTATTTTAAACCATACTTGAAAGGTCCAATTCATGCTTAGCTAGATGATAAACATATTCGTCATGTCTAGAGGCATAAGGTGTTCAAGTTCACTTTTAAAAGTAATTCTAGGCCAAGCTAAAGCAACTAAGTGAAACTTTTAATCTTATTTCATAGCTAACTAAGCCATATATGTATGTTATCACGGATCATTAATTACACAAGTTACTTTAAGTTTGTTCTCAAAGTTTCAAGTTTTCTTTAGAAATCATTTTCAACTAAGCTATTGTAAGTTGATAATAAATAAAGCAACTTTAAATCACTTCTCATGCTTAGGTATACTCATAACTCAACAATACTTATGTGTTAAAATATCATAACTTCAAAGCCTCAAGGTTCGTCAATATTCGTTTTCAAAACTCCAAGTTTCTTTTCAAAACACATACTAAGTCATGCTAAAACATTTCATTATAAACAATGAAATCTTATATGTCATGTCTATTATCATGCATATTCATGTTTTATCACTTAGAATAACATATACCATCGTCGGGAGTACTATACTTGCGTATGTGGTCGTTTGACGCCCTCCGATTGTCTCCAAATACGTAACAGTCATAAAATGACTATTTTGAGCCCTTCTAACGACGTCATATTGAAAAACGTAAAGACAAAACATTGTAGGTCTATTTGTCCTCGTTTCGGATCATCTTGAATCACCTCAATCGGAGTTCGTATGAAAACGTTCTGCCTAATTTACTATAACAGGTCAAAACAAAATTTCACTAGTTATCGATGCCCAAATAAATCATTTCTTTAAATGGCCTTGGGGAGTGCGATTCTGCTTGGGAGGCAGAACAGCCCCTCAGGTTCTATTCTTTGCGATTTTACAGACCCCTACCCCTTCCAATTTTCATAACATGAGTTATACTCATCCAAATTAGTCCGTTTTTGATTCTATGTGTTTGTAACTCATAAAACTACAACATATACCAAATACCCAACAATTAACATAAACATTAACTAACCCAAATATTAATCCAAAACTAATATTCATACTCAGTTTTCATGTTTTGAAAAGTTTAGCGAATTCATTCACTACGAATTCGTTTCTAAACCAAATTGGTTCGTTTAACTCTCATTGTTTTCGTATATGACTATATTATCCGTAGCTATCAACAATTCATGGATTATAACAATCCTCAGGGATAAATTTTGTGACTCAAAAGCTATTATTTCTTAACATTACTAAGGAATTGAAAACTTAGGAATCAAAATCATGTAAGTGTTAGGTTTGTATTATTCAAGAACGCAATCAAATTGCAAAAAATGCAGAAGCGTGGAAAAATCAGAGTTTAAAAATTTACAAACCATATACCCGGATCACCCTTTATGCATAATTATTAATTAAACGAAAAGATAAAGAATAAAATCATACCCTTGAAGATCGAGCTTCCTCAGGTACAAGTTCACCTCCAAATCCTTTCGCGTTCAACTTGAATCCACCGGGTTTGGTTCCTTCCTTTGATCAACGTTAGCCACCCATATGTTTGGCCTCTAGGGTGATCCACCAAGGAATAATAAGAATTCAAGAAGAAGGGTATTGGCTCAAACCCTAGTTTTTCTATCTCTATATAGAAGGTGTACTCTCTCAACAATTGAATTATATCAGTATGTTGAAAAATCAACAACTCCTTCACCCATAATAAGACTCCTCTTATTAATAATGATGTAGCAACCCATCTTAACAATTAAGGAATTGGGTTTTATTTAATTAATTAAATTCTTTTAATTAATTAAGCTCCCTAATCTTATTAGGGATTATTAATTAAACTCCTTTAACTAATTTTCCTTCCTAATCCAATTAGGAATAAATGAGAGTACTTATATTAAATTAATTCCTAAACTCTTTTAGAAATTAAAATAATAATAATTGTAATAATATTAATAAGACTCCTCTTATTAATTTATATTTAATATTTCTAAAATATTAAATAATAAATATTAAGCTATTTAATTTATTCTATCACCATAGATTAAATTAAATATACTTAACATATTATTACGATTATGTCATTAACTTCTTAAATAATTATTCTTCCTTTTATGGTGTGACCCTTTAGGTTCTCCATATTAAACCTTTGTGAATAAATCAATTAGAACAATTCTAATCTTATTTAAATAAATAATTTAAACAATTAATTTATTTAAATAATATTTATTCTACAATAGGGATAAGCCTCCCTAGCGATCAAATCGACTTTCCGGATAATATAGATTTCAACATTAATCATTAAAGAACCTTTGAGTAAATAGTTACCGTACAATTCAATCCTTCCACCATCTGAATGTCCCAATTAAATATAAGACATGGAATTCTTGTCACAAGTCTTATTTTATTTAATTATATGTATTTCGACTCTTAAATGCACAACTCAAATAATGCAAATTAGAAACTCCTTTCTAATTTCATTCCGCCGCCAAGGACTCTTTGGGTTGTCATTTATCGAATCACATAGGACATTTCTCTTCTTTTATTAGAAGTGGTAGATTCTTTATTGATCATACATTATCTCCATGTACAACTTATTATACCCAAGCATACCTTTGATATACCCTAAGGGTCTTAAGGAATAAGTCAAAGTATAACTCATCATACACAAGATATTATGATGATCTCAAGTCCAAGGATCACTTGTACTACTATCACTACAGGAATTCCTATTGACAGGCAAATAAAACTCCATTAGGTATTCCTTAGCGAGCCACGTTCAGTGAACTTATTCTCTAATAAGCACCTACATACTTGCTTTAGTGTCTCCACACAAATGATCATGAGATCAATCATCCTCATCCAATGAGCAAGCAACGTATGTACCAATCTATCCGGATTCACTAATCCCCAATTTAGTAATCCAACGATTGGGAACTATTTTAGTTTTTAAGCTTTCAAAGAATTTAGATCTCATTAGAATGATCATCATCATTATTCTAAAAGCATTGCTTAAAACTATGGGTTTATCACATATTATAAAACAAAGATCATGTAGATAATTAAAAAGCCTTTAATAAATTAATATTTTTATTAATAAATGAATAAGATTGTTTCAAAGTATATGCTTTATCATCAAACATGATTGGCTTGTGTGCATACTACTTTCAGTAAGTTAATGTTATTACCTCTTGATTGCTTGAAGTTGCTAATTATAGCTCTTCAATCCTCTAGTGTGTCTCAATTCTCCTAACTCTCTATAGTTCACTTCTCAGATAACTTCAACCAACATAAATAAGAAGAAGGAGCTCTATTTATCGAGATTTCATTACACATACACTAACTTTGCCCAACATTACTAACTAGTAGGAAGAAGAAGAAACCAGTGGATTAAAAAGGGTTGGTAAACCACTCCATCTTCCTCCATCATTATCAGCCATCTAGCCTTTGCCGAGCTTAAGCAATAGAGAAGTAGGCCATTGGCCTATTACACGGTTGTTTAATATTAATGGGTGACACTGATTTTGGGACATGATTTAAATCCCAGCAATAGAGCTTAGTTTGGTTCCTTTAATTTCTAAAATGTAATTTTAATGTACAATTGTTACTATAACAAGTAAAGTTAGGGGTTATTTATGTACTCACATCATATAGTCCATGTACATTAGTCCACATAATATTTTAATTGGTCTAACTATCATTCAGTTGGGTATTCCCAACCCATTACTTTTTATCACACTTAAATATCATAATGATTAATATCAATCATTTATTATCTTTCCATTGACTCTCTTTTAATAATTTCAATTAAACCTTCAGTCTAGTTTAACTTTAATACTCAGGCCACACAAGGCTCATTTATCTCATTTACTGGAGTTATATATAACCCAAACTCATTATTTTTATAATAAAATATTAGGGGTCTAGGCCACGGTTGACTTTTCTCCAATTCCATATTATTTTAATATTTATTTAATATAAGTTTTAGGTGTCACACCTTACCTTAATGCTAAATTATTTAGCTCACCTTACACTTCAAATAATTAATATATACTCTATTAATTATTTAAATTATACACTATATGTATAATTATTTGATTGTCCCAAGACAACTTCTTCCGTCTTATTCAAATCATGTTTTGCTAAGTTAATTCTTTCATGGACAACTTAATTTCCATTTCAAATTTTATTATCCCTATGAGTCCTTAGAATCCATTTCTTGAATTTAAATTCCACAAACTGATCCTATAGATCCGGCGCAGCTGTGCTAGTCATAGGCTTGAAAATGGCGCAGCTGCGCCATACCAAGTTTAGAGGCAGACAAGTTCTGCTTGAGCAGAACCTTAGCTTCAATTAATGAATATTTTATGCTTTTAAATTACTAACTTGCTATACCAGTTAACTAACATCTACCCCAGCATTCTTCAATGATTTAGAGATTAACTTCAAGTTCAAACTTTATTTTCCTTAATAGTTAGTTAACTATAAATTTAAATTACTAACTTGCTATACCAGTTAACTAACATCTACCCCATCATTCTTCAATGATTTAGAGATTAACTTCAAGTTCAAACTTTATTTCCCTTAATAGTTAGTTAACTATATATATATATATAAATATATATATATATATATATATAATTTCTTTCCACAGTTTAAGATATATATAACACATACATACATTCCTTTAATCTTCACTTCTCGTCGTGTATCAAATTACTTAATAATTCTCTAACCAATTTAAAGGTATATCGATTTTCTTCTCTCGTCAACAACGTACATATATACAAGTCTAAACCTAGCACACATCGAGTATTTAATAGTATTCAATATAGTACACTGAGTGGTTTCCCACAAACAACCAACAAATTACACTACAAAAAAATGGTGATTTTACAACAGAGTTTTCGTTGCTAAATGTGCAAAATTTCGTTGCCAAATGCCATTTGCAACGATTTTTCGGTCGTTGGACATTTCATTGTGCAATGAGCGTTGCTAATTGTCTATCAACGAAATTTTTTTTCGTTACAGAAAGTAATATATTTCGCAACTAAATTTTGTTTTCGTGTAAAATCATAAATCATTTAGCAACGAAATATTTTGTAGCAAATTTATTAAAAAATTGTTACTGAAAAACAATTTTCGCTGCAAAATACGCCTAATTGGCAATGAAAAGAATCTTTTTATTTTTCAACGAAGATAAAATTTGTTGCATTTGATACACATTTGCCAACGAAGTTTGCCGTTACTGAACAATATAGAAATAGTTGCCTTACTTGGTTTTCGTTGCTAATTGTGTACTTTTTGGTAACGATGTTTGTTGCTAAATGTACAAAATAAACCAGTTAAATATTAATTTGCAACGAAATTTTGCGTTTCCGTTGATTTTTTATGGATAATTATGATGAATTAGCAACGATACTATTCGAAGGTGATTGTTTTTAGAGAGCAACAAAAATTATTGTCAATTAGCAACGACACTATACGTTATCGTTTACTTTTCACGTGCAATGAAATTTGTTTTGATTTACAACAATATAAATATTGCCTTTTATTTTGTTATGTAATGAATGTCAAAATTATTTTATAAAAAAAATTGTCTCAATAACCCAATAACAAATTTTGACAGAAATACAAAAAAAAATTAAAATATTATTAATTAAATAAAATCATCTAATACATGACCATTCATCAACTTTACAATCAAACATCATACGACTGAAAAATACAAAGCCCGTCTTAGTTAACACTACCTGCCATCAAGAGGTTAAGACTAGTGCCATATATGAAAAAAAAAATCAAGAAAGAAATGTTTATAATAGAAAACAATACTTAAGTTTACACAAGAGTTTCAACACAGTTCATCCTCCAGGTATTCTGCCAATATTAAAACATCAGCCACTACACCAATAAAGAGGTTAATTAAAGAATTTAAAGATATAATTAAGAAATTTACAGACCTATAAAAATCTCTTGTCCCTCTCACAGTCAAGTCTTGGGGATGCATTTTTTTAAGGTCATCAGCAGCACCTATAAAAGTAGTACAAAATTGAAAATAATTGAATAATCTTATACAAAAAGCAATATTATATTTACTTCTAAAATAAATTAGATGATTTACAATGGTGAATCTATGATTAACCTTCATTGGAGAATACATGCAGAATGGTGAATGTCCATAAGCAAGTTTTAGTGTTGTTATTCCAAATGACCAGATGTCTGCGCTGTTTACAAAAAACATATCATCTAAGAATGCAATATTATATATACATAATAATATAATATATATACATACACCCACGAAATAATAGAAAAAAATAGAGAAGCAGAGAAACAAGAAAATTTCGCTCCTCAGATAGTAAAGCCTAGTGATTTACAAGCATCAACAAAAAGAATTTTAGAAGTGAAATTATATACAAAGGGAGCGAATAGAACTTATATGTCAAAATAGAATATGTATAAAGCTCACTTCATCAAGTGAACTATCACCATTACTCTCAAACGGCTTGTTGAACCATTAAGAAAAATCCTGTGATGAGTTAAATATATTTGGCAACAAGAAGTTAAGCAGGGCCCATAGCTCTTCAAGATTGTTCTGCATACGAACAAATTGGAAACTTAGGAAGAAGTGAATCACAAAAACATGAAGAAGTAACTAGTGAAAAGTAAAATAAACAAATTTTTTAGAACCTGCAGAGGAGTTCACATTAGCGATGTCTGTGAGAACTGCGATGAGCTTCAAGTCAGCGTTCAATTTGCAAGAAGCATTCTTTATACGATGGCCTTCATCAATTATAACATAATGTCAGCGTATTGCTTAGTTTTGGCATGTCATGCTTGTTCATCAGATACTCGTATGTTGTCAAAAGGACATTGAATTTTCGAGGAACAATTCTTTCTCTACCATGACAAAATAATTAAAAGGTTTTAGTCCTGTTGATGCCAGGAAAAGAAAAGAAAAGA
>CM035152.1:97125048-97307423 GCA_020205615.1 Panax quinquefolius | reverse complement strand
AATTGTCCATCAATGCACTAAAGGCCACTGAGGACTTTTACCACATCATTTACAACATTACAGGTCATGATTATACCGAATGATCCCTGATCATAATCATACCAAGTCCATCTATGCACGTAAGCCAAAGATGACTTTCATCATAATACAAGCATGAGGATGATGACAATGATATAAGCATTAATCAAACGAAAACAAGGATAAATAATAAAGACTTTAAATTTATCCAAATATTATCAATCACTTAATAAACTCATCATCTAATATTATTAATATTATAACAATATTTTAATCACTTCTTAAACTTATAAACAATTTATTTCAATTGTTTACACTTTACCAAATAATGCATTTAATCATTCAAAATACCATACTCATAAGATTTCATCACCAATGATCAAATCCCTCATCAAAAATCTTCATATACCCTATGTAGGATTCCCAAGCCATAAAATCCTATTTTCCAATTTTGTTACTTCACATAACATATTTAATTCATTTACTCATAACTAGTTCATTTTCATGAAAAATACCAAATCAAATTCCCCAAAACTATTTCTTTTCCGGAATTTAGCGAATATAGTCCCATATTGAACATATATTTTTCTCGAATTTTTAAAATTAATTTACTATTTTTCATACGGCCAAAATCAAATATTCGGACATTTATCATAAATTGTACTTTTGTCCAAAAATTCAAATTTATAGGGTATACTTCTGTTATATATATGTACTCCCAATAAAAATTTCACCAATTTTGGAGTTAACCACAAAGAGTTATAAGGGTTTACTTTTAAAATAGTCTATTCCCATAAAATCCATAATTCTTAATCTATACATCCAAAAATTGCCATTTTTGGACACAATCTAGAAAACTCATCAAATTATAATTTCAAATTTTTCCAGAATTTTTGAGGGTCAGAAAAATTATGAAATTGTCCCTAGCATAAACCCCTTTTGAATGAAAATACTATTCATATGAATACAAAGGATCATTCACCATGCATGCGATAATCCACATAGACAGGTTATTCCAACAGAATAATAAAGAATGGAACCAAAGTCAAATGCGTAAACCACATGCATGTGATATTTCAATGTAATAATAAAAATGGAACTGTGTCATGCAGAAACCGCATAAACAAGATATTCCAATGAATAATAAAGAATGGAATAACAAAGAATTCACCATATATGCGATATCACATGTGCAACGAGTTATTCCAATAGAATAATAAAGAATGGAATCAGTTCTAGCATAATCCGCATGCATGTGATATTCCAATGTAATAATAAAGAATGAAATAATGTAAGAATTTCACCATGTATGCGGTACTTCTCATGAAAGTGTTATTCCAACATAATAATAAAGAATGGAATAATGAAGCTCTCTTCATGTATCTGAAAGAAATAATACCCTTACCTTAGAAGAAACTGGATATTGGAATAGTGAGGTAGCAGACTTCTCTTCTTCTTTCTCTCTATAATAATTGCTCTAAAGCTTTAGTGAATTGGTGAGAAATGAAGGAAGAATGAACTTCTATTTATAGGAAAATATAGTTTCGATAATTGCACATTTTGGGGCTCGAAATATTACAGTACAATACCTCCAACAATTCTTTCATTTTTAATTTAGTCCTGCAAGTATTATCAAACTTGCACCGCCTCCCCTAATAGTAAATAATGTGAATCAATAGTTCAATCATGTGAATCAATAGTTATAATCATGTTAAAATACAAATTACAGTATAGTACCTCCATCTATACCTCCATTTTTAACTTAGTCATGCAAGTATTATCAATCTTGCACCAACTCCCCTAATAGTACAAAAATGTGATTCAATAGTACACACATGTGAACAAATAATTATATAAGCATGTGAATTAGTAGCAATTAATTGCTCATTTATCCGATTAATTACCTGATTTATCAATATAACCCCCAGACATCAATTATCATCGGAATATATGTCAATTTCAACTAACACTAATAATTCCAACACAATGGAACTATCAATTTCATCTTTAATCAACACGGACTTATTCATCATTAATATTATAACTCACAATATTTATCAACCGGTAGCTTCCCGTGAAAGAGGGGCTTTCGATAAGGATTTCTCCTTATCATGCGCCAATGATTAGATGACCAAACCTCTCTGTGACAGAACTTCTAGACATTGTAAATATTGCAATTTAATAATATAAATAACTTTGTCGTCTCAATTATAAAATATTATGCAGATGATACCGTGATAATAATCAAATCAATAATAAGAGAGATATGATGCAACAATTACTGTAGTAATAATTGAGTATAACTGAGTGACTTCTTACGTACGCATCAATAATCAATACCGTGTGCTACTATGCAACCACGCGTATTACTGTACTTTTACTACCGGGTAGTTCAACATTTTTAATGGTAACACTTTCGCCGTTATTTTTATAAAATGATAATTCAGTCATTTTTTAACTACGACAATACTTCTGTTGTGGGGTCCACCAATGATTGTGCCGTCGTACGGATATTCCCCTACAAAAAGAATATTCCCCAACCAAACGAATATTTAATAACAACTTGCATACTTTGCAAAATTTATAAATATTATCCACAACTATAACATTATATCAAATCCACACCATAATATTCAAAAAAATATTTCGAGAAATTTAAATCTTTATTCAAAAAATTTGGGGTCTCACAAAAAGTGTCGTCGTAAATCTTGATACATCTTCGTACTTCCCAGATGAATCGAATATCTTGAGCTAAGAGCTTTGGTCAAGATTTCTTCTCTAATATCTGGTACTGCTGGAACCCAAATTCTTCCCTCGAATCTTAGCAATCCTTTCTTATATTGGAATTTGTATAAAATTATGTTAATAGTTTGAATATGTATAACTGACAGATATGTACAATTTAGATTATTGAATGAATAAGAGATGTTTAGTTTGATGTTTGTATATAGAATTATACAGGTGAAACATTAATATATAAAAATGATAAGCATTGATACTTGTACTTTCATAGTTCACTTACTATGTTAATACATGGGATCATAAAGGTTGATTCAGGGAACACATAAAAGAAGATAGAAAATTTAACTATTCGCATTTTTGGCTGTTATTTCATCTTTGTATGATGTACATTTGATTCAAGATATTATTGAACGCACAAGGTCGAGACTAATATTAATCCTAATATTGGGTTAAGTTGATCCCAATTTTAGGATTGTCACACCGCTCTTCCCTAATAACTAGTGTTGGCTGTAGACTCTTATAGCACTGAACTTTCGATCAATGACCTTTTTCATATTGGACAGTTGAGACTTAAAAAGAGTAGTAATAGCGAATGTCAAATATTTTATAAGTTGATGCTATTTTTTTCCCTTTATAGTTAATTTTTAAATGGATAAAGGTTACATGTCATCAATATATGTGATGAGACAGTAAATAAGAAAGGGACATCAAATCTGAATTCGTATTTACAAGGGTGTTTACTAAGCATAGTTTTTAACAAAGAAGAAATTATTTTTCAAGCACTACAAATACAATTATAATCATAGCTCACTTTTGCTTTGATTCTCAAACCCTATTTTCTTCTTTCAACTTTTCATTCTCCTCCTTCAGTTTGGCATATTCTTTTTGAACAGTTTAGACACTTGAAGTACCAACTCATTTATTCTGTTCGTTACCAACTGCAATTGCATTTAAATGTTACTCTTTTCCAATGATTGCACCTCGGCCACATTATCATTATCAATTCATTTGAAAAACCCACAAAATAATTCGTTTTATTAATACAAAATAAATACAAATCAGTTAACATTTTCAAATGTGAAATTAAACAATTTAAGTCTTATGCAATATTGGAGTTTTATTCCCAAAATAGATATTTGAGATATAATTAAATTTAAAAATAATTTGAATTCATTTTGTTTTTGATAATATAAAAATTATAAACCACTTAAAAGTACTACTAAATAAAAAGTTTATTGTATTCAAAAATTTAATTAATTACACAAATTTTAAGTGTAGAAACTAAAACCTATAAAATTGACCGTTTTATTAAACTAGCCTTTTTTACACGAGTATATTAAAATTTAGGGTTCTTTACACTACTATACAACAATTAAAAAATAATTACAAGATTAGTGCATCCACAAAATAATTATAAAAGTAGTATAACACAATAACCAAACATATTAAACCCTACACCTCTCAACTATCCATTCTCTCACCACCTCCCCTCTCCTCCCCTTCGTCCTCCTCCTCTTCCGCCTCTTCATCTTCCTCCTCTGCTGTCTCCTCTCTCCTCCCCTTAATCCTCCTCCTTTGCCGCCTCCTCTCTCCTCCCCTTCTTCCTCCTCCTCTGCCGCCCCTTCATCCTCATCCTCTGCTGCCTCATCTCTCCTCCCCTTCATCCTCCTCCTCCGTCGCTAATGAGAACTCGAAACCTTTGTCCAAAACGCCAATGAGAAGAAGGAGAAGATTCGTCCCACAAGCAAAGAGAGCCTCCGCCGAGAAAAGAGAGCTTCGATCGGAGGAAGAAACAACGACAAACCATCAATTATTTATGCAGGAAGAGGAGATGGCCTTCTAGCTTCAGTATCCTCTCGACAACTCTTCGTTCGACCGAGACTAAATTTTTTTACGACTATTTGTTTACCAACAAAAACTTAAATGGTTACCTTTGTATGAAGGTTTGACTACCAACTGCAACTTTTTATTGATTACGGTAACCGAGATTGTGTTACATAATATTGAATAATATTTTGCATTTTTTTCTTCTTACGTTAAGTAAGAGGAAAACCACATGACTACTCTCTGATTCCATCATGGTTTAACAAGATAAAGAAAACAAATACGTGTAACACTTGGTAACTATTCTGAATTTTTTTTATGACTATTTGGTTACCCACAAAAACTAAAATAGTTACCTTTGTATAAAGGTTTGGCTACCAACTGCACCTTTTTGTTGATGTAAGGTAACCGAGATTGTGTTACACAATATTGAATAATCACTACAAGGAAATTGGCTAATTTTGACAGAATTAGTCTCGACGGAATCCAATCCCTTGAAATTAGCTTATGTTCGACTGAATAATAGGTCAATTATAAGTCCCTCGAAAATAGTATAATTCTGATGGAATTCCGTCAGAAGTATTAGGTCTTTCTTGGCGCCATCTTTCCCGTTCGCGCGAAACTAATCTTGACAAAATAATAGTTATTTTTGAGGGAATGTTTGTCGAAAATAACCTAATTTTGAGGGATTAATTCTGACAGAAATTCCGTCGAAAATAACTAATAAAACCTAATCATCTTCTCTAGTGCCTCTCACTTTCACACACACACACACTCGCCTCTCTCTAGCGGCAGCTTCCCTTTCTCCTCTCTCTCTCTCACTCACCCCCCTGACCTACCACCTTTGCACTCCTGTCCCCCTGCTCCCCACCCCCACCCACCTACTAATCCCCCCCACCAATGTCCCCCGCCTCCCCCTCCCCACCCACCAAATTTCTACTATTGGGCTTGTTTCGGGTTAACAAAATAGACACTAACACGTGCAAGTATACACGGTCAACAAGTAGTATAGAGTAAATTAAGTATCGTTCCCACAAAGAAAGATGAATATTTCTAATCTAGCATGCAACAACTTTATAGCTATTTCTGGCTGCTTAAACGATCGATTAACAGGTAAATTAAAAGACTAAAATAATTATCAACACAAACTAATTAATTAATAAATGAAGAGATTCAAAGTGGAAAGATATGGGATCCTTGTGACGCCCCCAAAATAGGTATACATCACCCATCTTGAGTCGCCAAATACATGGCACTGAATACAAATACAAACTTAATTATACAACCGTCGTGTAATATACGATAAAACATAGCTGAGAGTTTAAACAGGAATATTACCTTCTAGACAATATCAACTCTCAAATAGAGTCCTCATTACATTTATTGTCACACTATTTTATAGAATAGTGAGGACTACTAATACACCATCTCGGACCATCACTCCGCTTCCCTACTAGTCCTTTTACGTTCTCATTTCACAAGAGAACAATGAAAGCAAAAGGGTGAGCTCAACTAGCCCAGTAAAAAATATTATGACTAAGATAATGCAGAATAAATTATCATTAGTCTTCAACAATGTTAAACTGATAAAATACAATAGACATCAAGTTTAACTGCAACAGAATAAACAATCCATTAGAAGAGTTAAGTTGAGCATGATATCTACTATCTTCTATAATTTAAAATGTTTTCATCAATTTTTATCGCTGAGACTCAGGTTAATAAATAAACCACATCATCAAGTCATCCCTGCACTACGGGCCAAGGATATTCATTAAATCATCAATGGTCATAACTATGCCGAATAATCCCTGGTCATAATCATACCAAAAACTGTCCATCAATGTACTACAAGCCAATGAGGACTTTTACCACATCATTTATAACATTACAGGTCATGATTATACCGAATGATCCCTGGTCATAATTATACCAAGTCCATCTATGCACGTAAGCCAAAGATGACTTTCATCACAATATAAGCATGAGGATGATGACAATGACATAATAATTCAATAAAACATGTTCAAGAATAAATTTTAAAGATTTATAAGTTAATTTATCCTGAAATCAATTACGTCCAAATTGTCAATATGATACTGCTTTGTGGAGTAAAATTCAAGAATGCTCAGAAGAATATTTTCATGAAAAGATACTGGATGAAGCGCAAATATCAAGGATATTCCACTAATTGTATGGAGTTTAGAAGCCAAAACTTTAACCAACTGAGTATAATAGAATATATGAAACTGCAAGTGGATTATCGCCCGCCATGCGGTAATCCACTTAGACAGATCATTTCCACAATTTAATAAGGAATGAATACAAAGGATCATTCACCATGCATGCGGTAATCCACATAGACAGGTTATTCCAACAGAATAATAAAGAATGGAATAATAGAAGAATTCACCATGCATGCGATAGACCGCACAGACAGGTTATTCCCAACAGAATAATAAAGAATGAAACCAGGTCATGCGTAATTCGCACAAACAGGATATTCCAACAGAATAATAAAGAACGGAACCAAATCATGCGTAATCCGCACAGACAGGATATTCCAACAGAACAATAAAGAATGGAATAATAGAAGAATTTCACCATGTATGCGGTACTTCGCATAGACAAGTTATTCCAACATAATAATAAGGAATGGAATAACAATAGCTCTCTTCATGAATACAAAAGAAGTAATACCCCTTACCTTAGAAGAAGACTGGATACTGGAATAGTGAGGTAGCAGACTTCTCTTCTTCTTTCTCTCTATAATAATTGCTCTATAGCTTTAGTGAATTAGTGAGAAATGAAGGAAGAATGAGCTTCTATTTATAGAAAAATATAGTTTCGATAATTGCACGTTTTGGGGCTCAAAAGATTATAGTATAATACCTTCCTCTTTTTCTTTATTTTTAATTTAGTTCTGCAAGGATTATCAAACTTGCACCACCTCCCCTAATATTAAATAATGTGAATTAATAGTTCAATCATGTGAATCAATAGTTATAATCATGTGAAAATACGAATTATAGTATAGTACCTCCATCTATACCTCCATTCTTAACTTAGTCATGCAAGTATTATCAATCTTGCACCAACTCCCCTAATAATACATGAATGTGAATCAATAATACACACATGTGAACAAATAGTTATAATTATGTGAATTAATAGCAATTAATTGTTCATTTATCCGATTAATTACCCTACTGGTCAGTAAAACTTCCAGACATCAATTAATATCGAAATAAATGTTGATTTCCACTAACACTAATAATTCTAACACAATGGAACCATCAATTTCATCTTTAATCAACACGAACTTATTCATCATTAATATTATAACTCACAATATTTAACAACCAGGTCGTTCCCAGGAAAGATGGGGCTTTCCGATAAGGATTTCTCCTTATTGGCGCGCAATTAGATGACCAAACCTCTCCTTGATAGAACTTCCAGAATTTGGAAATATTGCAATTTAATAATATGAATAACTTTGTCGTCTCAATTATTGATTTAATAATATAACATATTATGTAGATGATATTGTGACAATAATTGAATTAATAATATGAGATATGATGATGCGAATTATTCAGTAGCAATAATTGAGTATAACTGAGTGACTTCTCATGTAAGCATCAATAATCAATACCGTGTGCTACTATACAACCACGCGTATTAATATACTTTTACTACTGGGTAGTTCAATAGTTTAACGGTAAAACTGTTAGAGTTTGTGCCCTAGAGGCCAATTATTTGATATAATTGCTTAACATTTTGATATTATATTTGATTGAATAAATAAATGATTTTATTATGGTTTTATTTACTGCGTAATATAATTGTTGACATAGTAAAATTCCTTAGAATAGTGATACAAATTATATAGTTTTAAGTATGTGACTTGAACATGAGATTATATAATTACAATTAGTATCATTGTTCTTAAATGTCTCTAGTCAAGTATCATTGTTGATGGGACAACAATGATGCATTGAGACTAGTATGTGGATTGACTGATGACCAAATCTCATTGGTCATAAATATATGAGATATTAAGTCAATGCATAGTACACGTATTGAGAACGATGTCTTTGGATCTACCCACCTTGAGAATTCTATGTGGAACATTATGCGAAGTGTCATTAGCAATTCTCATAGTGACAATAATGTAATGGTCCTCAGACCTGAAATCACTATATTATTACACGGGAATTTATATACTTTGATATCATCAAATGTCACCTTTAATAGGGTGGACTATAAAGGTGATTATTGGGTACATCATGAATCGTGTAAGGAATATGAGTGATCTAGATGGAATTTAACCCTCCTATATATTAGGGATGATATCCATAGGCCTCTTGATTGAGTAGGACTATGAAAGGCATGGCCATGCTCAAATAGTGATTTGTTTCATATAGTCTACTCATTGATCAAGAAAACTCAGATTAAATTATGAAGAGTATGACACATTCCATGACTCGAATTTAATCTAGGATATTAAGATTAAAAGGATTAAATTACATTGAAAGTTTGGTCACGAAAAGGTTGCATCTAATCATCGATCTTATTATTACTTGGGTAGCAGTGATGCATTACTAGATGTCGCTCACTGTTTATAATTTTATAATATGATTTTAAAATTATGGTAACGTAATAATAATCTATAGGGTCACTGTGACGCCCCCAAAATTTGGACACCCATATCTCGAATTCGGTGCATCACGTACAACTACGAATATCTTACTAAAATCAACAACGGAAATACTAGAATAATTTACATTGATATACTATAAATATTTGCGTCCCAAGGTACCGTGACCATTACTACGACAATTCAGTGATTAACTTAAACATAACTTAATCATTCTTGAATACATCATAACAAGCATAACAATAATAATAATACTTCTAGTCTTAAGGACTAAGTTATTCTGTCAGCCTTGCCCTTTCCCTTGTCCATCTGAACTACCGCTTGCTTCCTCTTTAATCAGTAATGTTTTAGGAAGCAAGAATGAGCAAATGAGTTTGCCCAACAAAGTAATATAGCCGAAAGAACAAGAAGTTATAGCATTTAAACCTTTTAAGGGTATAATAATAATTGGTAGTTCAAAGATATCAAGAAATATCAAGAGTATTCAATAGGTGTCGCTATAGGTCAAGGATATCAACAAAATTTCGAGATTCATTCATTTCGAGGTTTAACATGAATGAGTCTTGAAAGCAATGCTAAGACTAAGAACTCTTACTAGAATTAACAATGATTACACCGTAATCCAATATAAACGAGTACAACAGTGATCGACCTAAAGTACCCTACGTTATGCATAACATTTAATCATACTCATACGTATGCATCGCTTGCCTCCCCAGATAATATATAATTTCCCCTTCAATGAGGGTTGTTCATCTCAGTAGATTTATGATAGTCCGCACCAAGTCAATTAGTTTAGATAGCATAATAATAGTTTAGTCGAATCAAAGGCTTAGACAATTTTTATCATACATTTAAGAACAATAAATCCAATGTTTGCAACAACGTCAAGGTATATAAATGATTTTCGAATAGAAACAAATATTTGCTTGAGACGACAATTCGAATGTATACAGTGTAAGAAGTAAGGAACTTGCAACACAATAATAATAGTGTTCGAAGCCAAAGACATCTGGCCATGTCCGAAGCCTAAGACGTCTGGCCATGTCCGAAGATGAAGACATATGGCCATGTACGAAGCCGAAGTCATTTAACCATGTCCGAAGATATTACGACTTGTCCGAAGACAACACGCTTTGTCCGAAGACATCTCCGAAGTCAGCTCTTTCAGAGACTTCGATCTACACTATTTCGACAAGGTCTAAGTTTGTTGGGTTAATTTCATTAAGACTTTACTATGATATCTACGACTGAAGGGAATTTCTTAATACATGGTCTAACATGATCGAACCCATCAATTTGGTTCCTAAGTACGGTCAAATTGTACCCATGGAGTTCAGAAGCAGTGAACATGCTCTGTTTTGCAGAGTAGCCATAACTTGATTCCAGACAATTATTAACGTATTCATGCATGAAAGTAAACTTTTTAAACACCCTATATCATGCTAATTCATCATACTTGACCTATTAATTTTGGAAAACCAAGAATCAAACAAGACTTAAGTTAAGAACGAAGTAGAAATTATACCTTCTCGAGCTTTAACCTTGATATCTCACACACTGATTTGGTAATGCTTAGCAACTAAGAATTCTTTACTCAGATTTCTCCAACACTCTTATCACTATAACAGACTGCTATGGTGGCTTGTATTTAAAGAGAAAAGCATGGACTAGACACTTGTTTTACCCAATGTTGGGATTCATGGTGCAATAGAAATGAACAATGGTTACTTAAGGAGTTGTTTAACCACTCCATACCAGCCACTTAGCTAGCCCTGCATGCCTAGGATTAGCAGCTTGAAAGTTTGCGTAAAGAGAGTTTAGGCTACTGTTCCTTGTACTTGGTGACCCTTAATTTGGGACAAGAGAATAGATCTCAGACATAGAAAGGGGCTTTGGTCAGACCCATTGCCCCATGCCACATTTTATTAAACCAACACCTTGTACCATCAGTTAACTATTATGTTGGGTTCCGAATTGGATTTTAAATAACCCAAGTTTATTGGGCTAACTCAAAAGTCCATCAATTAATTTATTGGGCTAGACTCCCAATTTATTATTTGGATTATAAACATGTAAATACTTAATTATTATGGCAAAGAATTTAATTAATTTAATTTACCCAATAACACTAAATTATACACCACCTTAATAATTATTAATAAGTTGGGTTATTTCACATAATTTAAGTTACTTACTTAATAATATTAAAAGATTTAGTCCATCCGCATAAGCTTTCAAACCAATTCAATGATTTATTATTACTGTTGGTATAATTAAATAAATTAATTATATACCACTTCTCTTATTGTCATCTTTTACTTAGTAATGCATTCCTTCTTAATTATTCTTCACTAATTCCATCATTGTGTCACACAAGACATTTTATAAACCTATCATAATTCTCCACATCTTATCAATTATTAAAAGTTAAATTTTAATTCAATTGAGTTACTCACCTTTCATGCCATGTAAGCATTTATAAAATAAATAATCACAGTGCTCTATTTATAAATATTAATATTAAATCATAAAATTTACTGGTATTACATCCTCTCCCCTTATAAAAATTTTCGTCCTCTAATTGATACAAGGTTACACAAAAAGATGGGGATAGTCTCTCCTCATCCTATCTTCTAATTGCCATGGGCCTCCTCGACATCGTTGTTTCGCCAAACAACCTTTACTGAAAGATATAACTTTGTTTCTTAGCATTTGTTCTTTCTTATCTATTATCCGATCGGAATTTCTTCATATGCCGATTCTTCTCTACTTGAATGGGCTCATAGAAAATCACGTGCTTATAGTCGACTTATACGGACGTGTAAATGAAATGTGAAACACGTTGTGGATGTGTTCCATTCGGTGTAAAGCAACTTTGTATGCCACTTCACCCACTCGCTTCAATATCTCGAATGGCCCTATGAACCTCGGACTCAAGTTTCCTTTCTTTCCGAATCTGATCTTTCCCTTCCAAGGAGATACCTTCAAAAACACAAAACTACCGACTTCAAAGTCTCTGCCTCGATACGGCGATGCAAGTCATGCATACTTCTTTTGGCGATCTTGAGCTGCTACCAATTTGCCCCTTATTGTTGCTACCACGTCGGCCGTTTGATGGACTAATTCTGGTCCCAAAAGTCGTCGTTCTTCGACTTCATCCCAACATAATGGTGTTATACACTTTCTCCCGTAAAAGAGCTTCATATGGTCGCATCTACAGATACTCGCATGATAGCTATTATTGTGGCGAATTCTACTAATGGTAAATGGTCGTCCCATTTCCCTTGAAGTCCATCACGCAAGCTCTAAGCAAGTCCTCCAACGTTTGTATGGTTCGTTCACTCTGCCGTCGGTTTGAGGGTGATAAGCGATGATTAATCTCAATTGAGTTCCCATTCGTTCCTCGCAAACTTTTCGAGCATTTTGACGTGAAACGCGGATCTCGATCGGAGACAATCGACACCGGCACTCCATGTCGCGATCGATTTCATTTACATACAAATTTGCTAACCGGTTCAAATTGAATCGAATCTTGATGGGTAGAAAATGAGTCATCTTTGTTAGTGGGTCCACAATAACCCAAATGGCATCATAACCCTTCTGTGTAACCGGAAGTCCAACCACGAAGTCCATCGTAATGTGCTCCCATTTCCATTCTGGAATTTCCAGCGGTTGAAGTAGTCCACTTGGTCTCTGGTGTTCTTCTTTGACTCTTTGAGAAGTAAGACATCTGCTAACACATTCTGCAACCTCTCTTTTCAAATTAGGCCACCAAAAATGGTGTCAAAGATCCTGGTACATTTTTGTGCCTCCTGGATGTACAGAATACGTCGTATTGTGTGCTTCGTGTAGGATTTCCTCTCTCAGTTCGATTACAGCTGGCACCCATACTCAACCCTCAAACCTCAATATACCGTCCTTATCTACTTTGAACCTTTCTTCCTTATCTTCTACTATTCTCTTCTTTATTTTCTCACATTCTTCATCTTTTTCTTGTGCTTCCTTTATTTTATCCAATAACGTCGGGTGAGCTCTCATCATGAGTAATTTTCCTTCCGCTTCTTTTGGTTCCTCCACCTCTATTTCCAACTTTTCCATTTCTCTTATTAATTCCTCTTGAGTTGTTAATTTGAATAACTTCTCCCTTCCTTTTCTGCTCAAAGCGTTGGCTACAACATTTGCCTTTCCCGGGTGATAAAGAATTTCACAATCGTAATCCTTGATTAGTTCCAACCACCTTCTTTGTCGCATGTTCAACTCCTTCTGTGTGAAGATATATTTCAGACTCTTGTGATCCGTATATATCTCACATTTTTCTCCATACAAATAGTGCCTCCAAATCTTCAATGCAAAGACTACCGCCGCTAACTCCTAGTCATGGGTAGGGTATCATTTTTGAAATCTTTCAACCATCAGTGAGGCATATGCAATGACCAAAGTGCCATGTTGCATTAGCACACAACCAAGTCCTCTATGCGATGCATCACTATACACCACAAATCCTCCCGTATCATCTGGTAATGATAATACAGGTGCCTCACTCAACCTCCTCTTCAATTCTTGGAAAATCTCCTCGCATTTGTCCGTCCATACGAACTTCTCTGTCTTCCTCGTTAGATTGGTCAGCGGGGTTGCTATCTTAGAAAAATCTTGGATAAATCTTCGATAGTAACCGGCTAAACCTAAGAAACTCCTAACTTCTGTTGGCGTCTTCGGTTATTCCCAGTTACTTACCGCTTCCACCTTTGCAGGATCCACGAAAATTCCATTTTGATCTATTACATGTCCTAGAAATTGAACCCTTTCCATCCAAAATTCACATTTTGAAAATTTAGCGTACATCTTTTCCCTTCTCAATGCTTCCAATACCATCTTCAGGTGTTCGGCGTGCTCTTCTTTCGTCTTTGAATAAATCAAAATGTCATCGATAAATACTACTACGAACTTATCTAAGTATGGCCTAAAAACTCGGTTCATCAAGTCCATGAATGCTGCCGGAGCATTGGTTAACCCAAATGACATCACTAAAAATTCGTAATGTTCGTAGCGAGTTCGAAACACCGTCTTTTGTATGTCCTCCTCTCGCACTTTCAACTGATGATAACCCGTCAGAATCTATCTTGGAAAACACTTTGCTCCTTCAGTTGATCGAAAAGGTCGTTTATCCTTGCCAATGGATATCTATTCTTAATTGTCACTCGGTTTAACTCTCGATAATCGATACGAGCCTCATCGATCCATCCTTTTCTTTACAAACAACACCGGTGCTCCCCAAGGAGACACACTTGGCGAATGTAACCCTTATCTAGTAACTCTTGCGATTGAATCATCAATTCCTTCATTTCTCTTTGGCGCCCCATACGATATGGGGGCTTTCAAATTGGTGCGGTTCACGGTGCTAAGTCTATTATGAATTCGATTTCTCTGTTTGGCGGAAGACCGAATAGTTAAATGCGAAACACGCGTCTTGGAAATCTCTGACCACTGATATATATCTTTCATTTCTATTCCCTTTTGCTGAGTGTCCACTATATAGGCTAAATAACCTACACATCCTTTCCTTAATAATTTCTTAGCCTGCATCATCGTAAGGCAACACGATTGCTTGAGCGACGAGCTACCATAAAACACTACCTTAGACCGATTTGAGGTCTGAAGGTTCACACTCTTCTTTTGACAATCGATTATCGCAGCATGGCCGGATAACCAATCCATTCCTAATATCACATCAAACTCTACCAGTTTAATCAGAATTAAGTCTACGTTTAGTTCGTGACCTCTAATGTTTGCACAATAGTTTTGGTAAACAAACTCTATGGGAATTACTTCCTTATTCGTAATCTCTACGTTCAATGAATTTTCTAAATGTTCAGGAGGTATGTTTAGTTGATTAGCAAATTCTTCAGACACAAAGGAATAGGTAGCACCCAAATCAAATAATACATAGGCATTTATATTATTGATTGGGAGAATACCTAACACCACGTCCCTTGCAGTCACTGCGTCTTGGATAGTCATGTTAAAGGTTCTGGCGTTTGATTGGTTGTTGGATTATATTGATCATAGATCATCGACTTCTGTCGCCCCTCCTTGTTGGCTGCTTCCTCCGTTGCTCCCCTTCTTTGGGCAATCCTTGATTTGATGCTAAGTTGAGCCACATACGAAACATCCCTTGATCTTTTTTGGCTTTGGGCAGTTAGGTGAAATGTGCCCTTCTTGGCCGCAGTTGTAGCAGACGTTGTGCCCCTTCCAGCATTCTCCTTGATGGTTCTTCCCACATTTCGGGCAAGCTTCACTTCTTTTCTTAAACCCTCCTTGATAACTTTCTAACTGGTTGATGTTTTGGTGGTTGGTCTTGTTGTTGTTGCTGTTGTCGTTGTTGCGGTTATCCCATTTCCTCTTTCCCAGATAACTTCCACCACTGCTACTCCCTCCACGAGTTTCTCCCCCAACATTCTTGTTCTTCTTCTCCTTGTTGTATTGGCTCAATGCCTCGCTACCTCCCTCAGCAATTATCGCCTTCTCCAATAATGTGGCGAACGAGTCGATTTGAAGGACCGACACCTTGTTGAACAACCAAGGTTTTAGTCCATGTTCGAAGTGTCGAGATTTCCTTTCTTTAGTGTCTACTTGATGTGTTGCGAATCGTGCGAGTTCATTGAACTTGGCCGCATACTGTGCCACTGTCATCTCCCCTTGTTTTAGTTCTAGAAACTTTACCTCCATCCTATTCTTCATGCTCTTCGGGAAGTAATTCTCGAAGAACAAAGTCTTAAACCTTTCCCAGGTTATAGTCCCTTCTCCCGCCCTCTGTTGATTTGCTTCCCACCAGTAGTTTGCTTCACCCCTCATCATATATATAGCGAATACGGTTTCCTGGTCTTCACCCACACAAGCAATGGCGAAGGCTTTCTCCATTTCCTTGATCCACTTTTGCGCTATAATAGGGTCGGTAGTACCTATGAATTCTGGAGGTCCTACACTCTTAAAGTCCTTGAAGTTTGCGATCAGAGCTACTTGGGGATTGGGTGGTACTTGTTCATTTCTTCCCCTAAGAGCCTCCCCTAACAAATCTACAAGCCTCTGAATGGGATCTACTTGTCCTCTCTCATCATTAACCGACTCTTCCTTGCAGTTTAATCTACGTCTGCAGCATTTTTTCTCACGCATCATAAAACTTCCATTTTATTATCTAATTATATTACTTAAACAATTCTCTATAAAAGGAATAAGATTTGAATACATTTGAAACAAGATCATTTATATTCATATGCCAAATTGTTACCTTACATGATTATCTCTAGCATACTACTATAAATGACATAACTTATCCCCTAATATCACAAAAGATGGGGACAACCATTAACATACTACCCCTCTAATATAACTCAAAAGTTTGGGGCTTACAACTATCTCACATTCTACATAAAAGACTGAAATTACAACAACAGATAATACACTACATAATGAACTACAACTAATAACTTTTAACGCCTAGACTTAATCTATCATTCCGCGCTCCACAACGCTATGGTACTCCCTCTGAGTAATGTGCACCACCAAATCTCGGCTTATGGTGTGTCTTGTCATCCTCGCTTTCTGTAGGGTAGTGATTTACCCCATCAATCAGTCTCTCCATGGCCGTGCGCACTGCATAGCCCATCCTATTCATCTTCCTCCTTTTGCACCTCACTTCATCTTCTAGATCGTTAGCCCTATCATTGGCCCCTTCCCACTTCTCTTCAAAATGGATCCTATCCATTACCTCAATCCCTATCTGAGTACGGATAGCTTCCTTCTCTGTCCTCTCGCTCAACTCCCTCTGCTCCATCTCTTCCAACTTCCCTGCCAGTTCTACATTCCTAGCCACCGCCCTGTGAAACAAAGCCCCCATCTGGATTCCTGTCTCCTTACGGTGAGCAATCTCTACCTCCATCTTCTGAATCACTAACTTTCTCTGGTGGTCTTCGTCCCTCGGCTTTTGGAATTCGGACTCCCTGTCCCTAGCCTCAGCCTCTAACTCCTCAACTCTACACCCTAACTCTAAAATCTTCTCCTCATACTCCCCCAACATCCTATCCTCAAAAGTAGCCTTGTCGGAGTCCCCCATGGGCTCGTCCACCATACGTTCCTCCATAGGCTCCTCCTCTGGATCAGACTCCTCGGGTATTGGCTCCATCTCCTCTTCCTCATCATCATCATCCGATAGAACTTCTACAGTTAATATAGGCTCACTATCAATGGTGCCTCATATACCACGTGTATGTCACGCCTCCTCTTCTTCTACTACTCGGCTAGGTCCTCACATGTCACCATCCCTACAATCACCAACACAAGACAAAACAAACAACAACTCCATTAGAATGTTAAATAACATAAGTTCATTGTATAGAATGAAGTTATATTCTGTAACACGCTAAGTTCATTTCTATGAAAACTCTATATGAGTTTCATCCCTTTCTATCTTCCAAGTTCTCCTAAGTTATAATCTAAGGACTCTCGCTCCCAAGGTTTATAACTATGGCTTTGATACCAACGTGTGATGCCCCCAAAATTTGGACACCCATATCTCAAATTCGGTGCATCACATACAACTACGAATATCTTACTAAAATCAACAACGAAAATACTAGAATAATTTACATTGATATAATATAAATATTTGCGTCCCAAGGTACCGTAACCATTACTACGACAATTCAGTGATTAATTTAAACATAACTTAATCATTCTTGAATACATCATAACAAGCATAACAATAATAATAATACTTCTAGTCTTAAGGACTAAGTTATTACGTCATTGCCCTTTCCCTTTCCTTTGTCATGTCTCAAGTACCGCTTGCTCTGCTTTTAAGCTGTAATGTTTTAGGAAGAAAGAATGAGCAAGGAGTTTGCCCAGCAAGTAATATAGCCAGAAGAACAAGCAGTTATATCATTTAAACCTTTCAAGGGTATAATAATAATTGATAGTTCAAGGATATCAAGAAATATCATGAGTATTCAATAGGTGTCGCTATAGGCTGAAGGATATCAACAAAATTTTAGGATTCATTCATTTCGAGGTTCAACATGAATGAGTCTTGAAATCACTAAGGACTAAGAACTCTTACTAGAATTAACGGATACAACGTAATCCAATGTAAACGAGTACAACAGGTGATCAGTGTGACGCCCCCAAAATAGGTCCATTCCATCCAACCCATTCTGAGTCGCCAAATACATGGTACAAGAAGCAAACTACAACTTCAATAATACAAATGTCGTGTAAAATACGACAATATATCTTATGAGTTTAAATATAATATTGTCTTACAGACAATATCCACACGCAAATAAATCCCCATCATAATTATTGATACATTATTTTACAAAATGGTGAGGACTACTAAACAACTCTCTCTAGAACCTTCATTCCATACCCAGTACTAGTACTCGCTACATTCTCGCCTCCCCGAGAAGAAAAATGGAACAACAAGGAAAAGGGTGAGCTCAACTAGCCCAAGAAGAATACTATGACTAAGATAATATACAACAAATTATCGTTAGTCTCCAACAGGAAAAATCGATAGAATACAATAGACAACAAGTTTCGGATCAATATTCGCGGCGAAAATAATAATTCATAGAAGAGAGTTACGTAGAGAATGAAATCTACTATAATCTATGAATTTAACAGGTCCATCATCAATATTTTATCCTCAGAACATCAATCAATATTCATCTCAAATCAAATATTCATCTTTGCACTACAAAGCCAAAGATATTCATCAATCGGTCATGTTCATCTCAACACTGTTCATCTTTGCACTAAAGGCCAAAGATATTCATCGATCGGTCATGTTCATTTAAACACTGTTCATCTTTTGCACTCTACAGCCAAAGATATTCTTGAAATCATTCATCTTTGCACTACTGCCAAAGATATATTCTTGAAATCATTCATCTTTGCACTACAGGGCCAAAGATATTCAATAATATCATCATTTAAGACCGAGGATGATGAAAATATTTTTAAAGAAAGCGAATCCAGTGAAACAAAATGACAAGGATTAAGGATTAAGGATTCGTACTTTGTTTTATCCATGTCCAACAATACCTCAAAAATAATCATAGTGGTGTAAAACTCAAGAATGATCAAAACATGGATACAATCAAAGCTAGTATCCAAAATAGATATTTTGGACGAAAAGAAGAAATTTTATTTTTCGATGAATAGTGCAGATATCGTGAATATAGTGAATATCGTGAATAGTCTTGAGTATCGTGAATAGTAACTCCAATCCAAAAGATAGAAATTCCATAAAAAACATTTTCACGCTTCATGAATAGTACTTTCGTGAATAGTAACTCGTGAATAGTAACTCATGAATAGTAACTCGTGAATAGTAACTCATGAATAGTAACCCTAGGCATGAAAAAGTTCCAAATTTGATAAAAACTTCAGATCAACATTTTAGCATAATGATATTGAAGAAATAATATCATTACTGAAAAAAAAAATATCCCTTACCTCAAAGAATCAAGATTTCCGGAAGGAAAGGTCAAGTGATCTTTGAATGAAACTTGTCTTTGAAAGAACTCTCAAAGTATCTAAATACTCACAAAATACGCTCAATAATATAGAGAGAGAAGAGAAAACTTTGTTTCGGTGTGATTTTCAATTCTAACTTAGCCCTCTATTTATAGGAAAATGTTAGCCCAAGAAGCAGACTTGACACAACTACACGATGGCTTTACTCGCTACTATTGCCACCCACCACATTTGAAATAAAATTCAGCATATTTTTCACCAACCACAAGTGGGGCCCACTCAATTCTAGAATTTTCCACCAAAATCAATTATAAACCTAATTTCCGAATCCGACACCTCTTAAAATTCACAACAAATCATTCGTGCATTTTTTAACGGTTCAAAATTTGTGGACATATACTCAACTTATGTATGTATAACATACCCAAAAATTACCACAATCCAACTGGTCGGATTAAAAATTATAACCCCATTATATATCTCAAAACCCCTGATTTGATTTTTAACACCTCCAATCCGATAAAATACTGATAAAACACCTCAACATTAATTCCTTCATTAATAACCACATAAATAAATCCATCATTTATATTCATATAAAATAAATATTTCCTTATCATATGAATCAATAATTAATTATTCACAAATAATATTACAGAATCACATTTATAACAACGAAATTTCCCTCAGAAAGAGGGGCTTTCCAATAAGGATCTCTCCTTACTGGCGCGCAATTAGGTGACCAAACCTCTCCTTAGACAGAACTTTCTAGACATTGCCAATAATGTTATCTAATAATATTATTCAAATAATATGAATTATTGATCTGATAATGGGAATCATGTGTAGTGACAATTATTGAACAACAATAATATAAAATATCAACGCAAAGAATTATTGAATCAATAAAATAAAATATTGAATAAAGAACTCATTGTGAAAATTATTGAGTAGTGCCATCTTACGTAAGGATCAATAATTCAACAATCTTTGTGCAAATACCGTGTGCTATCTTCTTGTGCAACCACGCCATTCATCAGTATTTTAACCATAGGGTATTCCAATGGTCTTAATTGTAATAACTACGCCGTTATTTATAACCACCCAAACTTTGTCGTTTTCCTCATCCAATCGCTTTCACATGGGGCCCACACATGGGCTACTTAGTATATTTAATATTCCCAAAAAGATTGAATATTCCACGACCAAACCAAACTAATATTCCCCGACAAAATGAATATTTTATAACCACTTGCTTATTTTGAAATATTTGCGTATTTAACCCTTAACTATCCACATTAATCAAATCAACCCTTACTATTTCAAAATAATAAATAAAGGAAATTCCTTTTTATTTAAAAAATTTGGGGTCTTACAACCTCCCCTCCTTATGAAATTTCGTCCTCGAAATTGACGTACGTACCTGGTGTTTCGAAAAGGTGAGGATACCTCGCTTTCATTTCCGTTTCCAATTCCTAGGTCATTTCCTCTATAGCATGATTCCTCCACAAAACTTTAACTTGTGGTATGACCTTTCTTGGCGTAGGGACATGCTCCTTCCTATCCAAGATCTTGACGGTACCTCCTCATACGTTAAGTCTTGGCTATCTCGTCCGGTTCTAACTCAATAACGTGGTTCGGGTCTTTCACATATTTGAAATGCAGATATATGAAACACATTATGAACACGAGACATACTTGGAGGTAACGCAAGTCTATAGGCTACATTTCCTACTCGGTCAAGAATTTGAAATGGACCAATAAATCGTGGATTGAGCTTTCCTCTCTTCCCAAATCTTGTAACTCCCTTCCATTGAGCAACTCGCAACAATACATGATCCCTACATTAAATTCCACATCCTTTCGATGAAGATCCGCATAACTCTTTTGTCGATCTTGTGCTGCTTTTTATATCGTTGTCGAATCATTAGTCATCATACGTATTAACTTCGGGTCCCAACAATGTTGCTTCACCCACCTCATCCCAACATATTGGAGAAACGACATTTTGTCCATATAATGCTTGAATGGAACCATGCCTATATTTGTTTAATAACTATTGTTGTATGAGAATTCCACCAATGGCAAGTACTTATCCCAACTTCCTTTGAAATCTAGGACACGAGTTTTAATATATTTTCAAGAGTTTGAGTAGTCCTTTCGATTGCCCATCCGTTTTGAGGATGGTATGCCAAATCAATCATAAATTCGTGCCCATAGCTTTCTAACCCAAAATCATGAAGTGAATCTTGGGTCACTATCCAAAACTATGGATACAGGCATGCCATGCAACCTCACAATCTCATTCACGTACATACTAGCAAGACGTTCAAGGAATAAGTCTCCGTGTCGGCAAGAAATGAGCGATTTGGTTAATCTATCAACAATAACCCAAATAGCATTGATGCCTTGAGAAACCGTAGGAAGACCCGTGAATTAAATCCATGGTAATGTGTTCCCACTTCCATTCCTAATCTCAAGTGGTTGCAACGGACCCTTAGGTACTAGATGCTCGCCTTTACACGTTGACAAGTTAAACACATTGAGATAAACTTTGCAATCTCTCTCTTCATATTGTTCCACCAAAATGTATGTCGAAGATCACGATACATTTTAGTACTTCCGGATGGATTGCAAATGGTGTATTGTGTGCCTCCATCATAATCTTGTACTTCAAATCGTAGTCGTTAGGAACATAAAGTCTAGAGTGGACTCAAGTATTCCTTCTTCATCAATTCTCGCTTAGGAATAGCTCCTTCTTGTACTTTCTTCTTCATACGCATCATTTTCAGGGGGTGGCTTGAAAACAACCTTAACTTTTTCTATTAAAGTTGGCTCTATCGTATACTTGACATCATCGCTTTTCGTTCCAGATATGATCTTCTACTCAACGCGTCGCCTACCACGTTCGCTTTTCCAAGATGGTATGGTTAGAATATGTGCGAAATGAGTCGCCTCTTGAGCTCTTGGAAAATCTTCTCGCATTCCTCGCTCCATCTTAATTTTGTATCTTTTCGAGTCACCATGATAATGGAATAGCGATTCGAGAATATCCTTCAACGAATCTCCGATAATAACCAACTAAGCCTAGAAAGCTACGTGTTTTCGATTCATCGACTTAGGTTGCTCTCAATCGTGACTCATATCCCAATCTTGGATAAAGACGTCACAATGACACCTATCGATTTACTATCGCATCGAATATGACGTCCCTTACAGAGAGTTCGGCTTAGGTGAATTCCACAAAGGAAGTCACAAGATAAAGGCTCGGTACCAAATTCTATAGTTGAATTTTTAACTCCTCAAGTTCAATAGAGCCATTCGATATGAGATTTTAGAAATGAGTTTTGTCTGGGTTCAAAGTCGATACAAAATTTAATATCGAGCTTTGGGAGTAAACCAAGAAATTCTTCAGAAATACATCGGGAAAATCAATAACAACGGGAATATTATTCAAATCGGCGTGTCTTTATTCAAATCCATAACATGGACTAAGAAAACTTGACATCCGTAATAAACGAATGACTTCATGGTTTGATATGAAAATGTTTGATTACAATGGTTTGATTGCTTGAATTGAATAACGGTTGCTTAGGAATATGAAAACTAACAACCTTACAAAAGCAATCAATTTGGCATGATGAGTAGTTAACCTTAAAATCACATCAAAAGCAAATATCTCTATAGAAATAAGGTTAACGGGTAATGTGATAGTGCCAACCTAAATCAAGCAAGATTTTTAAACAACGGATGTAATGAAAGTTTCTCTAATCTGAGTCTCCATAAATAGGTCAAAGTCTAATTTCTCCGTAGTCAAGTTCAAACGTTGAGCGCAAGCAAGAGAGATAAAAGAATGGGTAGAACCCCAGATCTAGTAAGGTATAAACTTTGCAAGAATTTATAATTAACTAACCCGTACTAACTTTGTTCGGGTTCCTCGCATTTTGACCGGTCACGACAAAACGCTCTTCCAGAACCGCTGACTTTGACTTTTCTTCAGATCCGCCTTCTGTGCCAACGTCCCAACCGGACTTGATTTCACTATAGGACAAAATCTAGCTATGTGACCATCTTTTCCACAACTAAAACATACCTTGGAAGGCTTTGAAACAGTTTGACCTTATATGTCCTCTCCTCTCCGCATCTCAGTAGCATCTAACTGCGATCGTTCTCTTCCCCTAGAATTCGTTCTTTGGTCGAGATCGATGTCGCTGCGACGATCTTCCGTCATCGTTAAATCTTCTCTTACCCACGCATCACTCATTCTCACTGCGTTCATCTTATTTCTTCTTTCACTTTCTTTCCATTCGACTTTATCATCTTATACTCGCGCTAAAGAGTGCTTCATTCAAGCATCACATATCGGGTAACACAAGCTTGAATCGTTGCATCCTTTTTCTCCACGATCGCCTCGCAATTCTTCACTTTCGCTTCTTCTAACTCATGAATACGATTTTGCAATTCTACATTTTGATCATAAAATACCTCTAATAAACTCTCTTCAGGTACCTCTTCTTCCTCTTCTTCTCACTCTCAAATTTTGTTACCTCTGCGACTATCTCAAGGTGCTAACTATCAATTCTTCACTCACCACATGGATATCTCTAATTCCTTCTTCACTTTGACATCACATTATCCTGGTTGGTGATTAGAGGTGTCTCCACGATCTCATTCACTCCATTGTTAACGTTCTCAGCAGCCATTCTTAAAAACTATCATAAAACAAGGGTTAATTAAATAAATTAACAAATCACATAATATCCCTATATACTGACCAACTAACAAATAAGCTTAGGTAGGAAACACTAGCGAAGGATTTACTCGTCTCTCCCCTCCTAGTTCTATTCCTCGATCTCCGCCAGAGATCATATCCCTAAGCTCTGATACCAACTGTGACGCCCCCAAAATAGGTCCATTCCATCCAACCCATTCTGAGTCGCCAAATACATGGTACAAGAAGCAAACTACAACTTCAATAATACAAATGTCGTGTAAAATACGACAATATATACTGTGAGTTTAAATATAATATTGTCTTCTAGACAATATCCACACGCAAATAAATCCCCATCATAATTATTGATACATTATTTTACAAAAATGGTGAGGACTACTAAACAACTCTCTCTAGAACCTTCATTCCATACCCCGACTAGTACTCGCTACATTCTCGCCTCCTGAGAAGAAAAATGGAACAACAAGGAAAAGGGTGAGCTCAACTAGCCCAGTAAAGAATACTATGACTAAGATAATATACAACAAATTATCGTTAGTCTCCAACAGGGAAAAATCTGATAGAATACAATAGACAACAAGTTTCAGATCAATATTCGCAGCGAAAATAATAATTCATAGAAGAGTTACGTAGAGAATGAAATCTACTATAATCTATGAATTTAACAGTCCATCATCAATATTTTATCCCTGTAACATCAATCAATATTCATCTCAAATCAAATATTCATCTTTGCACTACAGGCCAAAGATATTCATCAATCGGTCATGTTCATCTCAACACATGTTCATCTTTGCACTAAAGGCCAAAGATATTCATCAATCGGTCATGTTCATTTAAACACTGCTTCATCTTTTCTATGAGGCCAAAGATATTCTTCGAAATCATTCATCTTTCTGCACTTCATGTGCCAAAGATATTCTTCGAAATCATTCATCTTTGCACTACAAAAGCCAAAGATATTCAATAATATCATCATTTAAGATAGAGGATGATGAAAATATTTTTAAAGAACGAATCCAAAGGAAACAAAATGACAAGGATTAAGGATTAAGGATTCGTACTTTGTTTTATCCATGTCCAACAATACCTCAAAAATAATCATAGTGGTGTAAAACTCAAGAATGATCAAAACATGGATACAATCAAAGCTAGTATCCAAAATAGATATTTTGGACGAAAAGAAGAAATTTTATTTTTCGATGAATAGTGCCGTATACGTGAATAGTGTCAGATATCGTGAATAGTCTTGGTATCGTGAATAACTCAAACAATCGAAAGATAGAAATTCCACAAAAAACATTTTCACGCTTCATGAATAGTACTCGTGAATAGTAACTTTCGTGAATAGTAACTCATGAATAGTAACTCGTGAATAGTAACTCTCATGAATAGTAACCCCAGACATGAAAAAGTTCCAAATTTGATAAAACTTCAGATCAACATTTTAGCATAATGATATTGAAGAAATAATATCATTCTGAAAAAAAAATATCCTTACCTCAAAGAATCAAGATTCTTGGAAGGAAAGGTCTCAAGTGATCTTTGAATGAAACTTGTCTTTGAACAAAGAACTCTCAAAGTATCTAAATACTCACAAAATACGCTCAATAATATAGAGAGAAAGAGAGAAAACTTTGTTTACGGTGTGATTTTCAATTCTAACTTAGCCCTCTATTTATAGGAAAATGTTAGCCCGTAAGCCGACACTTGACTGCTACTGATGGCTTTACTCTCTTACTATTGCCACCCACCACATTTGAAATAAAATTCAGCATATTTTTTTTCACCAACCACAAGTGGGGCCCACTCAATTCTAGAATTTTCCACCAAAATCAATTATAAACCTAATTTAGAATCCGACACCTCTTAAAATTCACAACAAATCATTCGTACATTTTTAACGGTTCAAAATTTGTGGACATATACTCAACTTATGTATGTATAACATACCCAAAATTACCACAATCAACGGTGGGATTAAAAATTATAACCCCATGATATATCTCAAAACCCCCGATTTGATTTTTAACACCTCCAATCCGATAAAATACTTGATAAAACACCTCAACATTAATTCCTTCATTAATAACCACATAAATAAATCCATCATTTATATTCATATAAAATAAATATTTCCTTATCATATGAATCAATAATTAATTATTCACAAATAATATTACGAAATCACATTTATGATGACCAGTCATTTCCCGGAAAGGGGCTTTCCAATAAGGATCTCTCTCTTGGCGCCGCAATTAGGTGACCAAACCTCTCCTTAGATGAACTTTCTAGACATTGCCAATAATGTTATCTAATAATATTATTCAAATAATATGAATTATTGATCCGATAATGGAAAATCTTGTGCGAAGTGACAATTATTGAACAACAATAATATAAAATATCAACGCAATTTATTGAATCAATAAAATAAAATATTGAATAAGAACTTCACGTGAAAATTATTGAGTAGTGCCATCTTACGTAAGGATCAATAATTCAACAATCTTTATGCAATACCGGTGTGCTCTTTGTGCAACCACGCGTAGACATCGTATTTTAACCAACGGGTATTCCAACGATCTTAACTTGTAACAACTACTACGCCAATTATTTATAACCACCCAAACTTTGTCGCTTTCCTCATCCAATCGCTTTTTAGTTATGGGGCCCACACATGGTCGCTACTTGCAGTATTATGCGAATATTCTACGACATCTGAATATTCCACGACCAAACGAATATTCCCCGACAAAAATGAATATTTTATAACCACTTGCTTATTTTGAAATATTTGCGTATTTAACCCTTAACTATCCACATTAATCAAATCAACCCTTACTATTTCAAAATAATAAATAAAGGAAATTCCTTTTATTTAAAAAATTTGGGGTCTTACAACCTCCCTCCTTATGAAATTTCGTCCTCGAAATTGACGTGACGACTGGTGTGTTTCAAAAGGTGAGGATACCTCGCTTTCATTTCCGCTTCCAATTCCCGTGTCATTTCCTCTATAGCATGATTCCTCCACAAAACTTTAACTTGTGGTATGACCTTTCTTGGCGTAGGACATGCTCCTTCCTATCCAAGATCTTGACAGTACCTCCTCATCATACGTTAAGTCTTCTACTATCTCGTCCTGGTTCTAACTCAATAACGTGGTTGGGTCTTTCACATATTTACTTAAGTACGATATGTGAAACACATTATGAACACGAGACATACTTGGAGGTAACGCAAGTCTATAGGCTACATTTCCTACTCGGTCAAGAATTTGAAATGGACCAATAAATCGTGGATTTGAGCTTTCCTCTCTTCCCAAATCTTGTAACTCCCTTCCATGGAGCAACTTCTCAACAATAATACATGATCCCCTACATTAAATTCCACATCATTTAGATGAAGATCCGCATAACTCTTTTGTCGATCTTGTGCTTGCTTTGTATATCGTTGTCGAATCATTAGTCATACGTGATTAACTCGGGGTCCCAACAATGTTGCTTCACCCACCTCATCCCAACATATTGGAGAACGACATTTTGTCCATATAATGCTTGAATGGAACCATGCCTATATTTGTTTAATAACTATTGTTGTATGAGAATTCCACCAATGGCAAGTACTTATCCCAACTTCCTTTGAAATCTAGGACACGAGTTTTAATATATTTTCAAGAGTTTGAGTAGTCCTTTCGATTGCCCATCCGTTTGAGGATGGTATGCCAAATCAATCATAAATTCGTGCCTATAGCTTTCTAACCCAAAATCATGAAGTGAATCTTGGGTCACTATCCAAAACTATGGATACAGTGGGCATGCCATGCAACCTCACAATCTCATTCACGCATATACTAGCAAGACGTTCAAGGAATAAGTCTCCCATATCGGCAAAGAAATGAGCGAGATGGTTAATCTATCAACAATAACCCAAATAGCATTGATGCCTTGAGAAACCGTAGGAAGACCCGTATGAAATCCATGGTAATGTGTTCCCACTTCCATTCTCGGAATCTCAAGTGGTTGCAACGGACCCTTAGGTACTAGATGCTCCGCTTTACACGTTGACAAGTTAAACACATTGAGATAAACTTTGCAATCTCTCTCTTTATATTGTTCCACCAAAATGTATGTCAAGATCACGATACATTTTAGTACTTCGAGATGGATTGCAAATGGTGTATTGTGTGTCTCCATCATAATCTTGTACTTCAAATCGTAGTCGTTAGGAACATAAAGTCTAGAGTGGACTCAAGTATTCCTTCTTCATCAATTCTCGCTTACGAATAGCTCCTTCTTGTACTTTCTTCTTCATACGCATCGCGCTCACCGGGATTGTGGCTTGAGCAACCTTAACTTTTTCTATTAAAGTTGGCTCTACGCGATACTTGACATCATCGCACTCGTTCCCGCATATGATCTTCTACTCAACGCGTCAGCTACCACGTTCGCTTTTCCAAGATGGTATGGTTAGAATATGTGCCGAAATGAGTCGCCTCTTGAGCTCTTGGAAAATCTTCTCGCATTCCTCGCTCCATACGAATTTTGTATCTTTTCGAGTCAGCTGCGATAATGGAATAGCGATTCGAGAATATCCTTCAACGAATCTCCGATAATAACCAACTAAGCCTAGAAAGCTACGTATTTCGATTCTCGACTTAGGTTGCTCTCAATCGTGACTCATATCCCAATCTTGGATAAAGACGTCACAATGACACCTATCGCTTTACTATCGCGCATCGAATATGGCGTCCCTTACAGAGAGTGCGGCTTAGGTGAATTCCACAAAGGAAGTCACAAGATAAAGGCTCGGTACCAAATTCTATAGTTGAATTTTTAACTCCACGAAGTTCAATAGAGCCATTCGATATGAGATTTTAGAAATGAGTTTTGTCTTAGGGTTCAAAGTTGATACAAAATTTAATATCGAAGCTTGGGAGTAAACCAAGAAATTCTTCAGAAATACATCGGGAAAAATCAATAACAACAGAATATTATTCAAATCGGACGTGTCTTTATTCAAATCCATAACATGGACTAAGAAAACTTGACATCCGTAATAAACGAATGACTTCATGGCTTGATATGAAAATGTTTGATTACAATGGTTTGATTGCTTGAATTGAATAACAGTTGCTTAGGAATATGAAAACTAACAACCTTACAAAAGCAATCAATTTGGCATGATGAGTAGTTAACCTTAAAATCACATCAAAAGCAAATATCTCTATAGAAATAAGGTTAACGAGTAATGTGATAGTGCCAACCCTGAATCAAGCAAGATTTTTAAACAACGGATGTAATGAAAGTTTCTCCTAACTGAGTCTCCATAAATAGGTCAAAGTCTAATTTCTCCGTAGTCAAGTTTAAACGTTGAGCGAAGCAAGAGAGATAAAAGAATGGGTAGAACCCAGATTATCTAGTAAGGTATAAACTTTGCAAGAATTTATAATTAACTAACTTGCGTGCTAACTTTGTTCGGGTTCCTCGCATTTTGACCAACTGGCCACGACAAACGCTCTTCCGAGAACCGCTTGACTTTGACTTTTCAGATCCGCCTCTGGTGCCAACGTCCCAACTGGACTTGATTTCGCTATAGACAAAAATCTAGCTATGTGACCATCTTTTCCACAACTAAAACATACCTTGGAAGGCTTTGAACAGCTTGACCTTATATGTCCTCCTCTCCGCATCTGTAGCATCTAACCAAGCATCGTTCTCTTCCCTAGAATTCATTCTTGGTCGATGATCGATGCCGACGTCTTCCGTCATCGTTAAATCTTCTCTTTTTAGATTGGACATCTCTTTCCATAATATCCACGCACGCGTCGTGCGGCTTTTACCATGCATCACTCATTCTCACTGCGTTCGCTTATTTCTTCTTTCACATTTCGATTCCAAATTTTATCATCTTATACTCGCTAAAGAGTGCTTCATTCAAGCATCACATATCGGGTAACACAAGCTTGAATCGTTGCATCCTTTTGCTCCACATTTATCGCTGCAATTCTTGACTGCTCTTCTAACTCATGAATACGATTTTGCAATTCTACATTTTGATCATAAAATACCTCTAATAAACTCTCTTCGGTACCTCTTCTTCCTCTTCTTCCTCACTCTCACTGCTACCTCTCTGCGACTATCTGGTGCAACTATCAATTCTTCACTCACCACATGGATATCTCTAATTCCTTCTTCACTTTGACATCACATTATCCTCGGTTGGCGATTAGAGGTGTCTCCACGATCTCATTCACTCCATTGTTAACGCTCTCGTGACCATTCTTAAAAACTATCATAAAACAAGGGTTAATTAAATAAATTAACAAATCACATAATACCCCTATATTATGACCAACCAACAAATAAGCTTAGGTAGGACACACTAGCGAAGGTTTTACTCGTCTCTCCCCTCCTAGTTCTATTCCCCGATCTCCGCCAGAGATCATATCCCTAAGCTCTGATACCAACTGTGACGCCCCCAAAATAGGAGCGTAGAATATGATCCTTCTTATCCAAGATTTTAACAGGTACCTCTTTATATGTTAAATCTTCATCTATCTCGTCTGGTTCTAGTTCAATAATATGGTTTGGGTCTTTCACATATTTACGTAACATAGATATGTGAAAAACGTTATGAACACGAGACATACTTGGCGGTAAGATGAGTCTATAGGCCACAGTTCCTACTCGATCGAGGATTAAAAATGGGCCAATGAATCGAGGATTGAGCTTTCCTCTCTTTCTAAATCTTGTAACTCCTTTCCATGGAGTACACGTAAGAACACATGATCTCCAATACTGAATTCCATGTCCTTTCGATGAAGATCAACCTAACTTTTTTGTTGATCTTGTGAGGTTTTTATACGTTATTAGATCGTTTGAATCTTTTTCGTAGTCAAACGTACCAAATCCGGTCCCAACAATGTTGCTTCACCCACCTCATCCCAGCATACTGGAGAACGACACTTTCTTCCATACAACGCCTTAAATGGAGCCATGTCAATACTTGCTTTATAACTATTGTTGTAGGAAAACTTTTCCAATGGTAAGAACTTGTCCCAACTTCCCTTGAAGTCAAGGACACAGAGTCTTAATAAATCTTCAAGAGTTTGAATAGTCCTTTTCGACTGCCCATCCATTTGAGGATGATATGCCGAACTAAATCGTAAATCCATGCGCATAGCTTTTTGCAAACTAACCCAAAATCTTGAAGTGAATCTTGGGTCTCGATAAAAAACTATGGATACTGGTATACCATGCAATCTTACGATCTCGTTTATGTACATACTAGCAAGACGTTCAAGTGTATAAGTTTCTCGTATCGGTAAGAAATGAGTAGACTTGGTCAATCTATCAACAATTACCCAAATCGCATCTATGCCGTGAGAAACCTTGGGAAGACCAGTAACAAAATCCATGGTAATGTGCTCCCACTTCCATTCTGGAATTTCAAGTGGTTGCAATGGACCTTTTGGCACTTGATGCTCCACCTTGACTCGTTGACAAGTTAGACACCTTGAGATAAACCCCGCTATCTCTCTCTTCATATTGCTCCACCAAAATGTATGTCGAAGATCACGATACATTTTGGTACTCCCAGGATGGATTGCAAATGGTGTGTTGTGCGCCTCCATCATGATTTTATACTTCAAGTCAGAATCGTTAGGAACACAAAGTCTGGAGTTGACTAGAAGTATTCCTTCTTTATTGATTTTTGCTTCTGAAATAGCACCTTCTTGCACTTTCTTCCTCATACGCATCAGCTCTGGGTCTGTAGCTTGAGCAACTTTAACTTTATCGATTAAAGTCGGTTCCACTCGTATATTTTCCATCATCACATGGGTCTCTAGAGTCTTTAACTCTATTTCCATCCTTTCCAAGTCACACAAAATGGGCCTTTATGTTGACAATATTGCACTCGTGCCCGAATATGATCTTCTACTCAATGCGTCAGCTACTACGTTCGCTTTTCAGGATGGTATTAGATGGTATGGTCATAATCTTTCAACAACTCAAGCCATCGTCGTTGCCGCATGTTGAGTTCCTTTTGAGTGAAGAAATATTTGAGGATTTTATGATCCGTATAGATCTCCACCTTCTCTCCATACAGGTAATGCCTTCAAATCTTAAACGCAAAAACGACTGCTGCCAACTATAGATCATGAGTAGGATAATTCCTCTCATATTCTTTGAGTTGTTGCGAGAGGCATATGGGCTATGACTTTCCCATGTTGCATGAGAACACATCCTAACCCTTTGCCTAAAGCATCACTTTGTAGATGACAAATCCCTCCGAGCGGATGGTATTGTCGAGCAGTCTTTGAAATGAGTCTCCTCTTGAGTTCTTGAAAACTCTTTTCACATTCCTCGCTCCAACTGAATTTTTTATCTTTTTGAGTCAGATGAGTTAATGGAGTAGCGATTCGAGAAAACCCTTCTACGAATCTCCGATAATAACCAGCTAAGCCTAGAAAGCTACGTACTTCGGTCACTGACTTAGGTTGCTCCCAGCTTTGAATTACTTCAATCTTTGTCGGGTCAACAGATATTCCATGATTTGATATCACGTGCCCAAGGAATGCAACTTCCTCAAGCCAGAACTCACATTTTTTCAACTTGGCATATAACTTGTTTTCATGAAGCTTTTGGAGTATCAGCCTCAAGTGTTTCTCATGGTCTTCATGGGTTTTGGAGTATATGAGGATGTCATCAATAAAGACGACCACAAAGTGATCCAAATATTCCTTGAATACTCTGTTCATTATGTCCATGAAGGCAGCAGGAGCATTAGTCAATCCAAAAGATATGACTAGGAATTCATAATGCCCGTACCGAGTTCTGAAAGAAGTCTTTGGAATGTCATCATTTTTAATCTTCAACTGATGATATCCGGAACGAAGATCAATCTTTGAAAAGAATTTGGCTCCTTGCAACTGGTCAAACAGGTCATCAATGTGAGGCAACGGTTACCTATTTTTGATGGTGACATGATTCAACTCCCGATAATCAATACAAAGTCGCATACTTCCATATTTCTTCTTCACGAATAGAATAGAAGCATCCCAAGGAGACGTACTAGGACGAATGAAACCGATGTTTAACAATTCTTGTAGTTGGGTTTTTAACTCCTGAAGTTCAATAGGAGCCATTCGATATGGGGCTTTGGAAATGGGTTTTGTACCAGATTCAAGGTTGATACAAAATTCAATTTCACACTCTAGGGGTAGGCCAGGAAGTTCTTCAGGGAATACGTCAAGAAATTTATTAACAATAGAAATATCATTCAAATCTAACGTATTTTTATTTAAATCCGTGACATTGGCTAAGAAAGCTTGACATCCATTTTTCAATAAATGAATATTTTTATGACTTGATATGACAGTGATTGATTTTAGTGGTTTGGTTGCTTGAATTTGCATAATAGGTTGGTTAGGAATATGAAAGCTAACAACCTTACAAAAACAATCAATTTTAGCATGATGAGTAGTTAACCAATCAATCCCTAAAATCACATCAAATACAAGTATTTTAAAGGAAATAAGATCGACAGGTAACGTGCGGTTACCCATTTGAATCAAACAAGACTTATAAATCGTGGATGTAATAAAGGTTTCTCCCAACGGAGTTTCAACAGATAAGTCAAAGTCTAATTTCTCCGGAGTCAAATTTAAACGTTGAGCGCAAGTAGGAAAAATAAAGGAATGGGTAGAACCGGTATCAAATAAAGTATAAACTTTGCTAGAGTTTATGATTAGCTTACCCATGATCACCTCGTTCGAATTCCTCGCTTTTTGGGAGGTTACGACAAACGCTCTCCATTGAACTACCGGTTTTGTCTTGTCTGGAACACCCTTTGATGCCTCCATTCCAGCTAGACTTGACTTTGGTGCACGACAAAATCGGGCTAGGTGACCTTCTTTTCCACAATTGTAACATGCTTTGGACTGCATCGTACAGTTTGGACTTATGTGTCCTTCCCCTCCATATTTGTAACATACGACCGGTGGTCGTTCTCCTTCCTTAACAACAAAAGTCTTTGGTCGACGCGTCTTTCCATCATTATTGAATCTCCTCTTCTTGAAATGTCCACTCTTATTGTCATGGCCATTATTACTACCGAAGTGTAATCCATTTCTGGCATGTTGATTCCCTCCACGTTTGTTGTCACCGCTTCGATGACTTCTACCACTGGTATTATCGACTTGCCAGCTGCTCTCTCTTGGTTGGGTTGACTCATTATAACGCTCCAATAACTGAGCCCTATTCACAACATCTGAATACAAACACAGTTTATGAGAGATAAGGTATTGACATATCTCGAGTTTCAAACCTCTTAGAAACATCCACATCATTCTCTCCTCATTATCAACCAAGTGGGATGCAAACCGAGACAACTCGGCAAACTTAGCTTCGTACTGTGCCACGATCATATTGATTTTCTCAAGCTTGATGAACTCTACCTCCTTCATGTGACGAATACTTTCAGTAAAGTACTTGTCGTTGAACAGTTCTTGGAACTTCTCCCAAGACATCTTCAGTGCGGTAGGTTGAGTACGCTTTACAGATTCCCACCAAATCTCGCCTGCCGCCAGCAATACGTGAAGGTGGAAAAGGGAACCTTTTGCTCCTCGGAGCATCCCAAGACATCAAATATCTTGTTGGTCTGTTTTATCCACGTCTCTGCCTTAAGTGGTTTTGGCTCTCCAAAAAATTCCGGTGGTCCCAGCTCCTTGAACTACTTAGCGGTGACCGTCTGAGAGTTATCAGTGTTTCCACCTGCATTTTGGACAGGAGCCGCCTTAAGCGATGTTGCATGAATTGCATAAAACCTCCGAACATCCCATCGCTCATCATTTGATCGTTGTTGTTTACACGAGGATTATTGTCTTCCCATGTTGCACATTATCCTGGGTATTAATCTGTGGTGACTCAACGGTCTTATGTGCTTCATTGCTTATCTCAACATTTTTGGATGCCATTTTCAAATACTGCCACAAAACAAGGGTTAATTATCATATCACATATTATCCCTATACTTTGACCGACCAATTAAATACCAAATAAACTTAGGTAGGTCATACTAGCGAAGGAATTCTCGCTCTCCCCTCTAGTTCTTGTCTCACATCTCGGCAGGGATCATATCCCTAAGCATTGATACCAACTGTGACGCCCCCAAAATAGGTATACATCACCCATCTTGAGTCGCCAAATACATGGTACAGAATATAAATACAAACTTAATTATACAACCGTCGTGTAATATACGACAAAACATAGCCGAGAGTTTAAACATGAATATTGCCTTCTAGTCCACTCTCAAATAGAGTCCTCATTATATTTATTGTACCACTATTTTATAGAATAGTGAGGACTACTAATAGACCATCTCGGACCATTACTCCATTCCCCGACTAGTCCCGGCTACGTTCTCATTTCCTGAAGAGAACAATGAAAGAAAAAGGGTGAGCTCAACTAGCCCAGTAAGAAATATTATGACTAAGATAATGCAGAATAAATTATCATTAGTCTTGAACAATGTTAAACTGATAAAATACAATAGACATCAAGTTTAACTGCAGCGGAATAAGCAATCCATTAGAAGAGTCAAGTAGAGCATGATATCTACTATCTTCTATAATTTAAAATGTTTTCATCAATTTTTATCGTTGAGACTCAGCTTAATAAATAAACCACATCATCGAGTCATCCCTGCACTACGGGCCAAGGATATTCATTAAATCATCAATGGTCATGATTATACCGAATAATCCCTGGTCATAATCATACCAAAAACTGTCCATCAATGCACTACAAGCCACTGAGGACTTTTACCACATCATTTATAACATTACAGGTCATGATTATACCGAATGATCCCTGGTCATAATCATACCAAGTCCATCTATGCACACAAGCCAAAGATGACTTTCATTACAATATAAGCATGAGGATGATGACAATGACATAATTATTCAATAAAACAAGTTCAAGAATAAATTTTAAAGATTTATAAGTTAATTTATCCTGAAATCAATTACGTCCAAATTGTTAACATGATACTGCTTTGTGGAGTAAAATTCAAGAATGCTTAGAAGAATATTTCCATGAAAAGATACTGGATGAAGCACAAATATCAAGAATATTCCACTAATTTCATGGAGTATAGAAGCTAAAACTTTAACCAACTGAGTATAATAGAATCTATGAAACTGCAAGTGGATTTTCGCCCGCCATGCGGTAATCCACTTAGATAGATCATTTCCACAATTTAATAAGGAATGAATACAAAGGACCATTCACCATGCATGCAGTAATCCACATAGATAGGTTATTCCAACAGAGTAATAAAGAATGGAATAATGTAAGAATTCACCATGCATGCGATAAACCGCGCATGCATGTGTTTATTCCCAATGAATAATAAAGAATGTAACTGAGTCATGCGTAATCCGCATGAATGTGATATTCGAATGTAATAATAAAGAATGTAAACCAGTCATGCGTAATCCTCCGCATGCATGTGATATTCCAATGTAACAATAAAGAATGGAATAATAGAAGAATTTCGCCATGTATGCGGTACTTCGCATAGACAGGTTATTCCAAAATAATAATAAGGAATGGAATAATAATAGCTCTCTTTATGAATATAAAAGAAATAATACCCCTTACCTTAGAAGAAGACTATACACTGGTTCAATCATGTGAATAATATGAATCAATAGTTCAATCATGTGAATCAATAGTTATAACCACGTGAAAATACGAATTACAGTATAGTAAATCTATACCTCCATTTTTAACTTAGTCATGCAAGTATTATCAATCTTGCACCAACTCCCCTAATAGTACAAGAATGTGAATCAATAGTACACACATGTGAACAAATAGTTATAATCATGTGAATTAATAGCAATTAATTGCTCATTTATCCGATTAATTACCCATTCCGTCAAGAAACTTCCGCACAACAATTAATATCGAAATAAATATAGATTTCCACTAACACTAATAATTCCAACACAATGGAACCATCAATTTCATCTTTAATCAACACGAAGTTATTCATCATTAATTTTATAACTCATAATATTTAACAACCAGGTCGTTCCCAGGAAAGAGGGGGCTTTCCGATAAGGATTTCTCCTTATTGGTGCGCAATTTTAGATTACCAAACCTCTCCTCAACATAACTTCTAGACATTGCAAATATTGAAATTTAATAATATGAATAACTTTGTCGTCTCAATTATTGATTTAATAATATAACATATTATGCAGATGATATTGTGACAATAATTGAATTAATAATATGAGAGATATGATGCAATAATTACTGTAGCAATAATTGAGTATAACTGAGTGACTTCTCACGTAAGCATCAATAATCAATATCGCGTGCTACTATGCAACCACGCGTATTACTGTACTTTTACTACCAGGTAGTTCAACAGTTTAAAGGTAAAACTTCCGCCGTTATTTTTATAAAAAGATAATTATGTCGTTTTTTAACTACGACAATACTTCTGTTGTGGGGTCCACCAATGATTGTGCCGTCGTACGAATATTCCCTGTTAAAACGAATATTCCCAGACCAATCGAATATTATATAACCACTTGCTTACTTTGCAAAATTTGTAAATATTACCCACAACTATAACATTATATCAAATCCACACCATAATATTTAAAAATATATTTTGAGAGAAATTAATCTTTATTCATAAAAGTTGGGGTCTTACAACCCTAATGTCATTTAATACTTTATCCAGAATCTACACCTCTTGCTAAGCTTGATTAATTACTATAGAATGCTAATCGAGAGCATGAAAGTGAAGCATGGCTATTTTTCAATAAACCATATCTGAATCACACAAAATCCACAAAATAGATAGAATTCATATGAGCTGATCAATATTACCTAACCCACTATATTTCTATGTGAATTACGAGCAATATCAATTTAAGTACAAGCTCTCTCAATGACTACACACGGTAAACCGGTATATGTCTATCCGGGTTACGAATCACGAAATCTAACACATGTAAATCTCATGAACACATGCTAGCATTGTCAAATCTGAACTTATATTTCCTTTTTCAATTCCATACAAGTTATTAGAGTACATGGTGATCAATCATCCAAGCAATAAGCACAACCAAGTTAGGCAATCCAACTATAATCATACAAACATCACAATAAGGTATACAAATCTAAACTACACAATAAACTTCATTAGAATCCCATAATGGTGGTTAGTTCATCTTTGAATCAACAACCATTATGGGATTTAAGCCAAGCATGAGAAGAAACAAAGAGAACAAAGAGGGTAATGAGAATAGAGATTACAAATCTAATTAAACTTTGCTCCACAATGTGCTTCTAACTCAGTTCAGATCCTTGATCAAAAACCAAAGTAAAACTCAATATTCATAAGCTACTACATCTACAGAGAGAAGCTAAATAGTAGAGTATTTCTATGGAATCTCTCTAGCTCTATCAAACCCTAAAATAGAAAAAGATAACTGATAAAATCTGCCTTTCGTAACCAGCAAATACACGCTTTTATGAAAAATACGCTACAACCATCTTAAATGAAAAGGCGTGAATTAAAATAGCTCGATCTTATTTGGCGTGGCATGCAAGACATATAAATTATTGCGGTCGTTGCCGTGTATCATATATGTGATTCTCCTAGCGTGGGCGCACTAGAGTTGGCCTCTGGTGGTGCCGCCACTTTCGGCTATGTTTTGTTGCCTTCTCTTTGCATCGCACTTCCAGTCTTGGTGTTCTTTGCTACATTGATCTTTGCTTCCTTCTTCTTCTTTCTTCACTTGCCTTCCTCATCCATCAATTGCCTTCATCATTCTTCACTTGACCTCTCTGATGCCCTTTCCTTATGCTCTTGCTCGGCTACATTCTTCCTTTTAGCACAAGTCCACCATGCCATGCCATCACCATGCCATTGGAGTCTCCTTGATGCAACCTACAAAACAACATAAAAAGCAATCAAACAATACCAAAAATACTTAAGTTTAAGCATAATTCTAGCAAGTTGATAGTCAATAAGTAGGTCTAAAACCTACTTATCAAATACCCCCAAACTTGAACTATTGCTTGCCCTCTAGCAATAAATACAAATACGAACTAAGAAATGCAGACTACATGTTATGCAATTACACATTATCATGCAAATGAATCCCATGATTTCTAGCCATGTTAAAAATTTCAATAAGATATGCCTCAGAGAAATATCAAGATCTAAGACCAAAGCATCAAACTAAGCTAAAGGCATAATAATATACAATCAGATAATCCCACCATGCTATAAAGATGTTGTGCGTGTGTGTTGTGTTCACAGATAAGCTTGACAAAGGAGAAGATTCCACATGCTATATTGCTTAAGAAAGAAAACTGAGGTTTCAAATCAAGAAGTATTCATACAAATGAAGCAACAACTACTCCAACACATCAGTACAAGGTAAGGTTCGACAAAGGGCTTATTCTGCTTATTTTTACTCGCGAGGGCGATTTTCGCACTTTTCCGCGGTGTTTATTGATTTTTATAATTCCCATAGCTATGGAATTTCTCATTCTATTAGGCTATATAGTGCTACCTTAGCGAGCTTTCGACCAACAACTCCCAAGCCATCCAGACCTTAGGACGCTAGGTGTAAAGACATCCCCTCGGGCTTACTTACTCAAAATAGCAAAGGCCACGAAACAAGACTAGTCACAGTTGTTCAATCTCCTTTTCATTTCTATATACAAACAAACTTAGCAAAAAAAAAGACTAGTCACGGTTTATTCATTTATATTTTTCTTCTTTTCTCTTTTTATGTATATATATATATATATAGATAGCAAGTATACCCTAAGCGTTCCCAAAACTTGAGTTTCAGTGTTTAGCAGTCATTACTCACTTCCTACATAATTCTATCATTAAAAATAGTGTTTTCTTCTCAGCAGACAAGCATACTAATCTTAACCAACAAGCAAATAGGAACACTGTCGTGCTACCCGGTACATCAAAATAACAGACATGGATTACATCATGATATGCAACCTAAAAAGATAATAATCAAACAAAAGCAAAAATTTTACTGCAAAATTAAATTGTAATTAATAAACATACAATTAACTATATGTAACATGAATATATGATGCAATTACACTACATGCTCTAAACTACTGACTCCACCCAATACCCCTAAACTTAGCATATTCATTGTCCTCAATGAAGGTAAAGGGTAAGGAAACTTCCCTATCAGTCGGCATGGCCACCCTCCTCGGGTGGCGAATCTGGCGGCGGGTATGGCATGACAGAACCAAAGAGAGGCCACTCCACCATCATTCCATGTTGCGCAAACGCTTCGGCCAAAGATCTAGACAGCCCATTCGCGAACGCCGAAAAATTATCGTGCAATGCGTCCACCTTCCTCTTTGAGTTCACTCCCGCTCTTGCACATAAATGGGCTTCAACTGAGGCATTGGGGATACTGCCCGTGGTGCTCATATAGCGTAGCATATTCTGGTGGAGGAGGTGGCTCACATCTATGTGCTTCCTTATGACAATACCCCACAATATTATTGCCCTCTCGGATGGGATATCATGCTGGTGTATAAATGGCATCAGCTTGGCACATATGAATAAGTTCCATGCCTTCGCATAACGATTCAGCGCTGAACTTGGAAAATTAGTGGGCTAGTTCGCCGCCCTCCTCCCAGACTGAGTCTGCTTTTCACAAAGAAGGAACAATCAGCAACTTGCAATTCACTATCTAATCTGCATACCAAGCATTAACAAAAATGAGATATACCTATTCCTAAATCAAAATTTGAACTATGTAACATGTATATATGATTGTATACCCAAAAATTCTCTATATGCAATTTCTATCAAAAAGATATGTGCATTAAGCTCCTACTCAAAATTGATTTCAAAATTTTTCATGATCCGAAGAATTAAATAGGGAGGGGGAAATAAGAGATATATGCAATCAGAATTAAACATTAGGAAGAAGTAGAGATATATGCAACTGAGAATTAAACAGTAGGGAGAAATAGACATGATCATTTAGAATTAAACATGAAGGAGAAGAGAGATGATGGGGTGCCTCCCATCGAACGCTTGTTTATAATCCGTTAGCTTTATTATCTCTGCCTTGGTCAAGTTATTGAAAGGATTGAGGCAACCTTCTGTCTATCAACCTCACCACCATAGTAATGCTGCAATCTCTGTCCAATAACTTTAAAGGGCTTATCTAGGTATTTGTCAAAAATTTCAATTGCACCATGTAGAAATACAGTCTTTACTATGAAAGTTCCTGACACCTTGATTTGAGCTTTCTTGGGAAGAGTCTAAGTCTGGAATTGAATAGTAGTACTACTTGCACTGGCTCAAATGTTCTTTCCATAATTCTGCGATCATGTTACCTTTTCACTTTCTCTTTGTACAACTTGGAATTTTCGTAGGCCTGCAATCGAAATTCATCTAACTCATTGAGTTGAAGAAGGCATTTCTCCCCTACAGCCTTTAAGTCGAAGTTCAGCTTCTTGATCACCCAATAGGCCTTATGTTCAAGCTCCATGGGAAGGTGACAAGCCTTTCCATACACTAGCTGAAATTGTGACATACCCAGTGGTGTTTTGTAGGCAGTCCTATAAGCCCATACTACATCGTCCAGCTTCAGCGACCAATCTTTTCTCATGGGGTTCACAATCTTTTCCAATATTCTCTTCACCTCACATTTTGACACCTTTTGTGACGTCCCCAAAATAGGTCCACACGACCCATTCTGAGTCGCCAGATATCACTCTATAAAAATCAAATACAAACTTCATTTATATAACTGTTGAACTCTCGCGCAGAGTACGACAACAGATAAGCTGTGAGTTTTAATACAATATTATCTCGTAGACAGTATCCAAACTCAAATTATTACAATGCCATATAAAATATAGCAGCAAATATTTTAAGACCCCAAAGAGGAACGAGAAGATTACTATCATATTAATTCTAATGAGGTGCACTTTTGACATTTTCAAAGTCGGGTTCTCATCACCCTATTGTTGTTCGCCAAAATCAATTATTATGTGACGTATAAAATATGACACACACATCTTAGGTCCTCAATATAATTATCTGTTGCATATCATGCCATTTTATAATGTATTGAGAAACTTCGACAGTCTCGGACCATCACATTATTGCCCTGTTATCCCCGCTCGACCCAGTTACACTCTTATTACCTAAAAGGAATTGTGAAGCAAAGGGTGAGCACAAATAGCCCAGTAAAGAATATCATGACTAAAGATAATTAAATTATCAATAGCCTTTGTCAATAATAAATCAAAGATTTAGAACATATGGTAGATGATAAAACTTTTCACCCATAGTTGCAGCGGAACGAGCAATCCATTAGAAGAGTCAAATAGACCATCAAGTCTATTATCTTCTCCATGTTAAAAGTCCACCAATAATATTTTATCCCTGTAACATCAATCAACAATTCCTGTCCACATTCATATGAATAACTCATAAACATAATTGTGATTCTAAATTCCTCTTCGCACCCAGGACGAAGATAATTTTCATCACCTATCTTCACCTGAAACATCAAAAATCATGATTATACCAAATCATAATTCCTGCTCATAATCATACTAATAAACTCATCTTTACACTACAGGCCAAATACATACAACTGTATTTTAGAAGAGTCAAATAGAGCATGATATCTACTATCTTTTATGAATTAAAAGTGTATAATCAATATTTTATCGTTGAGATTCAGCTTAATAAATAATCCACATCATCGAATCATCCTTGCACTACGGCCTAGGATATTTATGTAATCATCAATGGTCATGATTATACCGAATAATCCGTGGTTATAATCATACCAATAACTGTCCATCAATGCACTACGGGTCAATGAGGACTTTTACCACATCATCTATAACATTACGGGTCATGATTATACCGAATGATCCCTGGTCATATCAAACCAATAAATAGTTCATCTATGCACATAAGCCAAAGATACTCATCAATCAATAGTTCATCTTCGCACGTAAGCCAAAGATATACAACTGTAAAATAAATAATCCACAGTCCATCTTTGCACGTAAGCCAAAGATATACAACTGTAAAACCAATAATCAACAGTCCATCTTTGCACGTAAGTCAAAGATATACAACTGTAAAACCAATAATCAATAGTCCATCTTTGCACGTAAGCAAAAGATGACTTTCATCACAGTATAAGCATGAGGATGATGACAATGATATAAGCATTAATCAAACGAAATCAAGGATAAATATTAAAGACTTTAAATTTATCCAAATATTATCAATCATTTAATAAACTCATAATCTAATATTATTAATATTATAACAATATTTTAATTACTTCTTAAACTTATAAACAATTTATTTTAATTATTTACACTTTACCAAATAATGCATTTATTCATTCAAAAATGCCATACTTATAAGATTTCAACACCAATGATCAAATCACTCATCAAAAATCTACATATACCTTATATAGGATTTCCAAGCCATAAACTCCTATTTACAAATTTGTCAACTTCACATAACATATTTAATTCATATGTTCGTAACTAAACCATTTTCATGAAAAATACCAAATCAGTCCCAAAAATTATTCATTTATGGGATTTAGTAGAATATAGTCCCATATTGAACATATATTTTTCTCGAAATTTTTAAAATTCATTTACTATTTTTCATATGGCCAAAACTGCCGAATATTTAGACATTTATCATAAATTGTACTTCTGTCCAAAAATTCTGAAATTTACAGGGTATACTCCTGTTATATATATGTACTCCCAATAAAAATTTTACCAATTTTGGAGTTAACCACAAGGAGTTATAAGGGTTTACTTTTAAAATAGTCTTTTCCCATAAAATCCATAACTCTTAATATATACTTCCAAAAATTGCCATCTTTGGACACAATATAGAAAACTCATCGAATTATCATTTCAAATTTTTCTAAAATTTTTGAGGGTCAGAAAAATTACGAAACTACAAATGGATTTTCGCCCGCCATGCGGTAATCCACGTAGACAGACCATTTCCACAATTTAATAAGGAATGAATACGAAGGATCATTCACCATTCATGTGGTAATCCACATAGACAAGTTATTCCAACAGAATAATAAAGAATGGAATAACAGAAGAATTCACCATACATGCGGTAGTTCAGCGTGAGCGAGTTATTCCAATGAGAATAATAAAGAATGAAATAACGAAGAATTCACCGGCAAAAGATAGACCACGATATGAGTTATTCCAGCGAAATAATAAAGAATGGAATAACAACGTAATTCACTAGGCCTACGATAGACCCTTACGATAAGTTATTCCAACGAGAATAATAAAGAATGGAACCGAGTTATCGTAATCCGCATGCATGTGATATTCCAAAGAATAATACGAGAATGGAACCAGTCATGCGTAATTTACACAGAACGATGGATATTCCAATGTAATAATAAAGAATGGAATAACGTAAGAATTTCAACATGTATGCGATTATTAGCATGAGCAGAGGTTATTCCAACATAATAATAAAGAATGGAATAACAGAAGAATTTCATCATGTATACGGTAGTATGCGTATACAAGTTATTCTAACAGAATAATAAGGAATGGAATACCAATAGCTCTCTTCATGAATATGAAAGAAATAATACCCCTTACCTCAAAAGAAAATTGGAATAGTGAGGCAGTAGACTTCTCTTCTCCTTTCTCTCTATAATTTCTCTCTATAATAATTGCTCTATAGCTTTAGTGAATTGGTGAGAAATAATGAAGGAATGAGCTTCTATTTATAGGAAAATATAGTTTCGATAATTGTACGTTTTGGGGCTCAAAATATTACAGTATAATACCTTCCTCTTTTTCTTCATTTTTAATTTAGTCCTGCAAGTATTATCAAACTTGCACCACCTCCCCTAATAGTAAATAATGTGAATCAATAGTTCAATCATGTGAATCAATAGTTATAATCATGTGAAAATACAAATTACAATATAGTACCTCCATCTATACCTCCATTTTTAACTTAGTCATGCAAGTATTATCAATCTTGCACCACCTCCCCTAATTGTACAAGAATGTGAATCAATAGTACACACATGTGAATAAATAGTTATAATCATGTGAATTAATAGCAATTATATGCTCATTTATCCGGTTAATTACCCGATTGATCAATATAACTTTCAGACATCAATTAATATTGAATTAAATGTCGATTTCCACTAACACTAATAATCTCAACACAATGGAATAATTTTTATCAAAAAAATTATTTTTGAAATTTCGAAGTTTGACTTTTTGACCAAAAAGTCAACCCCAAAAATTTTTATGTTTATAGTTTATTTTTACTAATTTCATCATTCCGGACTCAAATATCACGTCCGCGTCTCCAAATTCAACTCCAAACTCAAATTCAATTTTTAATAATATTTATTCATTATTATTATAATTCGCAATATTTAACAACCAGGTTGTTCCCATGAAAGAGGGGGCTTTCCGATAAGGATTTCTCCTTATTGGCGCGCAATTAGGTGACCAACCTCTCCTTGACAGAACTTCTAGACATTGTCAACATTGCAAATAATAATATGAATAACTTTGCCATCTCAATTATTGATTTAATAATATAACATATTATACAGATGATACTGTGATAATACATGAATCAATAATATGAGAGATATGATCTGACAATTCATGTAGCAATAATTGAGTATAAGCCGAGTGACTTCTTACGTAAGCATCAATAATCAATACCGTGGTGTGCTACTTATGCAACCAGACATCGTATTCTTGTACTTTTACTACCGGGTAGTTCAACCTTTTTAACGGTAACACTTTCGCCGTTATTTTTATAAAAAGATAATTCTGTCGTTTTCTAACTACGACAATATTTCTGTTGTGGGGTCCACCAATGATTGTGTCATCGTACGGATATTCCCCGACAAAAAGAATATTCCCCGACCAATCGAATATTATATAACAACTTACATACTTTGCAAAATTTATAAATATTACCCACAACTATAACATTATATCAAATCCACACTATAATATTCAAAAAAATATTTCGAAAAATTTAAATCTTTATTCATAAAATTTGGGGTCTCACACCTTTGCTTGGCCATTTGTTTAGGGGTGGTAAGCTGGTAGCTACTTGATGGTTCACCCCATATTTGGCCAACAATGTTGTAAACTGGCAATTGCAGAAATGGCTACCTTTATCGCTTATGATCTCCCTAGGAGTCCCGAATCTCGTGAATATGTTCTTTTGGAGAAACCTCAGAACCACCCTAGCATCATTTTTCGGTAGAGCTACCACTTCCACCCATTTGGAAACGTAATCAACTGCCAAAAGGATGTACAAGTTTCTACATGACGAAATGAAAGGCCCCATAAAATCTATCCCTCAGACATCGAAGACCTCCACCTCGAGGATTATATTCAAAGGCATTTCATTTCATTTTGATATTTTCCCTACCCTTTGACACCTATCACATCTCTACACAAAGTTGTAAGCATCCTTGAAGAGAGTCGGCAAATAAATAACTGCCTACAAAACCTTGGTTGCTGTTCTTTCTCCCCCGTAATGACCTCCATAATCTGATGCGTGGCAATCCTATAATATGCATGGAATACACCTTCTAATCTTCTGATAAGGACATTTCTTGAATAAGTAAGGTTCATCCCAAATAAACCATTTAACATCGTGGAGAAACTTCTTCTTTTGTTGTCCAGTCAAATCAGAGGGAATGATATTTCTCACTAGAAAGTTTGCATAATCTGCGAACCATGGCACTTCACCTTTCACCACAAACAATTGGTCATCTAGGAAGGATTCATTGATCATAACTTTGTCATTCATATCCCTTCTCGGATTCTCCAATCAAGATAAGTGGTCAGCCACTTGGTTTTCAGTCCCTTTTTTATCTTTGATCTTTAAGTCAAATTCCTGTAGAAGAAGAATCCACCTGATTAGACATAGTTTGGCATCTTTCTTGGCTATCAAGTATCGGATCGCTGCATGGTCAGTGTATACAATCACTTTGTACCAATCAAATAAGGATGAAATTTGTCGAATGCGTATACCACCGCTAGAAGCTCTTTTTCTATGGTAGTGTAGTTCAACTAGGTGTTAATCAAGGTCTTGCTAGTATAATAAATAACATGAAAGACCTTATCCTTACGTGATAAGTAGGTTTTATACCTACTTATTCGGTATCTGTTACTTGAATTAGTTGCTAATATTCATGTTTCTTAATTACTTTTAATATATTTTATGTTATTTTGTAAGCTATGACACGACATGGGCATGAAGAAGCAAGGAAAAGTAATTCGGACATCTTTTGGACTAAAATATACAAGCAAATGCAAGAAGGGAATATTAAAGGACTTTTAACACCAAGTTGGATGCATGTTCTTGGGTTGAAATTTGGATTATAATGTAGAGCTTCTTCTTATCTTTCAAGAATATCTTGAATCATCCCAATCATAGTTCGGATGCGAGATTTATGGCTTTTTTATCAATGAAGATCAAAGTTAAGAGTTGTTATGTTTGCCATTTACATAACATCTACTTCAAGCCCGATTTTTGCCTTGATCCAATCCGAATCTGTCAATTCTCAAAAAAATGAAAGTTGTAGATCTCGTCGATATCTTCGATTTGATAGGTGGCAGGTTCCGTAACTCCAAGCAGATCAAATGTTATGCTTGTTTTACCAAATGTCGTTCAAGAAAGAAAATGGTAGTAGCGACCGCACAGCTAGAAACAATGAGGTAGGGCGCGCGAGACCACCAGAATCTACTGCTCTCTGGCATTGCCTAGGAAGTGTAGTGCTAGTCGTGAAGAAACAGCTTATTAGGGTTATTTGATGTCTAATTTGAGCTAGAATAGGATTCTTATTTGCCTAACTTGCTAGGGTGTCCATTAGAACTATAAATACTTGATTTTAACTTGGATTGGAGGCTAGTTCTAAGACTCCATAAAAATCCCTCTTGGGATAGATTTCTATTAACTTATTCTTTACTTTCTTTCTTAGATTAGGAACCCTAGATTAGATTAGAATTGAAGATTGAAGCTATTGATTATCATTGGAGAATCAAATTGGAAGCAAGAGAATGCAGATTTGTTTATCTCAATTCTAATTTCTTTTCTTATCTATTTGTATCTTTTAATGCTTAATCAATTGTGGATGATGGATTCTAGTTCAATTATGAATTAAACTCTATTTTGAGATTACTATGGATCTTATTGTGTACTTTACTTTGATATGCTTCTTTGTTAGTCTTATTAGCTATATTTGGATTGTCTATTATGATTTGTTTTTAATTACTTAATTGCCTAGCTAACAATTACCGTGACAATCTATATGAACTCGAGAGATGAAGTATAGGTTTAGATCTGATCATGATAGCATATGTTTGTGATTTCTGCATAGATGGAATTCATGATTAAGTGTTTAGGATAGAGATATACCTTTCGCCATATGTAGTCTAATAAGAACTTGAACTTAAACCCTTTTTAATTGTAATTCACATAGAGATATAGTGGGTTAGTTAATTAGGGTGTTCAAATTGATTCTATCATCTGTGGATTTGATTTGATATGAGTATGGTGCATTGAGAGATGGCCATATTTTACTTTCGTGTTCTTGATTAACAATTCGGTATAAATAATTTGGCTTAACAGGAAGTGTGTTGATTTAAATGAAACATTAAGTGAAATTGTAATCTCAAGTCTTCAATATCTTGTTTCATTCTAGGGATAGTTAGTAATAGTTTATTTAATTATTTTAAATTAAATTATTAAATCATTTATTTAAATAAGATTAAATTGGTCATAGGTTAGTAATTGGTAATTCTTATTAAATAATTCTCTGTGGGAACGATACTCAACTTATCACTTTATTACTTGTTAACCACGTATACTTGCGTGTTGTGCGTAATTAGATTTTACCCAACAAGTTTTTGGCGTCGTTGCGGAGGAATTAATTTAATAATTATTTACCAATATTAATTTTAATCAAATTAGTCTTAATTTAAACATTTCTTTCTTTCTTTATTTTATTTTATTTTATTATCTTCTTATTTTTCTCTCGTTTCAGGTACCATGGCTGGATTCAATTATCAAAGGCCATATTCGAGTATGACTCAACCAAGGGGAGCAGGAATTGATGGACTCAATGTATTTTTTGCATTATCAGCACAACTTGAGACACTTTCGAGGAGGTTGGACATTATTGTAGCGATTTCAACGTAATCGAAGGATAACGATTACTTGCAATTATTGTCTTTGGCAATCATCCAGAGTAATCAATGCACCATCGATCTTGGTAAATCTGATATGGTGGTGACTACCTCAACAACTATTCTTATCTCAGTTATCATCAAGTTTGGGGTATCACCCGGATTTGTCATGGAGCTATAATTATCAAGATCAATACTCTACTCCAAATCCAATATACACGCCGGAACTCTCATATCAACCTCCATTAAAAGAAGAAAAGTCAAATTTGGAGGAATTACTGTCAAAGGTCAAAGCAAACCAAGAGGAGAGGATGATGAGTCAAGAAATATCGAGCCATAATTTTTAGCACCAGATGGAACAACTCATCACCACTTCAACTCATGGTCCTCAATACATGGTTTCCAAAACTGAGACAAATAATTCAAGGTTGGAGGAATTGTTGTCCAAGTTCGTAGCATCAAATGAGGAGAGGAGGATTAATCAAGAGCAGTTAATTCAGAATTAAGAGATATCAATTCAAAATCTGTAGAACCAGATTGATCAAATGCTCAAAGCCTTGAACAACTGTCCTCAAAATAATTGGTGTTATGACGAGAATTCTGAGATTGCTGAAGTGCCCGAGCCAAATCTACAACTGGATGAGCCACGAGATGTTTAAAAAGAGGAGACAAGTGGGGATAATAAAAGGAAGGTCGGTGAAGAACTAACTGTGAGCACCAACGAGAATGAGCCGATGTTATTAGTGCCCCAAGTTCCTTCTCCACCAAAGTTCAAGGATCCGGTTAGAATTGCAAAACCATTCCCGCTAGGTAGTCATGTCGTCGGCAATGCTCCTTGTGACGTAAAAGTGAGTACAACTTCAAAGCCATGGTGAAATTAGCTGGAGAAGATAGAAGAAGAGATTGTTGTGTCTGACAAGCTTCAATGCCCCAATGTGATGACAGACACAATGGAGAAAACACCTAGATGTTGGAAGTACTTGAATGTAATCTTATCTAAAGAAAGCATACTAGGTGACTTTAATGCAATGGCTATCATAATTGGGAACCTACCAAAAGCTACATTGTTTCTGATGGATGGAGGGTTCCTAAATTACAGAAGAGGAATTGGATAGTGCTGACCAGACAAAGTCGGGCTTACGACGTTAAAACTAGCGCTACTTGGGAGGCAACCCAAGCTCTAAACCTTTTCTTCCTTATTTATTCTTTATATGTTAGTTTATAGTCTAGCTCAAATATTTAGTTTCCAACGAATAATGACTCCATAATGGTATGCTTGCAAGTAAGGCAAGAAAAAGAGAGTCACCAAGCTACTGGCTCCATAGTGCGGGCCGCGCCACCTAACACAAAGACACAGCGCGGGGCACGCTACTACTCTAGAACCTACTGACCCCATAGTGCGGGGCGTGCCATCTCAGGCATACATACGGTACGGGTTTGCGCCACTCTGAAATCCCAAGCGTTAAAAATGGTTTAATTGCAATGTTAGTCAAGTCCAACTCAAGTGTGGTTCCCGATTTATTCCAATGTGTATGGCCTATTCTTCAGACTTAGCAAACAAGGAGGAACATGCTGTATTTTCAGGGAAGTCCTCTCTTTTAATTTTTCCTATCTTAGCCATTGAGGACAATGTCTGTTTTAAGATTGGGGGGCATTTTTGTGTCGTATTACATAAAGTTAGTTATTTACATTGTAGTTCATATAGTTACATTTAGTTTTTGCATTCAGTTTCTTGAAGTTTTTTTTTTACTATGTTTATATAGTATTTAGTACATCTTGCATGAGTCCAGCTTTTTGATATTTACAGTTTGTTTTGGCCAATGATGAGATTGGAATTGGGTAGACAAGTATAATACTGATTATTAGAGTGTTGATGTGATTTCTTGTTATAAATTGAGTCTTTTTCTATTTGAAATTGGTATAATAAGGATAACATAGTAAAAACAACTTGTTAATTGATTGAGTTTAAATTGATACATAATGGGACTCTAAAGGATAATGCTAGTTTGAATAAAAGAATGACGAGAACAAGTAGTGATGGCTAAAGTTAGATAAGAACCTAAGTTTGAGGGAATATTTGGGGTATATAAGCTATAAAAAAAAGAAAAAAAAAGAAAAAAAGAAAGTATGAATAAATACCGTGGCGTGCTTGTCTAGTTTTGTAGCCTTTGTTACTTGAGTAAGTAAGCTTGGAGGGATTTGTTTTACACCTAAGCGCCTAAGGTCTTAATGGTGCAGGAGTCGTTGGTCAAAAGCTCAAGTTAAGGTAGCATTGAAAAGCCTAAGAGAATAAGACATTGCATAGCTATGTGTATATAAACCAAAAGAAAAAAAACATGAATAAAACGGGAAATAAGAGCAAAAAGCCCCCGTAGATGAAAAATGAAGCATAAGTATCCCAGTTGAACCCTCGATATTAGTAATTGTTTAATTTTAGTTGGATCTAGCTTGTTTTTGGATTTCTTGAGTTTACACTATATGATGCCTTCGAAGAGACTTGTTTTGTGTTAAATTTGATATTATATTAGTTAGCATTGTTATTGAGCACACACGCAATATATTAGTGATAACAGTTTAAGATTTGATGATTAATTGGGAAGTTAATGATTTGTTTTGATATGATGTATAATCATGTTTACTTCATTTCTCTAAGGCCGGTTGAATAGACTTGTTTCTGTCATTAATGCTGAATTTATAAGCATATAGATTAGTTGCATTGCATATCATTATTGTTTTGTGTTTTTGCTTGAGGACAAGCAAAGGTTTAAGTTTAGGGGTATTTGATAAGTAGGTTTTATATCTACTTATCCGGTATCTGTTACTTGAATTAGTTGCTAATATTTATGTTTCTTAGTTACTTTTCATATATTTTATGTTATTTTGTAGGCTATGACACGACATGTGCATGAAGAAGCAAGGAAAAGCAATTCAGACATCTTTTGGACTAAAATACGCAAGCAAATGCAAGAAAGGAATATTGAAAGACTTTTAACACCAATTTGGATGCATGTTCTTGGCTTGAAATTTGGATTATACCGTAGAGCTTCTTCTTATCTTTCCGGAACATCTTGAATCATCCCAATCGGAGTTCGGATGCGACAGTTATGGCTTTTTTATCAATGAAGATCAAAGCTAAGAGTTGTCATGTTTGCCATTTAAATAGCATCTACTTCAAGCCCGATTTCCACCTTTATCCAATCTGAATCTGTTAATTCTCAAAGAATAAAAGTTGTAGATCTCGTCGATATCTTCGATTTGATAGGTGGCAGGCCCCGTAACTCCAAGCGGAACAAAGGTTATACCTGTTTTACCAAAGGACGTTGCAGTAGAAAATAGAGTAGCGCGGACCACGCTAGAAAGTAAATAGCGGAACGGCCACGAGACTACTATTACTGATGGCTACTGCTTAAATAACTTTAGGAAATGACGGCGCGCTAGCTAGTCGAGAAAAAGTTGATTTGGGTTATTTTATGTCCAATTTGAGCTAGAATAGGATTCTTAGTTGCCTAACTTGCTAGGGTGTCCATTAGAACTATAAATACTTGATTTTAACTTGGATTGGGGGGCTAGTTCTAAGACTCCATAAAAATCCCTCTTGGGATAGATTTCTATTAACTTATTCTTTACTTTCTTTCTTAGATTAGGAACCCTAGATTAGATTAGAATTGAAGATTGAAGCTATTGATTATCATTGGAGAATCAAATTGGAAGCAAGAGAATGCAGATTTATTTATCTTAATTCTTTTCTTATCTATTTGTATCTTTTAATGCTTAATCAATTGTGGATGATGGATTCTATTTCAATTATGAATTAAACTCTATTTTGAGATTACTATGGATCTTATTGTGTAGTTTACTTTGATATGCTTCTTTGTTAGTCTTATTAGCTATATTTGGATTGTCTATTATGATTTGTTTTTAACTACTTAATTGCCTAGCTAACAATTACCGTGACAAATCTATATGAACTCGAGAGATGAAGTATAGATTTAGATCTGATCATGATAGCATATGTTTGTGATTTCTGCATAGATGGAATTCATGATTCGTGTTTAGGATAGAGATATACCTTTACGCCATATGTAGTCTAATAAGAACTTGAACTTAAACCCTTTTTAATTGTAATTCACATAGAGATATAGTGGGTTAGTTAATTAGGGTGTTCAAATTGATTCTATCATCTGTGGATTTGATTTGATATGAGTATGGTGCAATGAGAGATGACCATATTTTACTTTCGTGTTCTTGATTAACAATTCGGTATAAATAATTTGGCTTAACAGGAAGTGTGTTGATTTAAATGAAACATTAAGTGAAATTGTAATCTCAAGTCTTCAATATCTTGTTTCATTCTATGGATAGTTAGTAATAGTTTATTTAATTATTTTAAATTAAATTATTAAATCATTTGTTTAAATAAAATTAAATTGGTCATAGGTTAGTAATTGGTAATTCTTATTAAATAATTCTCTGTGGGAACGATACTCAAATTATCACTTTATTACTTGTTGACCACGTATACTTGCGTGTTGTGCGTAATTAGATTTTACCCAACACTACGCTGGCCCAATACATCTCCCACAGTAAAATCGCTTGCATCACACATCAATTCAAATGGGAGAGTCCAATCCGGAGCTGTAATCACATGTGCCGTAGTCAACTTCTTTTTTAAATGCTCAAAAGCAAACAGGCATTCCTTATCGAATCTAAACTGGACATATTTTTCTAGCAAACTGCAAAGTGGCTTAGTAATCTTTGAGAAGTCCTTGATAATTTCTAATTTAGCCCTTTACAGAAGTAGGTGGAGGTAAGTTTTTGATAATTTCTAATTTAGCCCTATCCACCTCTAACCCTTTCATCAAAACCTTATGTCCCAAAATAATACATTTTTGTACCATGAAATGACATCCCAGTTCAGAACGAGATTTGTTTCAACACACCTTTTCAGCACCATTACCAGATTTTCCAAACACAAATCAAAAGAGTCTCCAAAGACAGAGAAATCGTCCATGAAGACTTCAACATTATGCTCAACCATATCAGAGAAAATGGCCATCATGCACCTCTAGAATGTAGCCGAAGCATTGCATAAACCGAAAGACATCCTTCTAAAAGCAAATGTACCATATGGACAAGTTAAGGTAGTCTTCTCTTGGTCTTCCGGGGCTATCACTATTTTGTTGTATCTAGAGTAACCGTCTAGAAGGCAATAGTACTCATGACCTGCTAACCTATCCAACATTTGATCAATAAACAGGAGAGGAAAATGATCTTTCGTTGTAGCTTTATTTAATTTGCGGTAGTCCATACAGACCCTCCAACACGTAACTGTCCTGGTAGGTATTAGCTCATTGTTTTCATTGGATACCACTGTCATACCCCCTTTCTGCGGCACGCACTACACCGAGCTCACCCAAGAGCTATCTGAAATAGGATAAATGATCTCTGCATCTAACCACTTTAAGATCTCCTTCTTAACCACTTCCTTTATGATAGGGTTCAATCTTCGATGTTGCTCTATTGATGGCTTGCTATCATCTTCCAAAAGGATTTTGTGCATACAAAATGAGGCACTAATCCCCTTGATGTCTGCTATAGTCTAACCAATGGTTGATTTAAACTCTCGTAGCACACGCATCAATTTATCTTCCTAACAAGATGTTAGTGCAGCTGAAATTATAACAGGCAACTTTGAAGATTCACTTAAAAATGCATACCTTAAATGATCTGGAAGGGGTTAAAGGTCAAGATCGGAAGGCATCTCAAGAGAAGGTTTGAGTCGTTCTGATGTCTCCCCAGAAAGTTTGAGTGGTTCGATGGGAATCTTAAACCTTCGCATATGTGGTACTGTGTCCAAAATTTGTACATATTCTACAATCTCAGTATCTTCCATATTCGAATCTCCTAGGATAGCACTCTCCAATGGCTCAATGTCAATCAAATTTCCAGCCTCTTCATTTAACACTCTATCGACTACATCGATCCAGAAGCACTCTTCCTCGTTAGTGGGGAACTTCATAGCCTTAAAAATATTGAACGTGACCTCTTGATCTTGCACTCTCATGGTCAGTTCTTCTTTCTGGACAGCTAAAGTGTTTGCCCCGTGGCTAGAAAAGGTCTCCCAAGGATCATTGGTATGTCTCTGTCCTCTTCATAGTCCAAAATGATGAAGTCGGCTAGGAAGATAAACTTGTCTACTTTGACCAAGACATCTTCTACAATACCTCTTGGGTATGTGGTGGATCTATCGGCAAGCTGTAATGATATATTCGTCGGCTTTGGAGCCGGAATTCCCAATTGAGTGAATACCGATAGAGGCATCAAGTTTATCCTTGCCCCCAAGTCACATAAGCATTTGTTGAAAGCAAGCTTTCCAATGGAGCATGGTATTGTAAAACTGCCTGGATCCTTAAGCTTTGGAGGTAGCTTACGTTGTAACACTGCACTGCACTCTTCTGTTAATGTCACTGTCTCATAATCCTCAAGTTTCTTCTTCATTGATAGAATGCCTTTCATAAACTTCGCGTAGCTTGGCATTTGTTTTAATGCCTCTATGAATGGTATGTTGATTTGCAGTTTTTGAAAGACCTCCAAGAACTTGGCAAACTGTCTGTCTTCTCTTTGCTTTTGAAGTCTTTGTGGGTAAGGAACATGAGGATAAGCAAGTGGTGGTTTGGTTGTGGCTTTCTTAGCCAACTCCTTATGTACTGTCTCAACTACCCGCTACTCAGAACCACCATCAGATAATCCATTCTCAGATTCAACTGCCCCTTGGCTCGGCCGCGCGGGATCTCCTTTACTATTGGGCGCGAGCGCGCCAGCCTGCAATTTTGCAGTTTATTTCCCTAATCTCAGTGTGATGGCTTGGCATTTCTCTTTTCCTTCCCTTCTTGGATTAGCTTCAGTGTTACTTGGTAGAGCTCCTTGCGGTCTATTTTTCAACATGTTGGCCATTTAGCCCATTTGAGTCTCCAAATTCTTAATAGCCACCGCTTGGCTCTTTATCATAACTTCGGTGTTCGCCATATGTATTTCAACATCATTTCTTCCATCTCTGAATTCTTTTCTAGTTGAGGGGCAGGAGGTGAATGATGTTGTTGTTGTTGTTGTTGAAATCCAGGAGGTGGTTGGTGTTGTTGATCATTCTAGTTATTGCTCCAACTGAAATTGGGATGGTTTCTGTTGTTAGGATGGTAGGAATTTTGAAACTGATTCTGTGGCTTTTGGTAGTTGCTAATGAACTGTACTGAATTAGAAGTGATAGCACATTGTTCTATTTGGTGTGACCCCGCACAAATCTCACAGACATAGGCAACTTGCTTGACTTTGTTCTTGGCCAAGGAATCAATTTTCTTTGCCATAGCTGCCATTTGGGCTGATAATGCTGTGATGGCATCCACTTCTAACAACATAACAACTTTTGGTTGTGGCATTCTGGGAGTTGGATTCTAAAAATCATTCGCTTCCATGGTCTCAATAAGCTCATAAGCTTCTTCATAACTTTTAGCCCACAAAGGCTCCTCCTGCAGTAGCATCAACGATTGGCCTAGACTACCAACCCAAACCATTGTAGAAGGTATTAATGACCATCCAGTCAGGCATCCCATGGTGAGGGCTTTTCCTTAACATCTCTTTGTAACGTTCCCAGGCCTTATACATCGACTCTCCCTGTTGTTGCTCAAATTGAGATATAATAGTCCTTATTTTCATTGTTTTAGCCATAGGAAATAATTTGGCTAAAAATTTATGTGCTAAGTCCTCCCATGTGGTTATTGACCGTGATGGCAATGAATGGAGCCAACTTCTTGCCTTATACCTCAAAGAGAACAGAAACAGTTTGAGCCGCACTGCATCTTCTGACACACCATTGTACTTGAATGTGTCACATATCTCAATGAAACTCAACAAATGCTCGTTAGGGTCATCAGTAGTAGCACCTCCAAATTGAACCATATTCTGCACCATCTGTATTGTCCCTGACTTAATCTCGAAGGTCATTGCTGCTATTGCTGGCCTAACTATGGTAGACTGTAACTCATTTATTTCTGTCATATAATAGTCCCTTAAAGCTTTGAGTTCTTCTCTATGCTTTTCTGCCATATTAGTTGTTGTTTCAGTGTTCACTTATATATAAGAATGACGTGCACTCGCTCTCCAAGCTTTACCGTTGATATTGTCCTGTCTAGGTATCAACTCAGAATTTGAAGATCGAGTGTGCATATATTATCCACAAGTATCTGAAACACAAATAAAAGAAAAATAGAAATGAGATAAGATAAGAATTGTTCAAGTCAGACAAATCTAACTTAAGTTGATGACGACAGTAAAAAAAATAAAAACCGATTCCCGGCAACGGCGCCAAAAACTTGTTGGGCTTGTTTTGGGTTAACAAAATAGACATTAACATGTGTAAGTATACACGGTCAACAAGTAGTATAGAGTAAGTTAAGTATCGTTCCCATGGAGAAAGGTGAATATTTCTAATCTACCATGTAACAACTTTATAGCTATTTCTGGCCATTTAAACGATCGATTCACAGGTAAATTAAAAGACTAAAATAATTATCAACATAAACTAACTAATTAATAAATGAAGAGATCCAAAGTTGAAAGATATGGGATCCTAATGTCTTTTAATGCTTTATCCAGAATGTACACCTCTTGCTAAGCTTGATTAATTACTATGGACTGCTAATCGAGAGCACGAAAGTGAAACATGGTTATTTTTCAAAAAACCATATCCGAATCACACAAAATCCACAAAAGAGATACAATTCATATGAGCTGATCAATATTACCTAACCCACTATATTTCTATGCGAATTACGAGTAATATCAATTCAAGTACAAGCTCTCTCAACGACTACACATGGTAAACCGGTATATGTCTATCCGGGTTATGAATCAGGAAATCTAACACATGTAAATCTCATGAACACATGCTAACATGGTCAAATCTGAACTTATATTTCCTTTTTCAATTCCATACAAGTTATTAGAGTAGATAGTGATCAATTATCCAAGCAATAAGCACAACCAAGTTAGGCAATCCAACTATAATCATACAAACATCACAATAAGGCATACAAATTTGAACTACACCTCTTACTAAGCTTGATTAATATCGAAATAAATATCGATTTCCACTAACACTAATAATTCCAACACAATGGAACCATCAATTTCATCTTTAATCAACACGAAGTTATTCATCATTAATTTTATAATTCATAATATTTAACAACCAGGTCGTTCCCAGGAAAGAGGGGGCTTTCCGATAAGGATTTCTCCTTATTGGTGCGCAATTAGATTACCAAACCTCTCCTCAACAGAACTTCTAGACATTGCAAATATTGCAATTTAATAATATGAATAACTTTGTCGTCTCAATTATTGATTTAATAATATAACATATTATGCAGATGATATTGTGACAATAATTGAATTAATAATATGAGAGATATGATGCAATAATTACTGTAGCAATAATTGAGTATAAGCGAGTGACTTCTCACGTAAGCATCAATAATCAATATCGCGTGCTACTTATGCAACCACGCCAGACATTCGTACTTTTACTACCGTAGTTCAACGGTTTTAACGGTAAAACTTCCGCCGTTATTTTTATAAAAGATAATTATGTCTTTTTTAACTACGACAATACTTCCGTTGTGGGGTCCACCAATGATTGTGTCGTCGTACGAATATTCCCTGTTAAAACGAATATTCCTCGACCAATCGAATATTATATAACCACTTGCTTACTTTGCAAAATTTGTAAATATTACCCACAACTATAACATTATATCAAATCCACACCATAATATTTAAAAATATATTTTGAGAGAAATTAATCTTTATTCATAAAAGTTGGGGTCTTACAACCCTAATGTCATTTAATACTTTATCCAGAATCTACACCTCTTGCTAAGCTTGATTAATTACTATGGAATGCTAATCGAGAGCATGAAAGTGAAGCATGGCTATTTTTCAATAAACCATATCTGAATCACACAAAATCCACAAAATAGATAGAATTCATATGAGCTGATCAATATTACCTAACCCACTATATTTCTATGTGAATTACGAGCAATATCAATTTAAGTACAAGCTCTCTCAATGACTACACACGGTAAACCAGTATATGTCTATCCAGGTTACGAATCACGAAATCTAACACATGTAAATCTCATGAACACATGCTAGCATTGTCAAATCTGAACTTATATTTCCTTTTTCAATTCCATACAAGTTATTAGAGTACATGGTGATCAATCATCCAAGCAATAAGCACAACCAAGTTAGGCAATCCAACTATAATCATACAAACATCACAATAAGGTATACAAATCTAAATTACACAATAAACTTTGTTAGAATCCCATAATGGTGGTTAGTTCATCTCTGAATCAACAACCATTATGGGATTTAAGCCAAGCATGAGAAGAAACAAAGAGAACAAAGAGGGTAATGAGAATATAGATTGCAAATCTGATTAAACTTTGCTCCACAATGTGCTTCCAACTCAATTCATATCCTTGATCAAAACCAAAGTAAAACTCAATATTCATAAGCTACTAGATCTAGAGAGAGAAGCTAAATAGTAGAGTATTTCTATGGAATCTCTCTAGCTCTATCAAACTCTAAAATAGCAAAAGATAACTGATAAAATCTGTCTTTTGTAACCAGCAAATACACCCTTATATGGAAAATACGCTACAACCTTTTTAAATGAAAAGTCAGTAATTAAAATAGCCTTGACTGGCGCGGCCGCGCGGACACGTATAAGGAATTGGGCGCGGGTGCCGTGGTGTCAGATATGTGATTCTCCGCACGAGGTCTTGTTTGGAGTTAGCATCTGGTATATAGGCATGGCTTGCGGTTATATGTTCTTGTACGCTTTTCATTGCACTTACAGTGCTGGTGTTCTCTTCTTTACACTAATGATGCTTCCTTCTCCTTCTTTCTTCACTTGTCATCCTCATCCATGACTTGCCTTCATCATTCTTCACTTGACCTCTCTGATGCCCTTTCCTTATGCTCTTGCTCAGCTACATTCTTCCTTTTAGCACAAGTCCACCATGCCATGCCATTGCCATGCCATCACGACGCCATTGGAGTCTCCTTGATGCAACCTACAAAACAACATAAAAAACAATCAAATAATACCAAAAAATACTTAAGTTTAAGCATAATTCTAGCAAGTTGATAGCCAATAAGTAGGTCTAAAACCTACTTATCACTTAACCCTCCCCCCTGTCCCCCTACCCCCTCCCCTCGGCCACAGGTTCCTCAGTCCACCACCATTGTACCGCTGCTGCTGCTGCTGCTCCTCCTTTCTTCTTCTTTAGAACTGCTATTTTTGAAGGGTAGTATAATTAATTTATGTTTTTAGGTTTAATTTGTTGCAAAGATCAGTTGATGAACCATATAGTTGCTAAAATTGGATTCTGTTAAATTATACTCTGAATTATAGTTGTGTATAAATATTTTGTTTTCTTGTTGGGTTGAAATGTTGCTGAAATTTGGATTAATATGCTGAAATTGAGATCAATATTGAAGGCTCTATATAAGTCTTGCATCAATTTGTATGTTTGTTTGTAATGTTTTATGTGAGACCCTAGATTTTATAAATAAAGATTTAAATTTCTCGAAATATTTTTTTTGAGTATTAAGGTGTGGATTTGAGATAATGTTATAGTTGTGGGTAGTATTTAAAATTTTTGCAAAGTATGCAAGTTGTCATATAATATTCGATTGGTCGGGGAATATTCTTTGTGTCGGGGAATATTCGTATGACGGCACAATCATTGGTGAACCCCACAACGGAATTATTGTCGGATTGAGAAAACGACAAAAATATTTTATTAAAAATAATGGCGGATGTTTTACCGTTGATACTACTGAACTACTCGGTAGTAAAAGTACAGTAATACGCGTGGTTGCATAGTAGCACACGGTATTGATTATTAATGCTTACATGAGAAGTCACTCAGTTTTGTTCAATTATTGCTATAGTAATTTTTTGCATAGTATCTCATGTTATTTGATTCAATTATTGTCGATATTTTATATATTATTAAATCAATAATTGAAATGACAGAGTTATTAATATTATAAATTGCAATATTAACGATGTCTAGAAGTTCTGCCAAGGAGAGGTTTGGTCACCTAATTGCGCCCCAATAGGGAGAAATCCTTATTGGAAAGCCCCCTCTTTCCTGGGAATGACCTGGTCAATTAATATTGTGAATTATAATAAAGGTGATAAATGTTGTTAAAATTATTAATGTGATTTTTATGAGGTATTTGTGTAAGTTTTACTTATTTTATGAATCTCCATTTACCCATTTTCAAAATAATCAATAGAAAATTATTTAAAAGTGGGGCCCACATGTGGGGGCCACATGTGGGGCCCATATGTGTTGGGAAATAATTTTGGAAATGGAAGAGTATACGTATCGAAGTATATGTGTGTTTTGAGTATATAGTGGAAGAAAATGATATGTGAAAGTGATAGGTGTGTGATGTGTGTGTGAGTGGGAAATGGTGGAAAATTAGTAGTGTGATAGTGATGTGTAAAAGTGTAGTGAATTTGATTATTGGGTGGGTGGGGGATTGATGTTGGTTATGGGGGAGAAAAATTAAGTGGTGTATATATAATATTGATATATATAAGTCGAAAACATGTGTTTATATATATATGTATTATATTTTAATTATTTTTGTGATTTTATTGGTTAGTTGATTGACTTTATTGTATTTGGTTGAAGAAATAAATCTGCAGAATTATTTTTCCTTGCACAGTACACTTCCATTCTCCTATAAATAGAAGCTCATTCCTTCATTATTTCTTATAAATTCACTGAAACTCCAGAGAGAGAAATTATAGAGAAACTATAGAAAAGTATTCTGCTACTTCCCTACTCTTATATCCAGTTCTTTTATGGTAAGGGGTGTTATTCTTTCTTATTCATGAAGAGAACTTCTGTTATTCCATTCTTTATTGTTCTGTTGGAATAACCTGTATACGCGGGCTACCCTATACTTGGTGACATTCTTCTACTATTCATCTTTTATTATTACATTTGGAATATCCTCATGCGTGTGTTATACACCTGACATGGTTCCATTATTTATTATTCCGCTTTTATTATTCTCATTGGAATATCACATCGTGTGTTTTACACCTAACACAGTTCCATTATTTATTATTACGTCGGAATATCCTGTATGTGCATTTTGGCGGGACCGGTTCCATTATTTATTATTCAAGACTTATTATTCTCATTGGAACATCATGTCGATGTGAATTTCACCGACTGGTTCCGTTATTATTATTACTCGTTGGAATAACTTTTATATCTGGCAATCTTGCATGCATGGTGATTTCTTTTGTTATTCCATTCGTTATTATACTCAGTTTGGTTAAAATTTTGACTTCTATACTCCATGAAATTAGTGGAATATCCTTGATATTTGCGCTTCATCCAGTATTTTTCATGGAAATATTCTTTTGAGCATTCTTGAATTTTACTCTACAAAGCAGTATCATGTTGAAAATTTGGTCGTTATTAGTTCCTGAATAAATTAATTCGTGAACTTGTTTTATTGAATGCTTATATCATCGTCATCATCCTCATGTTTATATTTTTTTTTTTGAAAGTCATCTGTATGGCTGTGTAGTGCATAGATGGACTTGGTATGATTATGACCGAGGATTAATCGGTGTAATCATAATAAGTAATGTTACAAAAGATGTGATAAAAGTCCTCATTGGCCTGTAGTGCATTGTTGGATAGTTGTTGGAATGATCATGACCATTGATGAATACACAAATATCCTTGGCCCGTAGTGCATGGAATTTGTGGTCGTGACCCTAAAGAATATCCTTGGCCGTAGTGCAGGGATGATGTGGATTATTTATTAATGAGTCTTAGAGATAAAAGTGATGAAAAACTTTTTAAATCATAAAAAATAGTAGATTCTATTCTATACTTGACTCTTTTAATGGATTGCTTGATCCGCTGTAGTTAAACTTGATGTCTATTGTATATTATCAGTTTAACATTGTTGAAGACTAATGATAATTTATTCTGCATTATCTTAGTCATAATATTTCTTATTGGGCTAGTTGAGCTCACCCTTTCTTTCACTGTTCTCTTCAGGAAATGAGAACGTAGCTAGGACGAGTCGGGGAACGGAGTGATGGTCCGAATGATAGTATTAGCTAGTAGTCCTCACTATTCTGTTAAATAGTGTGACAATAAATGTAATGAGGACTTTTTCTGAGAGTGGATATTGTCTAGAAGACAATATTTCTATTAAAACTCACATCATGTATTTTGTCGTACTATACACGACTATTGTATAATTTAGTTGTATTTGAATTTTGTACCATGTATTTGGCGACTCAAGATGGGTGATGTATACCTATTTTGGGGGCGTCACATTTTATATAATGTTCTTCTTTGAATTAACATTATACTTTGTATGTTTGTTTGTAATTTGATTTGGAATGTTGTATAACTTGATTTGTAATGGTTTGAAATGAATATAATATTTGTTATTTCTGACAGAATTCCCAACAGAATTTCTGTCAGAATTCTTCAATTGCAAAATTTGTGGACCCTATAAAATTTGTTAGAATTCTTCAATTGGCCAATATTAAATTTACGTTATATAATATAAGATAATATAAAATAATAAATTTAAATTAATTTAATAAAATATAAAAAAATTAGAAAATTAGGTAATATAATATAATACAAACTAAAATAAAATAAGTAAAATAAAAATTATTAATAAAGTAAAATAAAATAAATTAATTATAATAAAATAAATTATAATTTAATTTAATTTATTAAGCTAAATTTAATTTAATTTAATAAATTAAATTAAAGTTAATAAAATATAATAATATAATATAATACAAAATAATATAAAATAAAATAAAATTAATAATAAATTAGAATAAAATAAATTATAATTTAATAAAATAAATTTAATTTAATATTATAAAATAAATTTAATTTAATTTTGATAAACTAAATTTAATTTAATTTAATAAAAAATAATAATGTAATATAATTCACTAATAAAATAAAATAACATAAAATAAATTAAATTAAAAATTAAACTCAATATTAAAATAAAACAAAATTAAATAAATAAAAATAAAACAAATAGTAAGTTTTATTTGCTTAGTGTTCCACTATTAAATTATATCTGAATATGTTTGACACATGTAAATACGTATGACCTTTACTAAACTAAGTAGCATTTGCTTAGTGATCTACTTCTAAAGTAAACTAAATATGAAGTACATTTATTAGAAACTTTAGTCAACTAAATAACACTTGCTTAGTTTGCCACAATATTCAATAAAGTCAATAATACTTTCTTCAATCTTCAATATATAGTAAACTGCATATATACTTCAATATATTGTAAACTGCATATATAAACTCAATAATACTCTCTTCAATGTAGTATTAATAGGAGCTTAGAAACCCGTTTGACATTCACTCAGTAGGAGTGAATGTCGAATAGTCCCTAGTTTGGGACTGTTACTGGATGTTATGTCTCTCACTTAGGCCGGTGCCAATTCACAGGGTACATTTTTTTTGTTTTGAGGATTTTTCAGCTGGTTATCTCTACATGTTCTCCGAGTGCGTACTTAAACTAAGTTGTCAAGTCTATTGCGTGTATTTAGAGACCATGGGGAGGTGCTGCTAAAATTTTCTTAAAACAGAAGAAATGTGCTCAAGATTGGCACTAGTGAGGAGACGCATCCAGGAATGGGATAGAAGTCTAACCCATGTAGAGTGGAGATATATAGTAGGAAAATATAATTCATGCATGGACCACATACATGAATATTCCCTTTCTAATACAACCGTTTTATTTTCAATTAAAGATGTCAGCCGACTGAAGTTAGATGTACCGTAGGATAAGGGTAGATGAAAGGGGATTAATTAATGCGTACCGTGATGGGGTCTACAATTTTATAAACAAAGCAATAGAACATGTTGATGATCCGAACGGAAAGATGAGATGCACGTGTGTTAAGTGTAAAAACATGATCTGGAAGAAAGCCGATGAAATTAAATTTAACTTGTTTTCACGTGGGTTTGTGGATGGGTATTCGGTATGGATTCATCACGGGGAATCAGTTGAGTTAAGAGAAGTGACCAAAGATACTGGGGCCCAACCAATTGAACGGGATTCATACCCCGATAACTATGATGTTGTGGAGATGTTGATCGATGCTATGGCCCTTCCAATATTGATTGGGCTAAAAATGAGCATTCATCAAGTAGTGCTCAACACGTGCCAAATGATACAACTACTGCCTTTTAAAAGATATTATCTGAATCAGGGGTCCCACTATTTCCTGGAAATGATAAGCATACCAGGCTATCTACAACGACGAAACTTGTACACTTCAAGAATGAGCAGGACTGTAGTGAGCGAGGGTTCAATGATTTGCTTGCTATTATCAGCGAGTTCTTACCGGCTGATCATACTCTACTTGTGAATTATTATGAAGTGATGAAGATGATAAAAGGGTTGGATATGGGGTATGAGAAGATCGATGCTTATGAGAAGGATTGCATGTTATATTATGGGGAGGACAGAGATAAGGTGCAGTGTGATATATGCAACTTGCCTCGGTACAAGGCGATAAAACGTGGGCGTAAAGTACAATGATGTAGAACAGATGGAACTTTCAAATTTCTTCCGAGATCTTTGCTCAACAGTTATAAAGTACAGTGATGTGGAACAGATGGTGAAAAATATAGTGCTGACAATGTGCAAGCTTGAAATGATAGCATGTGCCTATTCATCTACCATATGAGATTAAGCTTGAAGGACTGGTGCAATATCGTTGGATGTATCCTTTTGAGAGGTAATATCATCTATATTGTGCTACGTTGATGACATTTATACTTAATACTCTGAATTAATGTCTTTCAATCATTGTACCAACAGGTACATGCGACGATTAAAGCAGAAAGTGAAAAACAAAGCTCGTGTAGAGGGCTCTATTGTTGAACGCTATACAAAGGAAGAGATTGTCAACTTCTGCTCCTTGTACTTTGAGGATGACTCCCAACGAAACACAACCGTCTTAGTTGGAATGAGGTTGTAGGACCCCAATCTCCTGCTGATGAGTTATGTGACAACCGTAATTTTGTAATTTAATTTTTAATATTTATTGGATTAAATAAATATTTTTTGATGAATTAATTATTAGATTAAATAATTAATTGATAAAATTGTGGTAGATTAATTTAATTATATGTGTTATATTTATTAAATTAATGTGGAGAATTTTTATTATTCGAAGTATGTGATTATGCGAGTTTATTGAATTAAAAGAAATATTTAATAGGCCTATGTTATTTTAATTAATTTAATAATTAATTAGAGATTTAATAATTTAATATTTTTATTAAATGAGAAATTTAATTATGTGACTATGTGCATTATTGAGAAATTATTATATTTTATTTAAAATAAATTAAATAACATATTAGATTTATTTTATAAGGAGTGTGACATTATTTAAACTATATGATAATGTTTTATTAAATTAAACGGTTTTTGAATTATTTTCTTGCTAGCCAAATATGGCACTAAGGGAGGTTATGGGCAGTTAACCCATGACTGGGTAACTGACCACCAATGCGTCAGTTCCTTTTCTATTTATCACACATCTTCTTCTTTTCTATTATTCTTCTAAGTCTGATAAAAACATCACAGAGAGAAAGAGTTTGAGAGAATTGTTGAGAGAGATTGCTTGGTGTTTGAGAATTATTGAGGAAGGCTTTAATTCATCTCCTATTATTTTATCTACGCTTGGGTAATCTCTTCAACCCAATTATTATTTTTACGTCTTTTAAGTTTTCATAAAAATGGCTTTCATACTTTTGTGAGTCTCTGTATTTGGGAAATTCTGTTGTTATGAGAATTTATGTAATAATTCGAGTTGTATGGCATGTTTATATATATATATATATATTGTGTTTTTCCATATCATCAATTTCATAAGATTACAACGTATGTTTATGGCTTGTTAGTTCAAAAATTTACAAAGTACGTGATATGGCCATATGGCCTTATACGTGATTTTTATATGCCAAACATAAATTATTTTGCAAAATTTACACATTGATATGATTATGCATGTTAAAATGAACAAAATGAAACTTGAATGGTTGGATTTGGCTTTATAACGAATCCATAGCATTAAAATCCATGTTTTTGTTCAAGAACTTCAAGAACAGTCCAATTTGCATGCTTTAATTCTGTGATTATGTGTTTTAATGGGTGAAAAACACTCCATAGATGTTAAGTATTGATTATGTACGAATTATAACATATGGGTATGTGTAATTTGGTGAAATTAGTGTTAAGAAATGTTGATTTTGCTGAATTCTGTGTTCGAATCGAAATTGAAAGTGCTGGGTTTCGCATCATGGCATGACTCCCAGTTCATTTCTCGCACATGCCACCACCGCATAACACAACACTCGAGTATCGTCGGTAGCGGTTACCAATGCAATGTAGCCAAGACCAAGACTTCGAAGATAAAAGTGAAATATTGGCCACCACTTAGCGAATAATCGAGAAATAAGTTTTTTAAAAGTGTACAAGTATGGAAATGTGATAGCAACTTAGTCTAATGATTATAAAGACTTGTTAGACCTATAATGAGATGTTAAAATAAATTCTTAACATGTCCATAACACAATTACGTGTGGATTGAATGATCGAATGCATAATTAGTTTATTTTTCATGAAGTCTTAATTTTACACCAAGTGTAATAATTGACTAAGTATAGTCATGAATTCGAGTTAAACAAAGAGTAAAGTTATGATGTTTAGTACGTTATTATTGACTGGTATTGTGAACGTAATTGATATGTAGGATTTAATTCAAAGAATGAGTTTGTTTAAGTGTAATCTATGCACGAGACAAGTTTCTTACCCTAAACTTTCGTTGAGCAAGTTTCCTAACCCTACTTGTTATTGTTATATAAGTTGATTAATTCATCTTTCGATATTGAGCAAGTTCTCATTATTATTGATCAAGCATGTCTTATATATTAAAGTTATTAATCTTCAAGCATGATGTTGTTATACAATAATTATTCTATTGTATACCTTTTTAGATGTTATTCAAGTTAAATATTCATTCACTGTTAAACCTTCTTAGACTAGCGAACCCTTATTGATTTGACTAGTCCATAGTTGATGAGCGTTCTAAATTTCAGAACCCCTCGATGAATTATCCAAACCAAACTTCCTTTGGTGCGGACTCGAATGTCAAACTGAGATGAACAACCTCAGATAGGGGATTATTTACGCTTTAGCGTTAAGATATTAGGCATGTATGGTACTAAGGGCTGATCCCCCTAAGTAAGAGAAGAAGAGTCCATAGTCTAATGACTGTTAAAGGTTTCAAGTAAAAACACGTGACAACCTAGGACATAGTTCAAGGTCTTATGACCCTCAGAATTTCTTTTGATTCTTGTTATCCATTCTTGATTCAAAAGTTGAGCTTTATATCAGAAGTTATTATTTCTCTCGCATGTTATTATTCATTGTTATATTATTATACTTGTGGGAAATCGTGCTCACTCTTGCGTAATAATAACATTGCAGTTAAGAACGAAAGAGCAGACGAACCTTCCACTAGTAAGGGCAAGGGCAAGCTTAGCAAGTAATGAAGACTGATTATTTGTGTGGTTATGTAATTAGAATTGATGTTACTAAGACTTTTTGTTTATGCTTTCCGCACTAATGTTTTAAGGTTAGAGTAACTTGAGATTTATTTATTATGCAGTTGATGTAACCCCATAAAGGGATATTTATTATTTATTCTATCTATTGCATGGTTTGCATTTATTTATGGGTAGATAGAAAGATGATGTTTGTACAGTGAACACCAAATCCTGTGGAAAATGGTAGTACCGGATTTGGGGGTGTCACAGGTTGGTATCAGAGCTGTAAGTTTATGAACCTTAGGTGGGGGGAATAACCTTAGGTAGTAGCCTTGTAGGAGATTGAGAACATATTAGTGGTTGACTCTTATCGAGTTATAAGAAATGAATTTCTAAATTCATTGAAGATAATAGAAGACTTTATGTGCTTATGTGTTAATCTATGTGTTCGCTAGCACAGATTAATAACTAAAACGTAAAATTTTATTGTCAGGATGTCTGATGTTGGAGAATATAGTCGAGCTGGGGAGGAGGAACCCCGATTACCTATAGAGGAGGAGTCCCAAGACATTCATGTCGTCAGGGAACGACTTGTACAGAGAGAGCCATCTCCGTTAATCACTGTTGCTGGTCAGGAGCATGAGCCGGAGACAGATCCAGAGGAGGATCTTGAGGAAGAGGAAGAAGAAGAGGAAGAAGAGGAGTTTCCACCGAACTCCATTGATGCAGAGATGTATGATGCACTCTATGATCGTAACGTAGAGTTGCAGGATACTGTTTAGGAGCTGACAGAGAAGACTGTTATGCAGCAGAGTACTATTGAGCAGAATGATAGAGAGATTGTGACTCTTCACACACGTTTGGGAAACGTGGAGTGGGATCTGGTTCACGAGAAGGGTCAGACCGAGGATAAGTCCGCAGAAATAGAGAAGTTAAAGAAGGATCTGAAGGAGAGCTCGAGAGAGGCTTGCCATAGCGGAGTAGGAGGGTCAGGTACGAGAGTCACGCCAGGTACGTCTTGATCGTCTGAAGATGATCATCGTCGAAGAAGGCTAAACTTGAGGAGACGTACTCTACACTACAAAATGCAATGGATGCGGTCCAAGATTGAGTTAGGAAGTATCCAATCCAGTTTGAGGATCTACCATCATATATGCTAGATCGCAGAACGATGTGCCGCATCATGGAGGAGGAACGTAGCAAGGCCATCCAGCGCCTTAACAGACAGTGATAGTATTAGTTTAAATATGTGAAAACTATTTGATAGTTAATGATGTAAATTCCGATATGTTCATAAATAAAGGAATATTGTGATGATTTAAATCCTGTAGATTCTTTATCTCGAGATAGTTGATGTAAATAGCAGTGATGCTATCTTATGATGTAAAGACTTTTGAATTAAATGAAATGTCAAAGTTTATTTGAAGTAATGTGTTAAGTAAGTTATGATTAAATGTTTAGTTAAGTCTTAAATGTTCTAGAGATTGAGTAAAGATCTAATAAGCGTATATTCTTAACAGAAATATGCCGCCTAGAAGACAAAATCGCCGCAAAAGCCCGAAGGGTCAACAAACAATAATAACGACGCCTAATGCTAACTCCGTTCAGCAATTGGTAAACCTTTTAGCTGGAACACTTAATAATCAACCCCAAGCTCCACCAACTACTTCGTTTAAGGACTTCAAGGTGGTGGGACCGCCAGAGTTTAAGGGTTCCATAAACCCAATCGAAGCTCAGACCTGGGTAATGGAGATGGAGAAGGTGTTCGATGTTGCTAGGGTAAGGTATACGTGAATAGTGCCGTATACGTGAATAGTAACTCCGACACCAAAAGATAGAAATTCCACAAAAACATCTTCACGCTTCATGAATAGTACTCGTGAATAGTAACTCGTGAATAGTAACTCATGAATAGTAACTCATGAATAGTAACCCCGACATGAAAAAGTTCCAAATTTGATAAAACTTGGATCAACATTTCAAAGATAATGATATTGAAGAAATAATATCATTACGAAAAAATAATATCCCTTACCTCAAAGAGTCGATTACTTGGGAAGGAAAGGTCAAGTGATCTTTGAATGAAACTTATCTTTGACAAAGAACTCTCAAAGTATCTAAATACTCACAAAATACGCTCAATAATATAGAGAGAGAGAAAAAACTTTGTTTCTTGTGTGATTTTCAATTCTAACTTAGCCTCTATTTATAGGAAAATGTTAAACACGTGAAGCGGAGACTTAACACTCGCAACTTTGATGGCTTTACACGCTACTATTCCCACCCACCACATTTGAAAATTCAATTGAGCACATTTCTCACCAACCAAAAGTGGGGCCCACCAATTCTAGAATTTTCCACCAAAATCATTTATAACCTAATTTTGAATCACCACCTCTTAAAATTCATAATAAATTATACGCTCATTTTAACGGTTCAAAATTTGTGGACATATACTCAACTTATATATGTATAACATATCCAAAAATTACAACGATCCAACTATCGGATTAAATATTATAACTCACACAATAAAGTCGTAATAACACCAATTTGATCTTTTAATACCTCCAATCCGGCAAAATACAAATAAAACATCTCAAAGATTAATTCCTTCATTAATAACCACATAAATAAATCCATCATTTATATTCATATAAAATAAATATTTCCTTATCATATGAATCAATAATTAATTATTCACAAATAATATTACGAATCACATTTATAACAACCAGTCATTCTCGGAAAGAGGGGCTTTCCAATAAGGATCTCTCCTTATTGGAGCGCAATTAGGTGACCAAACCTCTCCTTAGACAGAACTTTCTAGACATTGCCAATAATGTTATCTAATAATATTATTCAAATAATATAAATTATTGATCCGATAATAAATGAAATATTGTGCGATGACAATTATTGAACAACAACAATAATATAAAATACCAACGCAATAATTATTGAATCAATAAAATAAAATATTGAGCGAGAACTCATGAAAATTATTGAGTAGTGCCTTCTTACGTAAGGATCAATAATTCAATAATCACGCAATACCGGTAATGCTCTTGTGCGACCACGCAGCGTATTCATCGTATTTTAACCACCGGGTATTCAACGGTCTTAATTGGTAACAACTACGCCGTTATTTATAACCACCCAAACTTTGTCGTTTCCTCATCCAATCGCTTTTTTCGTTATGGGGGCCCACATGTGGCTACTTGCGCATCGTACGAATATTCCCAAAAGCATTTAATATTTCACGACCAAACGAATATTCCCAAACGATCACGAATATTCCACGACCAAACGAATATTCCCAAAAAAAATGAATATTTTATAACCACTTGCTTATTTTGAAATATTTGCGTATTTAACCCTTAACTATCCACATTAATCAAATCAACCCTTACTATTTCAAAATAATAAATAAAGGAAATTCCTTTTTATTTAAAAAAATTTCGGGGTCTTACATAAACCCTGATAAACAAATCCTAACTCTAATTAGGGTTATCAATAAAAAGTTGTGATACTGAATATTATAATAGGTATGTGGATGTAGGATAAATTATAAAATTATATCAGAGAATTTTAATGAGGATTAGGAAACCCTAACCCAGATTATCAAACCCTAATCGATAAACCCTAATTTTATTTTTGAAACCCTAAACTCAAATTAGGGAACCCTAATACTTGTTGTCAAAACTTAAGGAGTAAAAATATTAGAGAAGTATGTGAAATGACTAAAATAACCCTATGAATAATATGGAAATTACTAAAATACCCTTAGTAGGGGTAAAAAGACCAAAATACCCTCGAGCTTATCTTTTAACAAAAGATAAATACAAATCTTGGTGACTCATCACCAAGATTTGCCATGTGTCTAAATCCATAACATAAATGACTAAATTACCTTCAAATCTGAATGGGAAATTACAAAAGTACCCTTAGTGGGTGCAAAATGATGAAAATACCCTTTTACTTACTTTTTAAGTAAAAGATTTGCCAAATCTTTGGTGACTCATCACTTGGTTATTCACATGTGCAAGTGATCCAAGTCTAGCAAGCAAACTAATGGGTAGATACATTCCTTGCATTATTACACTAAACAAAAATCAAATTCTTCACTTTTCTCTCTAATTTTCTCTCTCACTTTCCAAGTTGCTAAGAAAAGAAAAACAAAATAATAGAGAGAGAAAGGGGGCTGCAGATTTTGGTAGTTATAGGGAGTCTAGGAGGGGTCTTTGATCTTCATACAACTTAAACTCATAAGCTACTTTGAAGGATCAAGAAGGCTTGCAAGAAGAATAAGGTAAGAAATTGAAAATTTACAATTTTTGTGCTCTCTTTTGTTAGATCTTTATGAACCAAGCAACTTTTATTTTGGATCTTAAAAAACTCATGATTTACATGAGTATTGGTATTTTATATGTGTATCAAAGTATTTTTGAAAACAAAAGTTAGATCCAAAGTGAGAAAATCAAGTTTTGTACCAAAAGGTTTAAGAAAAAGCTTTTCTTTGTATGCTATATATATTTTTATGTTAGATTCTTTGGGTTCCTGTGGTAAATGGTTTAAAATATATTAGCATGATAGATACATGAGTTAAGGGTAAAACCTCTTTGTAATCACTTAAATATGTTAAGAAATGAACAAGTTATGAATTAAATCCCAAACTACCCTAACTGTTGAACACAAGCTACTGATCAGTCACTTCTGTCCATTCTTCCAGGACAAAAACAGAACCAAAATGGATATTTGATACATGGAAACTATAGTTCGGGAAATTATGAATCCAATGATACCTATTGGACCTAAATCCGATTTGTAGATTTTGTTGTATAAGCGTTTCCGTTAAGGACCCCAAATCTGAAAAATAAATCAACTGTTGAAAAAAAAACTTACTGACTAGTCACTTTGGGCCTGATTTCCGGGACCTAGACAGATTGGAATTTGTTCTTTGATAAATTAAAATTGTATTTCAAGAAGATACGAATCCAATGAGATTGATTGGTTCTCAATCGGAGTTGTGGATCTCATAATACAAACGTTTCTATAAAAGACTCCAAAACTAAAAATATTTACAAGGCATGTAATGGTCAGTCAGTAGTGGCCTCTTTTCAGGGTGATATACTAGGCCAAATGGACTGTTTCTTGGGCCTAAAAGGTAGCTCGGGAAGTCACGGTTCTAACGATATTAAGTGGGCCCAAATCGGACTTGTAGATATTCGTCTACAAACGTTTCCGTGGAGGACCCCAACTTTAGACTAAAATTATGGAATAAATAGAAAATAAATATTAGAAATTCATAATAAAGTTTTTTTGGTAATATAAAAAAATATTATTTTAATTTATAATAAATAAATTTTAATATTTTGATATGAATAACATTATTATTTTAATATTAATGGTAATTATTTAAAAATAATTTTAATACTTTAAAAATCATTTGAAATTATATTAAAGTGTCGAAAAATATTTTAAGTTATTCTTTAATGACTTTTAATATTTTGTGATGAATTTCATTAATAAATTAATATTAAAGATAATTTTAATAAATATATTAAATAAATAGTGGAAAGTTAGTTTTAATGATTTAAAAATCATATAAAAATGATTTAAGGGTTGTAAAACTATTTTAAGTTATAAAATATAACTTTTAATATTTTGTCATGAAATACATTAATATTTAATATTAATAGCGCTTAATTGATAATGGATTTAAATGTTTAAAAATTATTTAAATATGATTTTAGGGTATTAAAAATACTTTGAGATATTATAATTAAATATTAATGATAAATGAATTATGTGGTATTTAAATCATATAAATATGATATTAATATTTGAAAAATCATGATAAATAGTAATAATTATTTATAATTTGTTATGAGCTAGGGAAAAATAGTTTTAACTGATGATTAAATTATTTAATATAATTGTGAAGTATTTAGGCAGAATCTTATTGGGATTAAGCTCGATAATTATTCGAGTAGGCAATCGGGCTGTCAAAATAGTACCAAACTCAACTCAGACTGTAATAGTTTGACTTGAGGTTAGGTCTTATGTGTCTTATAGACCGGTAGGATTATGTGATAATGTGTTTAGGTTATTTTATAACAGTAATTTACGGTAATACATTGTGATGATATTATTCTAACTTGGAAATCAATATTATTAATATTAGGTCTTTAGATGATAAATAGACTGTGTAGCAGCATTCGACGATACATGCAAGTTTTTCTGCATTTTGTGCAAACCTCATATTTCAAATGCCAGTTTCATTTAAATTATTTTATTAAATGAAAATTTGATATTTATCAATTATGATCTGGTAATACATAGTGTTTATGAATTCTGTTATTCAAAGGTTATGAATTTTTGTTCAAACATAACCAAGTCGTATGAGTTATTATTATGGAAAAATGCGTTTGATTTGATATCAAAGCATAGTTTGTGAGAAACCAATTTTGTTTGGTACCAATGTATAAAAGCATAGTTTGTGAGAAACCAATTTTGTTTGGTACCAATGTATAAAAGCACAGTTTGTGAAAAAGAAATTTTGTTTGGTGCCGATATATATATATTCACACTATTAGAACCGGCAGTGAGGAACTGTCGATGGGCAATTATGGTTGTCCTTGGTAATGAGGAGCTGTCTCCGACATTTATAGCAATGATCGAACAGTACATAGAGGATGATATGCATACTCCTAGTTTTGTTTGGTTGAGTGGATTAACCCTGGTTGCTAAGTCTATAGGATTGACAGTAACTCGTAATGTGCGGGGTTTGGCAGATAAACCTCAATATATATTTATGTCACTACTCTAAATTTTATGTTCCTTTCACCCAGATTTGGTGTGTATGGAAAAAAACTATGAACTTTATGTTCATTTATTTCAAAATTGATATAAGTATAACATTTGTTTATTGTGCAAAACTTGCTGAGCTTTCTATAGCTCATCCCTGCAATTATTTTCTTCATTTGCAAATAAAAAGAATATATTCCAGAAGTTCCGGTATTGTGGATAAAAGGCTTAAGACATGGATACCCTGTTGAGAACTATAATGTAATAGTAATGATTTTTTTAAATCAATGTAACGGTATATTATTGGTTTAGTGTATTATTAGTTGAGGTATTTAGTTGTTATTCTAATGGAATTAGAAAAGTGTACAGTATCTATATGAACTATATATCTGAATGATAGTGTTGACAGACATTGGCTCTCTGATGCACTGAGGTAGCGCTTCACACAGTTCCAAGAACTCTAACATTAACACTATGGAGGTCAGATAGATAAGAATTATAGATATAGAAGAAATATCTATAAGATACTGAACTTGTACATCCAAGTGAGGGTACTCAGTTACAATGATTATTCTGACGAGAACTACTATTTACTATGAGTACTGTGAATCTTGGATTTATAGGAATTATTATCTTATAGAATATTTACGTGAGCACCAAATTGGCTATAGTAAATATAGAGAATTTGGGGGCATCACACTGTTTGTGTTTGTTGTGTTGTGTTTTGTTTATAGTTTGGTGTATAGTGTGTTGGGTTAGACGCCTTACTTGCCCTTTGTTGCTAATGTCGTTGGCCGCCAAATCTAAATGCTGAGGCTTCACTCTTTTTTGGGTAGAATTTTATGGGAAAATGTTGGGTTTAATTTTGTGGTGGGAAATGTGTTGTTATATTGCAAAAGAATAGTGTAATTGTGAAAAAATGAGATGAGTTTTGTCAAATTTAGCTGAACTTTATTGGGTTATTCCTTTTTAATTGTGACATGCTGTTTACACTTCGACTTCTTTAAGGTTTGATCAGAAGTTGTTTATCAAGCTTAAAGTAAGAAGTATAGAGATTTTGTGAATTTTGATCAAAGGTTTATTTGTAGTTAAGTAATATGAATGACTAGCTAACGTGCAATTTGCATAATTACTTGTTACGGTTGTAGGGGCATCCCCAATTACGATGCAGGAATTGCTTTAAATTGGTAAAATTTTAGTATTTTAGTATTTTGATTAAATGATGTAAATAAGTTATGATGTAAATATATGTAAATATGATAATATATTATGTTATGATGTAAATGATGTAAATATGTTATGATTTTAGTATTTTAATGATGTAATTTGAATTTTTGTTATTTTGATTAATTAACAAAATAGTTTGAATTTTAGTATTTTAGTATTTTTTTTGAATTTTAGTATTTTTTTAGTATTTTAGTATTTTTTAATTAGTATTTTAGTAATTTTTTTAATTAGTATTTTAGTATTTTTTTTAATTAGTATTTAGTATTTTTTTTAATTAGTATTTTTAGTATTTTCATATGGCAGCCACATCATCAAGATTGTAACCCCGTTAGTCTAGTTGGCAGATTTGTTAACGGCAGGGGCACGAACGACCCAAAAATTGTAACGTTAAGTGTATTTTTGGAAAAAAAAAGTATAGGGTGCTCGATAGACATCGCGGTAAAAGTCATGAGCATTTTTGAACTTTTGAATAATATAAAGAACACTTGGATAGTCAAGCAACAACTTGAATGAAGTAATGTTAATATTATACCTCATGTCACGTGCTCATTATAGCCAAAAGGACTGATGCACACCGCTTCCACTCTTCATTCCTTGGCTATCCTTATAACTTCGGGCCACAACTAAAAATCAGCACAACTATAAGCTACACTATCGAAGACTAAAAATATAATTTTTTTGATGGGGATCAATGATTTAGTTGTTTTATTTATTTATTTTGTTTATTTCATTATTATAGAGTTGTTTTAATTAGTTGGGGTATTTTAGTATTTTGTTTTAATTAGTTGAGATATTTTTGTCTTTTTGGTGTCCAAGTCTAATTTAGGGTTTGTTTTGTTTAAATATCGATGTAATTCTCCTTGGGAGGACAAATTCTGAATATTACAATTATTATTGGCTTTCTTATATCGTTGAGATATTTTCTAGAGTTAATAAACTCTGAGTTGAAACTCAAAACCCTAGAATTTAAGCGTAGATTTTAGATTCTAGTCTTATTTATATATTAATCAATTGCAGAATACAGTTTATAAATTGTCCTACATCATTTATGGTATCAGAGCTTAACCTTGGGGGAAGCGCTTTCAAAATCACTGTTCATCTTCAGAAGCCTCACTGAAAAATATCCCGCGCCAGAGTCGACCTACTATTATCTACATCGAATCAGATCTGCCACGCCTTGTCTTTCCTTGTCACCATCAACAAGCCCACCTAACTCCATCACCGTCGTTGCACTAACAACAAAAATAGTACTTTACGACCCAACTTGGACCATCCATTCTTTAAACTAACCCATCAAATCGTCGACTCCTAGCATCGCGACCCACATTGCGACTCAAACACAACCGCAGCAGAATCGCGACCGAGAAAAGAAAGTAAGACTCAACTGGGAAGGATGATCAGGGAAGGAAAGGAAAAGGAACACAGAGGAGGACATAAAGAGAAGAAGAAGACTTACTATGTGAAATTACCGTTGTAGCCCTAATACCACCATCATGGAGCTCTCTCCCCATTTTCATCTTCAGCTTCATGCTGCTGTGCTTGGTTAGAAACAAGGGAGGCAACCTAGTTTGCTTTACAAATTCGTTTGCCTAATTCGTGAAGCCCAATAGATATATTTCCCTTGCTAAACTATGACTTTACCCTCATTATTTATGGTAAATTCGATTTACACCCTGATTTTTTTCCTTCAATTTGTAATCTTCGCAGTTTGCACATCTGTTTTACACTTTATAATCAGTTAGGTAAAAAAAAGAGTACAAAAATTGCTCTTAAAATTTTTTGCAAAATATAGGATAAATACTTCAATTACTTGGATTTTCTTTACTCGTTGCGTAGTACTAAAATTTTTCAAAACTCGTTTGTTTTATTCTCTTAAATTGCACATTATTCCTACCAGTAAGACATCATTTAGTCGTGATTATTGATATTATGGAAACTGCAATTGCATTTACCGTAGGTATTTAATTGATATAATTAATTATCTCAGTATTACATTTGCATCATGATAACCCGTAGTAGAAATCAATATGTCCCAACCATGAACGACAAATTAGATTTATTACTCACTAAAATGGATGCCATGTCTAAGGAACTTTCCCCTGTATCTGAGAGGGTTCGAGTCGTTGAACGAAGAACACAACATTTACCTGAGCCTATAGGAGAAAATACAGAAAATGATGACATCCCCGTTAATAAAGAGATACCTAAGGGAGAACTTGAGATGAATAGGCAAAAGGAACACCTTGAGCCTTGAGACATGTTGTGTACCAAAACCTTGAGCCTCGAAATATTGATCACCCCGAGAGACAAGACCGTAAACATCAAGACGCCGGGTATGGTGAATGAAGGGATGATGGCTACCGTGAACCTAGAGATTATGGATAACGTGAACATAAAGATTATGGGTATCATGGACCTAAGAATGTCGACCTTTATGACTGAGGTTATGATGATGACACTAGAAAAATTAAGGTCGATGCACCCAAGTTTGATGGTAGGTATTATCTTAATGTCTTCCTTGATTGGTTGTCCAGTATGGACACATTTTTTGATTAGAATGAGATATCCGATGAGCGTAGAGTTCGCTTTGCCAAGATGAAATTAGTCAAACAAACAAGTTTGTATTAGGCTAGTGTTGAGAGAGACATTGAGCGTTTGAGGGATCCACCTATTAGGCACTGGGTAGAAATGAAAGCACGTCTCCAAAAATATTATTTACCCACCGGTCACAAGGATAGGATGCTTGAATAGTTGAAAAATCTGAAGCAAGGCAATTTGCCTGTCTCTAATTATGTTAGTAGGTATAGGGAGCTAATGGAGCGTTGTGAGCTAGTTCAGGAGATGAGGTTTACCATCATTAGGTTTAAGGAAGGGTTGAGAGATGATATTAAATTCCAAATTTTTCCAACCCAACTCACATGCCTAGATGATGCTTACCAGGCCACCTTAGATCAGGAATACAATGTGAAAAGATCCTCTTTCCGGAGAGTGACCTCTTATCTAGGCCAATTTAGTGGATGCCATGCCCCACAGAGCAGGTCCTTTTCCACACCTCGAGATAATTTTAGGGCTAATAACATCGTGAGTTGACCAAATTGAGACCCTAGACTAAGGAAGGGTACTTTAGTACCCAAGCCTATAATCATTGGTAGGGATAGGTGTTGGTCGATTTCGCAATCAATGAATACGTGCAAGTATACACGGTTAACAAGTAATAAAGTGAAAGTAGAGTATCGTTCCCACGAGGAATTATTTAATAAAAATTACCAAGTACTAACTCTTAACCAAATCAATTTTATCTAAACAATTGAAAGTGTGATTTTTCTAATTAAGAAAACTAAATTAACTAATTAAACCGAATTGCTTTATAAATGAATTCAAATAAATAAAGATTAAGACTTCAATATCCCCAATTATGAACTATAAATCAATTATCCAATTATCCCAATTATTATGCCTACTGAATTGTTAACAGGAATTCTCAAATGCCAAAAGTCCTTTTCCAAGTGATCAAATGACTTCTATTTAATCTAGATTAATCTTGCTATATTCCTATGCAAAACAATTGAATTAAACTCCTTCAATTTCAATTCCAATTCCTTATGTGTTACATGCGGTGAACAGATATTTCCATTCAATTCACGAACCTAATTATTCTTCATGCAAATAACTAAGTCACATGTTATCATGCCTAGTTCTAACCCTAGATCTCCTCTTTCAATTCCTTCTAGAGTAACAAGGTAATTACTGATCAAATAATTAGTCAATGAGCATAAGGCAAGATAAACAATTCACTTTGACACGAATAATTGGAATAAATTGAATAACTAATTTATAGACATAAAAGATTCAATTGGTAGTCTTAATAAAAGAGTTAGTTCATAATTAATGAATTAAAACCAAGAATCCACAACTGAATAGACATTAAAAGATAAAAGTAAGATTAGAGAAGAGAATAAATCTGTTATCAGCAAATCTCCATCTTCCTCAAGCTCCTGCTCTTTTTCTTAAATGGTCTCCAAGTTGCTTCAATCTCCAAAACTAATAAGAACTAGGGTTTATGTTCTAATCTAATGGAGTGTATCTCTAATCTAATCTATATAATCTCCCCTTATTTTATGCCTTACATCATGTATTTATAGGTTACAAGTCCAATTTTTAGCTTAGGAACAAACCCAATCCAATTTGGAGTTAGAAAAGTGTCAAAATTCGCCCCAAAACGTGTCCAAGCTTGACCAAACTCTTCTCCAGCGCCCCGACGCTGGGCATCGCGCTGGAACACTATCCCCTAGCGCCCTGGCGCTGGGCATAGGCCTGAAATGGGCGCCCCGACGCTGTCCACTTTTTCAAAAAAAATTTGCTCTAACGTCCTTTGGGAAAATTGCCATAACTTCTTCGTCCGAACTCCGATTTTGATGATTCAAGATGTTTCGGAAAGAGGAGACATAGATCTACAACTTTAATTCTTTGAGGTTTTCGAAATAAGGTCTGGAACAAAACTCAAATTGGCTCTGAAAGGACTATTGTGTAAATGGCAAGCCGAAAACGCGATTCTAGCCACCCCGAACGTCAATCAAAGTAACTTTTATCCCAATTCCTACAAAACAACATAAAACATGCATGAATAGACACAAACACTTAAAATTAACCAAAAGATTAAGCTCAAACGCACTCATTTATGAGTATAAAACTCACTCATCAAATACCCCCAAACTTAAACATTTGCTTGTCGTCAAGCAAAAATACAAAAGAACTAAAAATAAACAACCGAACTCAACTACATGAATGCATATGCTTGATCTACTTCCTAATATACTTACGAACCCAGTAATAAATCAGTATGATATATAGCAACAGGCCTCAAAGATACCATTGGTACTCAAATAATATATCCAATCAAGTCAAAATCCATAACTCTAACCAATTAGTCAATCCAAACCAGTCATCACCCATGTTGTGTGTGTGTGTGCTTGTTAACCATTCTAACCAACCAAAGTTCAAGATAATCACATAACAAACTTCTTAGAAGGAAAATTTCAGTTCCAATTCAATTACTTTTGTGAACATGATAACTCCAGTTAAAACTAAGCAATTACCTAGTCTAAGGGTAAATACATGATTTATTTCTACTTTTATTCAATCACGAGGGCATTTTTGCTCTTTCTCGTGTTTTATTCAATTTTTTTATTTTTTTTCTCATGGATCTGCAATGTCCTATTTCCTTAGGCTTTTCAGTGCTACCTTAACGAGCTTTCGACCAACGACTCCCAAGCCAATAAGACCTTAGGGCGCTAGGTGTAAAGACAATCCCCTCGGGCTTACTTACTCAAGTAACAAAGGCCACAAAACTAGACAAGCATGCCACTGTGTTTATTCTCTCTCTTTTTTTTTCTTTTTCTGGATTTTCTATTTTTTTTTCTTTTCATCATTTCTTTCTTCTTCTTTTTTTTCATTTTCATTTTATATATATATACCCCATAGATTCCCCCAAACTCAAGCTTTTACGTCATTCCAACCTTTACCGCCAGTTCACTAATTTCCTTAAAATTTAACCAAGATTTTCCCTCAGAAACAAATTATGAAACCCTTGAACCAAGTGGATTAAAACCGTTAAACTTTAAGTGATATCCGGTTACATAAGTTTCAGACAGGCTAAGATTATCATCATGATTAAAATTAAAACTCATCATCAATTATCAACACTATTCAAGTTAACATGCAAAACCAATCTTATCATAGGCCGAGCTAAGACAACACCAACCGATCACACAGATTTATGCAAAAAAATGCAATTATACTACATGAACACATACTAATGCAACACATATATGAATATGCAAATAACTACCATGTATTATATGCAACATAAAAAAAACACAATACTAACACAAAAAAATGAACTACCATGCAGATAACTAACTATATGCAATGCGACACTAAAGTGCCCCCAAACTTAAACTAGACATTGTCCTCAATGGCTGAAATAGAAAAAAGTAGAGCAGAGGACTTCCTTGAAAATATAACAATCTTCCTCCTTGTCCACTAAGTTTGGAGAATATGCTAAGCACATGGAACAAATTGGGCACCTCACTTGAATTTGACTTGAATAACCTGTAAACCATGATAGACGCAATTTTATTAAATCCTAAATAAATACAAATTCAAAACTACTAATATAAAACCTAATAAAAACTAAAAATAAAAATTAAACTTGGGTTGCCTCCCAATAAGCGCTTGTTTTATAGTCTCAGCCTGACTTCTTCAATTCTCTATCCAATTCCCCTACGAAAATTGAGGAACCCTCCATCCATCAGAAGCAATGTCTCTTTTGAGAGGTTCCCATTAGTAATGACCCTTGAATGAAAGTCACCTAACATGCTCTTTGTAGATAGGTTCCCTATTAAGAACGTCGAACAACTAGGTGTTTTCTCCATTATGTCTATGATCAGATTGGGGCATTGAAGCTTAGAAAACACAATGGGATCTTCCTCTATCTTCTCCTTTTCAACCCACCATGACTCCACAGTTATACTAGCTCTTATGTCACAAAGAGCTTTGTCGACGACATGACTGCCAATTGGGCATGGTTTTACAAAACTGCCCAGATTCTTGAACTTTGGTGGAGGAGGCACATGGGATAGTAATGAAATCGGCTCATCTTCATTGAATCTTATAGTTAAATCTTCGTCGATCTCCTTTTCTTGGTTCCCAATTGTTTCCTCTCTTTCAACATCTTGTGGCTCATCTAGTTGCAGATTTTGTTCGGGCTCTCCATCAGTCTTGGAATCCATGTCGTAGGGCCAAGTGTATTGAGGACAAATGTTCGAGGCATTGATTAGTTGTTCCATTTGGTTCATAAAATTTTGACTTAATATCTCTCAATTAATCCTCCACTCCTCACCTGAAGCTATGAACTTGGACAAAGCTTCCTCCCAATTTGAATGTTCTTCCTGTTGTAGTGGAGGTGGACATGAGAAATCTGGTGGGTATGTTGGACTTGGAGCATAAAATTGATCTTGATGAGTATGGCTCCATGAAACATCCGGGTCATACCCCCAATCCTGATAATAGTTGTTGGGATAGATATAATTGTTGGGGTAATCACCACCATACTGTACCGACTCGAAACAGATGGCGCATTGATGACTCATATAATTTCCAGCACAATAATCACAAGTACCTGCCACACTTTGACGACGTTGAGCTTCAAAAGCGTCTAACCTCCTCAAAAGTGTCTCAATCTGTGATGACAATGCAGAAAGTATCGCGAGTCTGTCAATCTCCGCTCCCCTTGACTGAATCATTTTTGCCATCCTTCGACTCTGTTGGGCTGCGATAACCTCCAACGTCTTCGAATTTGCATCAATTTGTATTGGCTCTACCGAAAATGTATTAAGTCCATCAATCCATGTTTCCCTTGGTTGAGTCAGGTTCGTGTATGGCCATTGATACGCAAAGTCATCCCTGGTACCTAAAAAGAGAGAAATAAAGGAAGAGAATTAAAAATAAAAATAAAAATATTTAAATTAAGACTAATTTGATTGAGATTAATATTGGTAAATAATTATTAAATTAATTCCCCGGCAACGGCGCCAAAAACTTGTTGGTAGATTTCTCAATCAATGAATACGTGCAAGTATACACGGTCAACAAGTAATAAAGTGAAAGTAGAGTATCGTTCTCACGAGGAATTATTTAATAAAAATTATCAAGTACTAACTCTTAACCAAATCAATTTTATCTACACAATTGTAAAGTGTGATTTTTCTAATTAAGAAAACTAAATTAACTAATTAAACCGAATTACTTTATAAATGAATTCAAATAAATAAAGATTAAGACTTCAATATCCCCAATTATAAACTATAAATCAATTATCCAATTATCCCAATTATTATGCCTACCGAATTGTTAACAGGAATTCTCAAATGCCAAAAGTCCTTTTCCAAGTGATCAAATGACTTCTATTTAATCTAGATTAATCTTGCTATATTCCTATGCAAAACAATTGAATTAAACTCCTTCAATTTCAATTCCAATTCCTTATGTGTTACATGTGGTGAACAAATATTTCCATTCAATTCACGAACTTAATTATTCGTCATGCAAATAACTAAGTCACATGTTATCATACCCAGTTCTAACCCTAGATCTCCTCTTTCAATTCCTTCTAGAGTAACAAGGTAATTACTGATCAAATAATTAGTCAATGAGCATAAGGCAAGATAAACAATTCACTTTGACACGAATAATTGGAATAAATTGAATAACTAATTTATAGACATAAAAGATTCAATTGGTAGTCTTAATAAAAGAGTTAGTTCATAATTAATGAATTAAAACCAAGAATCCACAACTGAATAGACATTAAAAGATAAAAGTAAGATTAGAGAAGAGAATATATCTGTTGTCAGCAAATCTCCATCTTCCTCAAGCTCCTGCTATTTTTCTTCAATGGTCTCCAAGTTGCTTCAACCTCCAAAACTAATAAGAACTAGGGTTTATGTTCTAATCTAATGGAGTGTATCTCTAATCTAATCTATGTAATCTCCCCTTATTTTATGCCTTACATCATGTATTTATAGGTTACAAGACTAATTTTTAGCTTAAGAACAAATCCAATCCAATTTGGAGTCAGAAAAGTGTTAAAATTCGCCCCAAAACGCGTCCAAGCTTGACCAAACTCTTCTCCAGTACCCCGGCGCTGGGCATGGCGCTGGAACACTGCCCTCTAGCTCCTCGGCGCTGGGCATAGGCCTGAAATGGGCGACCCGGCGCTGGCCACTTTTTCAAAAAATTTCTACTCTGACGTTCTTTGGGAAAATGGTCATAACGTCTTCGTCCGAACTCTGATTTTGATGATTCAAGATGTTACGGAAAGAGGAGACATAGGTCTACAACTTTAATTCTTTGAGTTTTTCTAAATAAAGTCTGGAGAAATACTCAAATTGGCTCTGAAGGGACTGTTGTGTAAATGGCAAGCCGAAAACGCGATTCTAGCCACCCCGAACGTCGATCCAAGTAACTTTTGTCCCAATTCCTACAAAACAACATAAAACATGCATGAATAGACACAAACACTTACAATCAACCAAAAGATTAAGCTCAAACGCACTCATTTATGAGTATAAAACTCACTCATCAATAGGTGTTTCTCATACAAAGAGCTTGGCCACAAGTTCTTTGAGTGCCCTAACAAACATTGAGTCGGAGTGGTTTATGAAGGGCATGGTGAAGAAAATGAGCCGAGGGAAGGTGAAATGAAGGATAAATATTACACGAAGTATGAATAAGCGGATGTACACCTTGAACAAGTGATCAACCCTTGAATGTTATGAGGTACATGTTCACTAGTTCTAAAAAGGAGGAAGATTGAAAGAAAACTACCATATTTCAAACATATAGCAGAGTTGGTGGAATCTCTTCCAAGCTAATTATTGATGGATGAAGTTGTTTAAATGTGGTTGCCAAGAAAGATGTGGAACGATTGAAGTTAAAGGCAGAACCACACCCCAACCTTATAGTGTTTCTTGGGTTAATAAGACATCTATTCCTGTGACACATAGGTGTCTAGTGCCGATCCACCTTAAGGGTTATAAGGAAAGAGTTTGGTGTGATGTCCTTCCTATGGATGTTGCACACATTCTTTTAGGGCGACATTGGCTATTTAATCTTGATGTGACCCATTATGGGAAATCAAATACTTATGTGTTCACACACAAGGGGCAGAAGATTACTTTAGCGCCTGTGAGACTGTAACGCTTCCAAATCCGGGTACCTGTTACCTCGGACCTAGTGCATTACTATAAAACCTTCATATGAATATTTATAACCTTTATTCATAAAATAATGAATACAACCTGATTTAGCAAAAAAAAATAATAAATAAAACCTAGCTCTGATAACAATTAATATATTAATTTTTTCCATTTTCAGAATCTGAAACCTTTACAACCGGGTATTACACTTCTAAATCATATTAATTTAAATTATACAGTTCAAGTTATAAATAATATGTTCACTTGAATATATAGGATTTTAAGTATCCATGAACTCACAACTAGACTTAACTATTCTTCTATACAGTTTTCTTTGACTATACAATTACAGTATATCATATGAATGTTATCTAGCATAGCTAGAACTAAACAAACAAATTCAATCAGTACTTCTTCATTTTTTCTTTGTCTATTCTGAATCCTTCAATCCGGTCTGGTTTAGCTGAAAACAATTATTCGAGATATGCTTAGCATCGCATGTAATCGGATAGAGAACTTGAACTTAAACCTTATTTGATTGTAATTCACATAGAGATATAGTGAGATAGTTGATTAAGGTGTTTAGCTTTATTTTATCTAATTTGTATTTAAGTTAATATGGTATTAGTGCATTGAGAGATGGCTAGTTCTACTTGAGTGTTCTTGATTAATAAACTGGGATAGTGAATTGAACTGAAATAAGGTGTAATAATCAGAGTGAGACTTAAAGTGAAGTTGTAAGCCTAATTTTCCAATATTTGCTTGAAATTACAGTTTTTAGTTATGTTGATTGTTTGGTATTTTTAATATTTTTAGTTTTTAATAGTTATAATCTTTGAATTGGATAGTTTAATAAAATTTGGAATACTATAAAGCTGGTAATTGTTAGGATTAATTTCATACTAAATCTATGTGGGAACGATACTTGACTTATCACTGTATTACTTGTTGACCACGTGCACTTGCGTGTGAGCGTAAATAGATTTCAACCAACATGTTTTTGGCGCCGTTGCCGTGGATTTTTAGTATAGATTTTAATATTTTTCAATATCAGTTTAATTAGTCCAGTTTTACTTAAACATTTTTTTCTTTTGTTTTGTTCTTTCTTATTTCAGGTTCTTGAAGTTAGTTTATGCAAACTCGGTCTAAAAACCCAAACTTACTTCCTTTTGAGGATGATATCGAGAAACAGTTTTAAAGGCTAAGTAAGTGGATTAAAGACACAAGGGAAAACTTTGAGAATTCTGAGAAAGAAGAAATAATGGCTATAGAAGACCAGAAAGCATTGAGGGATTTTGCTACTCCCAAGGTGACTGAGTTACAATCAAGTATCACCAGGCCGACGATTGCTGTGAATACTTTTGAGATTAAGCCTTGGACTATTCAGATGATTCAGAACTCAGTACAGTTTGGGGGATTAGTAAACGATGATCCGAATGAGCACTTGGTTAGCTTTTTGGAGATATGTGACACCTTCAGATACAATAGGGTATCGGATGACGTAGTCAGACTTCGCTTGTTCCCATTTACCCTACGGGACAAGGCAAAGAGTTGGTTACATTCTCTACCGTCGGGATCAATAACTACTTGGGACAACCTTGCTCAGAAGTTCCTGGCTAAATTCTTTCCACCAGCCAAAACTGCAAAGATGAGAAACAAGATCACCATGTTTGAGCAGCAGCATGAGGAGTCTTTATATGAGGCATGGGAACGATACAAGGAACTACTCAGAAAGTGCCCTTATCATGGAATACCAAAATGGCTGCAGATGAATACGTTTTATAACGGGTTAAATGGGAATCTCAGGACAAGCATAGATACAGCCTCGGGTGGAGCGTTTATGGCCAAGACGTACGAGGAAGCATATGAGTTGATAGAAATAATGGAAACTAATAACTTCTAGTGGCCTACAACGAGAATGACACAACCTAAGGTAGTTGGGATATTAGAGGTAGACGGAGTAACAGCTTTGGCGGCATAGATTTCAGCCTTATCAAAGAAAATGGATGCTCTAACTAGTGCACAACCACAACAGTGTGGCATATGTTTGCGAATTATGTGCAGGAGAACATCCTACAGAGCAGTGTGCCATCAACCCAGCATCGGTTCAGTTTGTGGGCAGCTACAATAGGAATCCGCAAAATATGTATGAAAATGCCTACAACCCAGGGAATAGGAATCATCCCAACTTTTCGTGGACCAATAATAAAAATCAGTAGGCTCCACGACCTTCTTATCCCCTGGGATTCCAAAATCAGCATGAAAAGTAGCTCCGCATCAAGAGAAGAAGACAGACTTAGAAGAGCTTTGTTGAAATACATATCTGGAAATGAGGCGGCGATGAAAACATAAGCGGTGGCCATCAAAAACTTAGAAAATCAGATGGGACAGTTGGCCTTAGCATTGTATAATAGACCGCAAGGGACTCTACCTAGTGACATGTTGAGTAAAATCTAATTATGCACAACACACAAGTATACGTGGTCAACAAGTAATATAATAGTAAGTAGAGTATCGATCCCACAATTATCAGCAAGAAACTAACCCTCACAATTATCTGCTTCCTATTAATTCAAATTTTATTAAACTATCCAATTTAAGAATTATAATTATAAAAACTAAATATATTAAAAATACTAAAATCACAAAACAATCACAAATCTTAAAAACTAAAATTTCAAACAAATATTGGAGAATTAGGCTTACAACTTCACCCTAAGCTTCACTCTGATTATTACCCTTTATTTTAGTTTAATCCAATATCCTAGTTTATTAATCAAGAACATGTAAGTAGAATTAGCCATCTCTCGATGCACTAATACCATATTAACTTAAATCCACAAATTAGATAGAATTAAGTTAAACACCTATATCAAAGAAGGTTTAAGTTCAAGTTCTCTATTCGATTACATGCGATGTTAAGCATATCTCTATCCTAACATTCATCAAGATTCCATTCATTCACAGAATTCAAGAACACATGCTATACTAACTAAGTCTAAACACGTATTTCCTCTCTCGAATCCATACAAGTTCATAAAGAATTGGTGCTCAAGCAATTCATAAATTCAAGCATAAATTAAGCCTAAAAAGTAATTTAGTAAAAGGTAATTTCCACCCAAAGATTCGTTATAAGCCTAAAATGTAATTTAGTTCATCTTCAATGAAATAAAAACTTAATTAATTAGAGTAAACATCATCCTAATTACAAATAATAAACTAAAGAAAGAGAATGAATCCAGAACCACCCTTCTCTTTAGCTTCAATCTGCAATTATCGTGAAATTCCTTCAAAATCTTCTCTCCAATGCTCCTGCTCAGAAAAATTTGTCTTCAATGCTGTTCAATTGCTTGTGTGATCAATCTGGTTGTTAATTATTACTCATACAACCAAGACATGTATTCTGACTCTAACTCTTTGCCAAAAATGAGTTCCAATCCGAATAAATGACTATTCTTTACGTTATTGCAGCATTCCACAAAGAACAGGACATTGCACTTCTCCGTACCCCCGCCCCGATAGGGGTTTTGCTGTGTAAAGAGCCCGTCCTGACGAGCATGTAATCTGTTAACTGACTTGCACCCCCCCTCCCCGGCGAGGGTTTTGTATACGGGAAAGCCCGCCCCGGCTGGCTAGTAATCTATTAGTTGTCCATTTTAGCTCTAAACATGCCACATTTCGCTATAATTTCACTCTTTTAGTCCAATTGCCAATCCACCACACCTAAACACAAAACAACACTAAACAATTAAAAACAAAACATAAAAACAAGGAATTAACACCGTTTAAGCTTGGATTAGGAGCCGATTCGTAGGTATAAAACCCACTTATCAAAATCCCCCAAACTTAAACCGTGTTAGTCCTCGAGCACAAAACAAAGCAAACATGCTATACAATGCAATGCAATGAGATCTAATGCATCTAATCTATATGCCTACGAATCCAGCAGTATCATAGAATAAAACTTATTACTCCAGTCTTAGAGAAATCAAGCAAACACGACAACACTTCATATCAAACCCAATCAATAATTCCTTATCTATCCTCGAATCTTAAATTGTTATTACTGGTATAGTGTGTGTGTGCTTAACATCCATGCTAACTGATACAAATTCAAATTTAATACATAACCAAACTCTTATAAGGCATCAAACAACTTAAATTCAAGAATTTCAAAAATAGACGAGATTCAACTAAAACCAAGCAATTACCAATATTAAGGGTCCACATAGGGTACTTATGCTTTATTTTCATTTTATTCAATCACGGGGACTTTTTGATCTTAATTCCAATTTTATCCTTTCTTTTTTTAGATAATGAGTGCATTTTATGATCCATCTCACGCCTGTGTTTATGGGGAGTGCGTTTTACTCTCCTTCTTGACCCACCACAAGATTCAACTATTCATCTCGGGAAGGTTCTCCTTTTTAGATATAAAAAGTTTATATACCCCACTTTTTTTCCCAAACTTAGGTTCTTGCCTAATTCTTCGCCTTTACTGCCTATCCTTGTCATTCTTTCCTTTAAACTAGAATTATTCTTTAGAGATTCCTTATGTATCAATTTGAACTAAATTCGTCCGCATAGATGTTTTTTTTTTTGCTAATTTTTTAAACTATATTAAAAAATAAATGTGATACAAAGGACATTTGAGGACACCAATAGGATATAGCTTAGACATCATAGGACAGGCCCTATGATGTCATGACTATAAAAAGTAGGCTCGAAAAAACAAAGCCAACGAAGAAAGAACAAAAACCATAAGGGAACAGCAACCCTATACACAGTAGCACTAAGTCCGAACAACAGAAAGCAAACTAGCCGACCCACAAGCAAAGAAGTCGACCAGAGCCAAAGCCCGAACCCTATTCTTAAGGGATCCAACACAAGATTAAGCATAAGTGGACCCAACTAGGAGAGCCCAACCATTCAAGAAGCCAAAATAGAAAATAGCCAGAAGCCGAAAACCATCCTGCCCGAACAAGCACAAAATCTAATTCGTAACAAAAAACTACATCATAGTTCTAATGTTCGGTACTGTACCTGTCTACTTAATCACAATCTCATCATTGGCCAAAATAAAATGAACTATATCAAACCGCTGGACATATGCAATAAAACATAATGCCTAACTAAATAATTTTTTTTTTAATATATGCAATAAACGATGAACATAACATAATTGACAATTACTACAACTATTTACAATCCTAAGCTATTATGTAACTACATCACTACATGAATTCAAACATTTAATAATCCTAAAACTAAACAATGAACTAACATATGCAAACCTAACTAATGAAATTAAACATGCAATATGAAAATTAAACTAACTCCCCCAAACTAGAAAATTACAATGTCCTCATTATAAAGATAAAGCAATAAAAGTGTGAGGACTTCCCTGTAATCGCCTAAGCCTGGGGTGGTGGTGGCTGGTTGTTCTTCATCTGAATCACTGGGTGGAAATCTTGGCATCGGGGCTGACAGCTGATATGGGAATTGTGCATTCAGATTAAAACTCTGGAGCGTTGCGTTCAATGAGGTGAAGGACAAATTCATGGCCTCAAATATATGGTCCTGCCTCGCTGCGAGTCTCCGTATCTATCGTCGGGCATCCTTGTTGTATTCATCCACTTGTCGTTGGAGATTTTGAAATTGAGGGCTAGATGTAGCAGTGAGTTGTGGTCTCTCCTCCATTCCTTGCTCTCCCATTGTCTCATCCCTCGGGTATTCATTGTCATCCGAAGTGTCTTCAGCTTTAGCCTCATCCTCCGAGGCTGGTGGAAATATAAACCCGACTCCTCTAGGGTGAGACTCGCCCCCAGGCCACACCGAATACCGTGCAATCATCCTCAAGTCAAATGTCTGAAGCGACATCTGGGTGGTCTCATCATCAAACTATTTACACAACCCATAAATGAGCGATGGGTGTGGCAAGCCGCCAGAGAATGGTCCTCGAAGGCATCTTCGAATAGAAAAATTGATTATAGCCGCCACATTGATGAGAACATCTTATACAATGGCATATAAAAGCAATGCCTTCTCCTTGGGCACATCTAACGTATGTGTGGATGGAAATAACTTGGCGCACATGAACGCGTACCATATCTTTCCATACCGGTTGAGATCCTTACTGTGGAAGACAGTGCCCCCTTTTCGGCCCTTGATCCATGTGGTACCCAACCTTGTAATTTCCTTCAAAATAGCCTCGTAGTCGAGTCATGGTCACGTAAGTAAGCATACTGGAACTATTTAGGAACTCATAGTTGGTAGTACGTATTGATGGCTTCGGTACTGAAAAGAACTAGCCTGCCCCAGACAAATGCAATGAATGGGACCTTATCCTCCTCTGCGTTGGCATAAAAATCTTTGACCACACTCATAATCGCTGGCTCGGGCTCTTCCGTGAACTTATTCCAACCTTTCTCATAAATTTATTGCATCATTTTACCATCGACATATTCAGGTGCCAACCCCCGCTCTGGTGTGAGTGCCTTTGTTATAAGGTAGTCATAACGGTCGGCGGCAGTAGCACTTGTGGATTTGTGCCTGTCAAAGGTCCTTGTTGGTGGTGTGCACCCTGAACTCTCTCCACGTTATCTCTTTGAGGCCGGTTTAGGTGCCATTGAATTTGGAATTAGTGAACTTCAACAAACTTTTTCCCTCAAAACTCCGTTCAAGCAAACCGTCGAACACTTGGGTGTGCAAGATGTGCAATCCCCCCAAACTTAGTGATTTAGCTTTAATTGTGGTAGTAGAAATTGAGAAATTATAAGACATACTACTCACTCTCAGTATATCTCCAAGGTAGTTGATTATCCTCTGCCTTAATGCTTTAGAAATTCGCTCAAAAAACCTAACCTTTAACTTCCGAATTGGTGTGAATTGAGATTGTTAGAGTGTGGGCTAAAGGGATGGTTTTATAGAGAGGAGGTGATGTAGAGAGGTATGGGTGATGGAAGTAGTGGGCAAGTGGTGTAATGGAGTGGGGAAATGGGTCTTAGGTTGCTAAATCGTGGGTTGAGGGTGTATAGGAGTCGTGGGGTGATAGGAAGTTGAAGTGAAAGAGTGGTGAAGATGGCAACTATTGCTCTTTAACTGCCAAAACTGCCCCATTCAGTTTAGATCCCCCCTTTGGGGGGTAGTCGCTTAGAGGCCCGCCTGCATTTGGCGGTGTTCACATTATCTTGAGTTGAGACCTCCTCCCTGGCGGGTGGTATGAGGCTTAAATGGCTCGCCCCGGCTGGAATACCGTCTTTGAAATCACTACCCCCACCCCAGCGGGGGGTTCCTTCACAAAAACGCCCGCCTCGACGGGTATGCCTTCTGTAAGTCCACTTGATTTTTCCCATTTTTAGCATTCAACTCTAATCCATGAGCTTGTTAAGTACCTGACACATCATTAAACATAAATATGAGTCAATATTGAGCAACTTAAGCATGTAAGGTTAGAATAACTAGAAAATATAACTTCACTAATTAATTAATAAATTAAAATGTATTTATTCTAGATTAATTATTATTCTAAACTACAATCTAACTAGCATGAATAAAATTATTGAGAACAAAAGTAAAATTGGGTTGCCTGGGCCAACTAGCGCTTGATTTTAAGTCTTTGAGCCTGACTACTCCCTGTTTATGGTGCATCGACAAGTGTGATTGTGATGACATCTATGTTGGATTCGCCACCCCAATAATGTTTTAACCGCTGATCGTTGACCTTGAACGTCTCCATGTGGGAACTTTTTTGATAGTGAATGGGCCCGACCACCTCTATTTTAGCTATCCAGGGAACAACCGCAATCTTGAATTGAACAATAGTATCGATTGCTACGGTTCAAACGTTCTCTACATTATTTTCTGGTCGTGCCATTTCTTGATCTTTTCTTTGTACAACTTCGAATTCTAATAGGCTTGTAGTCTGAATTCGACGAGTTCGTTCAATTGAAGTAGCCTCTTTTCTCCTGCTGCTGCTTGATCAAAGTTAAGCTTCTGAATTGCCCAATAGGCTTTGTGTTATAATTCTACAGGTAGGTGACATGCTTTCCCGTAGACCAACTGATATGGTGACATCCCAATTGGTGTCTTATAAGCTGTCCTGTAAGCCCATAATGCATCGTTCAATTTGAGAGACCAGTCTTTTCTGTTTGGGTTTACTACCTTCTCTAAGATTTTCTTTACCTCCCTGTTTGAAACCTCAGCTTGCCCACTTGTTTAGGGATGATATGTCGTAGCCACCTTATGGTTGACCCCATATTTTTTCAAAAGAGTTGTAAACGATCTGTTGCAGAAGTGACTACTCTCGTCACTTATAAATAGCTCTTGGCGTGCCAAATCTTGAAAAAATATTCTTGTGCAAGAATTTAAGAACCACCTTGGCATCATTTATGGGGAGTGCTACGGCTTTAACCCATTTTGATACATATTCAACAGCAAGCAAGATGTACTAATTATTAAACGAGGAAGGAAATGGCCCCATAAAATCCATGCCCCATATATCAAAAAATTTAACTTCTAAGATAGTTTGTAGTGGCATTTCATTCCGCTTTGAAATGTTACCCACCCTTTGACATCTGTCACAACTTTTAACGAACTGGTGGACATCTTTAAATATTGAAGGCCAATAGAATCCTGCTTGAAGCACTTTTTCCGTTGTTCTCTCACTTCCATAATGTTCCCCGTATGCAGACGAATAGCACTCGTGCAGTATATTATTTACTTCACTGTATGGCACAAATCGACGAATCACTTTATCTGTACACTGTTTGAATAGATACGGCTCATCCCACATGTACCACCACTTGACGTCATGTAGGAACTTCTTCTTTTGTTGCCGTGTAAGATCAGTTGGAAGGATGTTGCTCACCAAATAGTTGGCAAAATATGCATACCATGGAAATTATGCATTGACCGCAAAAAGCTGTTCATCCAGAAACGACTCGTTGATTAAACATTTATCGACCTCGTCTTTGTCTAGATTTTCTAACCTTGAGAGATGGTCTACAACTTGATTCTCCGTCCCTTTTCTATCTTTTATTTTCAAATCAAATTCCTATAGGAAGAGTATCCATCTGATGAGTCGTGGCTTAACATCTTTCTTTGAAATTAAATACCGAATGGCCGAGTGATCCATATAAACCACTACCTTTTCTCTCGGCATTGACCTAAAATAGCCCCTACCGCATAGTTGCTTGCATCGCACATTAACTCAAAGCGCATATTCCAATCCGGTGCAACAATAATTGGTGCTGTAGTCAACTTTTTCTTCAATAATTCAATTGATGCCTTACATTCCTCATCAAACTTAAAAACTGAATCTTTCTCTAAGAGACTGCACAATGGTTTTGTAATCTTAGAGAAATCTTTAATGAACCTTCTGTAAAATCCCGCATGTCCCAAAAAGCTACGGATTCCCTTGACTGTAGTTGGCGGTGGAAGATTTTCAATTGTTTCAAACTTCACTCTATCAACCTCTTATCCCTTCGTCGAGACCTTGTGCCCCAAAAATATTCCTTCTTCAACCATGAAATGGCACTTTTCCCAGTTAAGCACCAAGTTTGTCTTCGCGCATCGCTTTAAAACCATCACCAAGTTCTCTAGACAAGCATCAAAATTATAGATAGACAGAGAAGTCGTCCATGAAGACTTCCACATTCTTTTCTATTATGTCTGAGAAAATGGCCATCATACACCATTGGAAGGTCGCAAGTGCATTACATAGGCCAAAAGACATTCTCATGAATGCAAAAGTGTCGTATGGGCATGTAAAAGTGGTCTTCTCTTGATCCTCAAGAGATATGACAATTTAATTATACCCCGAATATCCATCCAATAAGCAATAAAATTTGTGTCCCACAAATCTGTCCAACATCTGATTGATGAAGGGTAGAGCAAAGTGGTCTTTGTGGGTTGCCATATTCAACTTCGTGCAGTCCATGCAAACCCTCCAACCAGTCACTGTCCTCGACAGAATTAATTCATTGTCCTCATTCTGCACTACAGTCATTCCTCCCTTTTTTGGTGCACATTGAACCGGACTGACCCACTTACTATCTGAAATTGGGTAGATGATTCCCGCGTCCAACCGCTTCAGAATTTCTTTCTTCACTACTTCTTTCATGATTGGGTTAAGCCATCTCTGTTGCTCCACTGTTGGCTTTGCATCCTCTTCCATAAAAATTTTGTGCATGCAAAAGGATGGACTGATTCCCTTAATATCTGTAATTGTCCATCCTATAGCCTATTTGTGTTCTCTAAGCACTCTCAGCAACTTATTTTCCAGCAATTAGTTAAGCACAACAGAAACAATAACAGGTAAAATATTAGAATTGCCTAAATATGCATACCTGAGGTGTGTTTAGGGAGTGGCTTAAGCTCAAGTGTAGGTGGCTCCTCTAAAGAGGGTTTCATCCTTGCCATGGCTCTTTCCTCTGTGTGTAATGGTTTAAAGGGTTCTTTGAATCTGCTAACTCGTGACAAAGAGTCTAGCATTTACAAATAATCCACAAACTCCAGATCATCCAAATCTTCATATCCCAATAATGTAGTTTCTAATGGGTCATTAATCAAACTTTTAGCCATGTCTTCATTAACTATCTGATCAATGACATCCACCCGATAACACACTTCTTCATCCGCAGGAAACTTCATGGCCTTAAACACATTGAACTTGACTTCCTGATCTTGAACTCTCATAGTTAATTCACCTTTTTGAAAGTCGATGAGAGTCTTACCCGTAGCCAAAAACAATCTCCTTAGGATGATTGGGATATTTTTATCTTCCTCGTAATCTAAAATTATGAAGTCTGCTGGAAATATAAATTTATCCACTTTTACCATAATGTCTTCCACAATTTCTCTTGGGTACGTGACTGACTTATCTGCCAACTATAGAGATATATTGGTCAGTTTTGGAGTTGGTAAACCCAATTCGGTGTATACTGATAACGACATTAGATTCACACTTGCCCCCAAGTCACATAAACACTTTTGAAATGCAATATTCCCAATCGTGCACGGAATAGTGAAACACCCAATATCTTCAAACTTTGGCGGTAACTACCTTTGTAGTACTGCACTGCACTCCTCAGTTAATGCCACCATTTCAAAATCTTCCAACTTCTTTTTCCTTACCAGAATTCCCTTCATAAACTTCTGTGTGTAATGGTTTAAAGGGTGCTTTGAATCTTCTAACTCGTGGCAAAGAGTCCAGCATTTGCAAATAATCCACAAACTCCATATCATCCAAATCTTCATATCCCAATAATGTAGTTTCTAATGGGTCATTAATCAAACTTTGAGCCATGTCTTCATTAACTATCCGATCAATGACATCCACCCGATAACACTCTTCTTCATCCGTAGGAAACTTCATGGCCTTAAACATATTGAACTTGATTTCCTGATCTTGAACTCTCATAGTTAATTCACCTTTTTTCACGTCGATGATAGTCCTACCCGTAGCCAAAAACAGTATCCCTAAGATGATTGGGATATTTTTATCTTCCTCGTAATCCAAAATTATGAAGTTCGCTGGAAATATAAATTTATCTACTTTTACCATAATGTCTTCCACAATTCCTCTTGGGTACGTGACTGACTTATCCACCAACTGTAGAGATATATTGGTCGGTTTTGGAGTTGGTAAACCCAATTCGGTGTATACTAATAACGGCATTAGATTCACACTTGCCCCCAAGTCATATAAACACTTTTGAAATGCAATATTCCCAATCGTGCACGGAATAGTGAAACACCCAAGATCTTTCAACTTTGGCGGTAACTATCTTTGTAATATTGCACTACACTCCTCCGTTAATGCCACCGTTTCAAAATCTTCCAACTTCTTTTTATTTGCCAGAATTCCCTTCATAAACTTGGCATAATTAGGCATCTGCTCTAAGGCTTCTACAAATGGAATGTTTATTTGAAGTTTCTTAAAAACTTCCAAAATTTTGGTGAATTGCTTGTCTAATTTTTGCTTCTGAATTCTTTGCTAAAATGGCAGTGGAGGATACACAACTGGTTCATTATCTGTTTTTCTCTTTTCTAACTGCTTTTCTTCATCTTGTTTGTCCTCAACCACATTATTTTCACTTTCTTTGTTATCATCTTTTGCAGCCAAATTTTCTATTTTCTGCCTCTCGAGCTGCTTTCCACTCCTCAACATAATTTCCTGACATTGCTCATGATTACCTTTCAGATTTTTCTCTGTATCGCTGGGTAAAGTTCCTTGAGGCTTATTATTTAATGCAAAAGCTATATGTCCCATCTGATTTTCTAAATTCTTGATGGCTACTGCTTGTGATTTCATGGCCGCCTCATTAATTGTTATATACTTTGACAACAACTCTTCTAAATTTGTTTTTCTCTCTTGATGTTGAGCTGGTTGTTGATGTTGATTCTAAAATCCTGGGGGATAAGATGGTCGTGGAGCTTGCTGATACTAATTATTACTCCACACAAAATTAGGGTGACTCCTATTCCCTGGATTATATGCATTCTGGTACATGTTATGTGGAATACTGTTGTAGCTACCCACAAATTGCACTAACGCTGGGTTGATTGCACATTGTTCCGTAGGATGTTCACCCGCACATAATTCACAAATAACTGTAACCTACTGAGTCTGTACTCCTGACAAAGCATCCACCTTCTTAGATAACGCTGAAATCTGCGCTGCTAATGTTGTCACTCCATTTACGTCTAACACTCCAGTTGCCTTAGGTTGTGTCATTCTTGTCGTGCGCCACTGGTAATTGTTAGCCGCCATTGTCTCTATCAACTCGTACGCCTCCTCATAACTCTTGGCCATAAAAGCTCCACCCGAAGCTGCATCAATACTGGTCCGGAGATTCCCATGTAACCCATTGTAGAATGTGTTCATTTGTAGCCATTTAGGTAATCCGTGATGCAGGCACTTTCTGAGAAATTCCTTGTATCTCTCACATACTTCATACAATGATTCCCCATGTTGCTGTTCAAACATAGTGATCTCATTCCTCATTTTTGCAGTCTTTGCTGGTGGGAAAAATTTGGCTAGTAATTTTTGAGCGAGGTCTTCCCATGTAGTTATTGATCCCGGTGGTAGAGTGTAACCAACTCTTTGCCTTGTCCCGCAGAGTGAATGGGAACAAGCGAAGCCTAACTACATCATCCGACACCCCATTATACCTGAAGGTGTCACAAATCTCCAAAAAGCTGACCAAATGTTCGTTCGGATCGTCATTTGCTAGTCCCCCAAACTGTACCAAATTCTGAATCATCTGAATAATCCCAGGCTTAATCTCAAATGTATTCGGAACTATAGCAGGTCTGGTGATACTCGACTAAAGCTCAGTCACCTTAGGTGTAGCAAAATCTCTCAACGCTTTCTGGTCTTCGGCAGCCATTATGTCTTCTTTTTCAGAATTCTCGAATTTTTCCCTTGTCTCCTTAATCCACTTACTTAGCCTTTGAAATCGTTTCTCAATGTCATCCTCAAAAGGAAGCAAGTCTGGGTTTTTGGACTGAGTTTGCATAAACCGACTTTAAGAACCTAAAATAGAAGAACAAAACAAAACAAAGGAAAAAGTGTTTAAGTAAAGCTGGACTAATTAAACTGATATTGCAAAATTATTAAAATCTATACTAGTCCCTGGCAACGGTGCCAAAAACTTGTTGGGTAAAATCTAATTATGCACAACACGCAAGTATACGTGGTCAACAAGTAATATAATAGTAAGTAGAGTATCATTCCCACAGAGATTAGCAAGGAATTAACCCTCACAATTATCAGCTTCCTATAAATCCAAATTTTATTAAACTATCCAATTTAAGAATTATAATTATAAAAACTAAATATATTAAAAATACTAAAATCACAAAACAATCACAAATCTTAAAAACTGAAATTTCAAACAAATATTAGAGAATTAGGCTTACAACTTCACCCTAAGCTTCACTCTGATTATTACCCTTTATTCCAGTTTAATCCACTATCCCAGTTTATTAATCAAGAACACGAAAGTAGAACTAACCATCTCTCAATGCACTAATACCATATTAACTTAAATCCACAAATTAGATAAAATTAAGTTAAACACCTCAATTAACTAACTCACTATATCTCTATGTGAATGTTAAGCATATCTCTATCCTAACATTCATCAAGATTCCATTCATTCACAGAATTCAAGAACACGTGCTATATTAACTAAGTCTAAACCCTTATTTTCTCTCTCGAATCCATACAAGTTCACAAAGAATTGATGATCAAGCAATTCATAAATTCAAGCATAAATTAATATAGATAAACTGAGGAATAACTTATTAAACTAAAAATCAAAGTTACATAATCATTGTTCCACCCAAAGATTCGTTATAAGCCTAAAAAGTAATTTAGTTCATCTTCAATGAAATAAAAATGAATTAATTAAAGTAAACATCATCCCAACTACAAATAATAAACTAAAGAAAGAGAATGAATCCAAAACCACCCTTCTCGTTAGCCTCAATCTTCAATTATTGTGAAATTTCTTCAAAATCTTCTCTCCAATGCTCCTGCTCAGAAAAATCGGTCTTTAATGTTGTTCAATTGCTTGTGTGATAAATCTTGTTGTTAATTGTTACTCATACAATCAAGACATGTATTCTGACTCTAATTCTTCGCCAAAAATGAGTTCTAATCTGAACCAATGACTATTCTTTACGTTATTGCAGCATTCCACAAAGAACAGGACACTGCACTTCTCCGTACCCCTCCCCGGCGGGGGTTTTGTATATGGGAAATCCCACCCCGGCTGGCTAGTAATCTGTTAGTTGTACATTTTAGCTCTAAACTTGCCACATTTCGCTATAATTTCACTCTTTTAGTCCAATTTCCAATCCACCACACCTAAACACAAAACAACACTAAACAAGTAAAAACAAAACATAAAAACAAGGAATTAACACCATTTAAGCTTGGATTAGGAGCCGATTCGTAGGTATAAATCCCACTTATCATGATATAGAAAAGAATCCGAAGGGAAATTATGAGCAGTGTCAAGCAATCACTTTGAGGAGTGGAAAGCATCTTGATGGGAAAATTATAGAAAATTCAGCTAAGGAAGATGTCAAAGAAAATGATGACATAGTGGTTGCAGAGAAACATGGTGAGGAAAAGTAAGGGGATAAGAGCAAGTCAGACATTGAGCCAGTTATGTATCCTCCACCACCATTTCAGTAGAGGGTCCAAAAACAGAAATTAGATAAGTAATTCACCAAATTTTTGGAAGTTTTCAAGAAACTTCAAATAAATATTCCGTTCGCAGAAGACCTAGAGCAAATGCCAAGTTATGCCAAATTTATGAAGGGTATTATGTCTAGTAAAAAAAGTTAGAAGATTACGAAATTATGGCGTTGACGGAGGAATGTAGTGCAATTTTACAGCAAAAGCTACCTCCAAAGTTGAAGGATCCGAAGAGTTTTACTATACCTTGCACGATAGGTAACATGGCCTTCAAAAAGTGTTTGTGCGATTTGGGGGCAAGTGTAAACCTCATGCCATTATCCGTTTATATTGAATTGGTTTTACCAGCTCTGAAACCTACAAACATATCGTTGTAGTTAGCAGATAGATAGGTAACGTATCCGAGAGGAATTGTGGAGGATATTTTGGTTAAGGTGGATAAATTCATATTTCCAGCAAATTTCATAATTTTGGATTATGAGGAAAACATAAACATCCCAATCATTTTAGGGAGACCATTTTTGCCTATGGGTAGGACTCTCATTGATGTGCAAAAAAGTGAACTAACCATGAGGGTTCAAGATCAGAAAGTCACGTTAAATGTGTTCAAAGCCATGAAGTTCCCTACGGATGAAGAGGAGCGTTTCCAGGTGGATGTCATCGACCGGATAGTTAATGAGGATATGGTAAAAAGTTTGGTCAATGATCCATTGGAAACTACACTATTGGGGGATGATGATTTGGATGATCTAGAGTTCGTGGATTATTTACACATGCTGGATGCTTTTCCTAGAGTTAGTAGATTCAAAGTTCTATTCAAGCCATTACGCACGGAGGAAAAAGCTTCAGCTCAAATGAAACCTTCACTTGAGCTCAGACAACTTCCTAAACACCTTAGGTATGCTTATTTGGGTGATTCAAATACTTTACATGTTATTATTGCATCTGCATGTAATGAATTGCAGGAAAGTAAATTGTTGAGGATTTTGAGAGAATACAAGTTTGCAATAGGCTAGACCATTGCGATATAAAGGGGATCAGCCCCTTCTTTTGCATGCACAAGATTCTCATGGAAGAGGATGCGAAGCCAACAGTGGAACAACAAAGAAGGCTAAATCCAATCATGAAAGAAGTGGTAAAGAAATAAATATTGAAGTGGTTGGATGCGGGAATTATTTACCCAATTTCAGATAGTGTATGGGTCAGTCCAATACAGTGTGTGTCGAAAAAGGGTGGAATGATAGTGGATAAAAATGAAGATAATGAGCTGATTCCAACGAGGACAGTGACCGGATGGAGGGTGTGCATGGACTACAGAGAGCTAAATAAGGCACTAACTCCAGAGCGAGGCTTGGCACCCAACAATGTAGATGGCAAAATGAAGCGACAAATTTATGAAAAGGGATGGGATAGGTTTACTGACGAGCCAGAGCCAGCAATCGTCAATGTGGTGAAGGAATTTTATACAGATGCGGAGGATAAGGCCCCATTCATTACATTTGTGAGGGGTAAACAAGTGCCATTCAGTTCAAAAGCTATCAACGAGTATTACCTCCTACGAGTTCCTATGGAATGCCAATATGTCTAATTGCGTGACCATGATCCCGACTACGAGGGGATTTTAACATAAATAACAAACCCAGTCACCACATGGGTCAAGGGACGAAAAAGGGGGGAACCATCTTCCTCAACAAGGACCTAAGCCGTTATGGAAAGATATGGTATGCATTCATGTGCGCCAAGTTATTCCCGTCCACACATACAACAGAGGTGACAAAGGAGAAGATACTTCTTTTATATGCAATCGTGCAAGACTTTCTCATCGACGTGGGTGCCATCATTAATTTCTCTATACGAAGATGCCTGCTAGGGCCATTTTCCGGCGACCTGCCACACCCATCCCTTGTATGTGGGTTGTGCAGGCAGGCTGGAGTTAGGTGGTCCGGTGATGAGACTACACAGATGTTGGTTCGGACTTTGGACACAAGGATAATAGCACGTTACACATTATGGCCCGGGGGGGAGTCGCATCCAAGAGGAGTAGGGTTTATATTTCCAAGAGCCTCTGAGGAGGAGGAGGAGGCTGAAGCTGAGGACTCCTCTGAAGATAACGAGTTCTAGGCGGACAAGATTACGGGAGAATAGGAAACTGAGGAGATGCATCGGACCGACAGATATATGTTTAGCTCTCAGTTTCGCAGCCCCCAGAGACAAGTTGATGGGCACAACAAAGAAGTCAACAGACATATGAGGATACTCGCGGCCAGACAAGATCACATGTTCGAGGCCATGAATATGTCCTTCACCTCCTTGAACGCAACCCTCCAAAGTTTCAACCCAAATACTCAGTTTCCATACCAGCAGCCTGCCCCAATGCCACAATTCCCACTTTCCGATTCTGACAATGAAGAGCAACAACCACCACCACCTTAAGCTTAGATGATTACAAAGAAGTCCTCATACACTTATTACTTTATTTTTACAATGAGGACATTGTAATTGTTAAGTTTGGGGGAGTTAGTTTAATTTAGAGTTTTTGCATGTTTAATTTAATTATTTAGTTTTGCATAAGTTATCATGTTTAGTTTAGGTTTATTATATGTTTGTATTCATGTAGTGTAATGGCATAATAGTTTGCATAGTAGTGTAGTATTATAAATAGTTTTTATTAGTTTTAATTTTGTTATGTTTATTCCCTATCAAAATAAAATAAAATAAAATAAAATTTTAGTTTAGTAATGTGTTGTCTTGCATAAGCTATTAGATAGTACAATCTATTTTGGCCAATGATGAGAATGGGATTGAGCAGACAAGTATAGTACCGACTATTAAAAATTTGACGTGATTTTCTGTTATGAATTGAATCTTTTCATGTTTGAAACAGGTATAATAAGGTTAGCACAGTAATAACAACTATGTGCCAATGTAGATTCTCTTTTTAGCTTTTGGTCATTATCCTTAGACGTTGTGGCTGGCGTGGGATGGATCGAAGTTGGTCCTCTATTACTAATTTTCTTTGTTATAGCTCTGGCCCCAATTTTAATCATGATTTACTAATTTTTGGCTTTTCTACTGTTGTGTATCGGATTTGGCATGAGCGTAATTCTAGGATTTTCTCCAACAAGGCTACTCCTGTTCGGGTCATTATTCGTGATATTATCCATATCATCAAATGTCGCCTCCGCACTTATGCTAGATTTCAAAAGCTTAAATCTAAGGCTTGTTTCCATCATTTGGTACTGTAATCTCAATCAGTCTTATAGTTTGGAGAATTTTTTGGTTGCTCTATGTTGGGTCCGATTTGGTCAGCTGTTATTGGTCTGCAGTTGGCTTGTAGTTGGCTTGTCACTGGTCTAGCCTTTGTTGCTGTTACCTGTGCATATTGGGTGGTCTATCCTGCTGCTGCTACAGATCTATCCTGTTTGGCAAAGTGGGGTCTTGAAAGGGTGGGGCTTCGATCAAGAGGGGCTCGGTTCGGATGGACTTCGACATAGAAGGGCTCGAATTGGTGTAGTTTCGGCTTCAGCCAATTGGGATTTTGGGAGTGCGGTGCTTCGGCCTTTTGGGGCTTCGACTTGGACCATTCGGTCTTCAGTCTGTTGGTTTTGTTCAGTGGGCAGGGCTTCGACTTGGACTATTCGGTCTTCGATCTATTGGTTTAGTGGGTGGGGCTTCGTCTTGGACCATTCGATCTTCGGCCTTCGGTCTATTGGTGTGTTCAATGGGCATCGGCTTCGACAGGGATGTCTTCGGCATCGGGCATCAGTAGCTGGGTTCAGAGGGCTATTTCGAGGTTTGGTGATCGGGATAGTTTCGTGGTTTGGTTTGTTCTGGGTGGTAGTTCCATGTTCGGGCGTCTTGACTATTGTTTTTTTTATGCTTTGGCACGCACTGTCTCTTTCTATTTTGGGCGTCTACCTGTAATCTTTTATAGTCCTTACATCATAGGGCCTATCCTATGATGTCTTTGCTATATTCTGATTGGGTTTCTCCCATGAAGTTTTGTAATTCCCCATTTATTTATTTCAGTCTAAATTTAGGGGAAATAACAACTATGTGGATTGATTTAGTTCAAATTGATTCATAATGGACCTCTAAAGGATAATGCTAGTTTGAACAAAAGAATGACAAGGACATACAGTGAAGGCAAAAATTAGGCAAGAACCTAAGTTTTGGAGAAAATTTGGGGTATATAAGCTTAATAAAAAAAATATAATAATAAACACCACAGTATGCTTGTCTAGTTTTGTGGCCTTTGTTATTTGAGTAAGTAAGCCCGAGGGAATTGCTTTACACCTAGCGCCCTAAGGTCTTAATGGTTTGGGAGTCATTGGTCGAAAGCTCGTTAAGGTAGCACTGAAAAGCCTAAGGGAATAAAACATTGCATAGCCATGTGTATCTAAATAAAATATATGAATAAAACGGGAAATAAGAGTAAAAAGCCCCCGTAACTGAAAAATAAAGCATAAGTACCCTATTTGGACCCTTGATATTGGTAATTGTTTGATTTTAGTTGGATCTTGGCTGCTTTTGAAATTTTTGAGTTTACACTGTATGATGCCTTCAAAGAGACATGTTATGTATTAAATTTGAATTTGCATCAGTTAGCATGGGTGTTGAGCACACACACTATATCAGTGATAACAGTTTAAGATTTGACGATTGATAGGAAATTATTGATTGGTTTTGATATGAAGTATTGTCATGTTTGCTTGATTTCTCTAAGGCCGGTTGAACAAACTTGTTTCTATCACTACTGCTGGATTCGTAGGCAGATAGACTAGTTGCATTACATTGCACTGCAAATCCTTTTTTGTTTTGTTCTGTGCTCGAGGACAAGCACGGGTTTAAGTTTGGGGGAGTTTGATGAGTGGGTTTTATACCTATGAATTGGTCTCTAATTCGAGCTTAAACTGTGTTAATTCGTTATTTTTGTGATTTGTTTTACTTGTTTTGTGTTATTTTATGTTTAGGTGTGGTGGCGTAGCGTGTGCAGGCTTAAAAGGTGGTTTCGTGGGGAAATTGGGCAAGAAAATTAACAAAAATTTCGGATCACTTAGAAATGGACCCACAATAGGCGACATTTTACATACAAAACCCCCATCAGGGTGGGGGTACCTAATCAAGAATAGAAGCACCCCCCGCCAAGGCAGGCACCAAGAAACGAAAAACCCATACAGGCAAGGTGGGTACGGAAAAGTCCAAGACTCTTTTGATTGTAATGTCAGCGATGGCGTGAAGAAAGGAGGTTAGCATGGTTTGGAACTGTATTTGGCGTCAAGTTATGGTCAGAATACGTGTCTTATGTTGGATATTAACAAGAGACATCAAGGGAGATTAACAACAGACAATGAATTAACAATTTGAGCCCTAATTTTCAGGAGACATCATTGGAGGAAAGATTGAAGGTCAGAGTCACGAAAATTACAAGTTAGAGCTAAAGGAAAAGGGTGGTTTTGGATTCATTCTACTTCTTTAATTCAATAATTGTAATTGGGATGATTATTACTTTGATGAATTCAGTTTTTATTTCATTTGTGATGAACTAATTTACTTGTTAGGCTTATGATGGATCTTGATGGTTGAACGATGATTATGTAGTCCTTAATTTCAGTTTAATAATCTATCATTCAGTTTATCTATTGTGATTTGTGTTTTAATTTATGAATTGCTTGATTACCAATTCTATGTGGATTTGTATGGACTCGTGGGATGATGTATGAATCTAGACTTAGTCACTATAGCATGTGTTCTTGAATTCTGTGATTGAATGGAATCTTGATGAATGTTAGGGTAGAGATATACTTAGCATCGCATGTAATCGGATAGAGAACTTGAACTTAAACCTTATTTAATTGTAATTCACATAGCGATATAGTGAGTTAGTTGATTAAGGTGTTTAGCTTAATTCTATCTAATTTGTTGATTTAAGTTAATATGGTATTAGTGCATCGAGTGTGACGACCCCAAAATAGGTCCATTCCATCCAACCCATTCTGAGTCGCCAAATACATGGTACAGAAACAACTACAACTTTATTATCACAACAATAAAACTGTGAGTTTAAATACAAATATTATCTTCTAGACAATATTTATACTCAAATAAATCCTCATCACATTTATTGATACATTATTTTACAATAATGGTGAGGACTACTAAACAACTCTCTCTAGAACCTTCATTCCATACCCCGACTAGTACTCGCTACATTCTCGCCTTGAGAAGAAAAATGGAACAACAAGGAAAAGGGTGAGCTCAACTAGCCCAAAAAGAATGTTATGACTAAGATAATATACAACAAATTATCGTTAGTCTCCAACAGGAAAAAATCGATAGAATACAATTGACAACAAGTTTCCGGATCAATATTCGCAATGAAATAATAATTCATAGAAGAGTTACGTAGAGAATGAAATCTACTATAATCTATGAATTTAATAGTCCATCATCAATATTTTATCCTCGTAACATCAATCAATATTCATCTCAAATCAAATATTCATCTTTTGCACTACAGAGCCAAAGATATTCATCAATCGGTCATGTTCATCTCAACACTGCTCATCTTTGCACTAAAGGCCAAAGATATTCATCACTTCGGTCATGTTCATTTAAACACCGCTCATCTTTGCACTCTGAGCCAAAGATATTCTTCAGAAATCATTCATCTTTGCACTACAGCCAAAGATATTCAATAATATCATCATTTAAAACCGAGGATGATGAAAAATATTTTTAAAGAACGAATCCAAAGGAAACAAAATGACAAGGATTAAGGATTAAGGATTCGTACTTTGTTTTATCCATGTCCAATAATACCTCAAAAATAATCATAGTGGTGTAAAATTCAAGAATGATCAAAACATGGATACAATCAAAGCTAGTATCCGAATAGATATTTTAGACGAAAAGAAAATTTTCATTTTTGATATGAATAGTCTTAGTATTCATGAATAGTCTTCAGATACGTGAATAGTCTTGGTATCGTGAATAGTAACTCACACACGAAAGATAGAAATTCCACAAAAAAAACATTTTCACGCTTCATGAATAGTACTACTTGAATAGTAACTTCGTGAATAGTAACTCATGAATAGTAACTCGTGAATAGTAACTCATAAATAGTAACCCCGACATGAAAAAAGTTCCAAATTTGATAAAAAGTTCCAACCAATATTTCAAAGATAATGATATTGAAGAAATAATATCATCCTCGAGAAGAAAATAACATCCCTTACCTCAAAGAATCGATTATTTTGAAGGAAGGGCTCAAGTGATCTTTGAATGAAACTTGTCTTTGAACAAAGAACTCTCAAAGTATCTAAATACTCACAAAATACGCTCAATAATATAGAGAGAGAAGAGAAAAACTTTGTTTCGGTGTGATTTTCAATTCTAACTTAGCCCTCTATTTATAGGAAAATGTTAGCCACCAAGAAGCGGACTTGACCTGCTTTACGATGGCTTTACCTGCTACTATTGCCACCCACCACATTTGAAATAAAATTCAGCACATTTTTTTCACCAACCACAAGTGGGGCCCACCAATTCTAGAATTTTCCACCAAAATCATTTATAACCTAATTTCTAAATCACCACCTCTTAAAATTCATAATAAATTATACGCTCATTTTTAACGGTTCAAAATTTGTGGACATATACTCAACTTATATATGTATAACATATCCAAAAATTACAACGATCCAACTACGGATTAAATATTATAACTCACACAATAAAGTCAGTAATAACACCAATTTGATCTTTTAATACCTCCAATCCGGCAAAATACAAATAAAACATCTCAAAGATTAATTCCTTCATTAATAACCACATAAATAAATCCATCATTTATATTCATATAAAATAAATATTTCCTTATCATATGAATCAATAATTAATTATTCACAAATAATATTACGTAATCACATTTATGACAACCAAAGTTGTTCCCAGAAAGAGGGGCTTTCCAATAAGGATCTCTCCTTCTTCTTGGCGCAATTAGGTGACCAAACCTCTCCTTAGATGTAACTTTCTAGACATTGCCAATAATGTTATCTAATAATATTATTCAAATAATATGAATTATTGATCCGATAATGGGAAATACTATGCGGTGACAATTATTGAAACAAAGAATAATATAAAATACCAACGCAAAGAATTATTGAATCAATAAAATAAAATCTTTGAGCATAATTATCAGAACAATTATTGAGTAGTGCCTTCTTACGTAAGGATCAATAATTCAAAGAATCGCGTGCAATCTGGTAATCTACCTCTTGTGCAACCACGCCAGACATCACGTATTTTAACCAATTAGGGTATTCCAACAGGTCTTAATTGGTAATAATTACGCCGTTATTTATAACCACCCAAACTTTGTCGCTTTTCCTCATCCAATCGCTTTTTCAGTTATGGGGCCCACATATGGTTTAATACAATCGCATTTAATATTCCCGACGATCTGAATATTCCACGACCAAACGAATATTCCCGACAATGACGAATATTCCACGACCAAACGAATATTCCCAACAAAAATGAATATTTTATAACCACTTGCTTATTTTGAAATATTTATGTATTTAACCCTTAACTATCCACATTAATCAAATCAACCCTTACTATTTCAAAATAATAAATAAAGGAAATTCCTTTTATTTAAAAAATTCGGTCTTACAACCTCCCTCCTTATGAAATTTAAATCCTCAAAATTGACGTGACGCACTGTGTTTCAAAAGGTAAAGATACCTCGCTTTCATTTCCATTTCCAATTCCCGGGTCATTTCTTCTATAAAGCATGATTCCTCCACAAAACTTTAACTTATGGTATAACCTCGATACATAGGTCATGTTCTTTCCTCTACAAAATCTTGATAGGTACCTCCTCAGTCACGTTAAGTCTTGGCTATCTCGTCCGGTTCTAACTCAATGACGTGTTTGGTCGTCCACATATTTACGTAACATCGATCGTGAAAAACGTTATGAACACGCGTCATACTTGGTGGTAAAACGAGTCTATAGGCCACAGTTCCTATTCGATCGAGAATTTCAAATGGATTAATAAATCGAAGGTTTGAGCTTTCCTCACCTCACCGATTCTCGCTTTTAAAATAACAACTTCTTGCACCTCCTTCTTCAAATTCATCACTCCGGTTGTGTAGGCTTGAATAAGCTTTAACTTTATCGATTAAAGTCGATTATAATCGTATATCATCACGTACTCGTATATCATCACTTGGGTACCTAGAGTTTTCATCTCCATCTCTATTATTTGTATATTATACTGAAATGAGTCTTTGACAATATTGTACTCGTGCTTGTATACGATCTTCTACTCAACACGTCGCCTACCACGCTCGCTTTTCCAAGATGGCATGGTCGAACATATCTTTGAAATGAGTCTCCTCTTGAGTTCTTGAAGCTCTTCCCACATTCCTTGCTCCATTTGAATTTTGTATCTCTATGAGTCACCTCGTTAATGGAATAGCGATTCGAGAATATCCTTCAACGAATCTCCGATAATAACCAACTAAGCCTAGAAAGCTTACGTATTTCGATTCTTCGACTTAGGTTGCTCTCAATGTGACTCATATCCCAATCTTGGATAAGACGTCACAATGACACCTATCGGTTTATTATCGCATCGAATATGACGTCCCCTTTAGAGAGTCCGCTTAGGTAAATTCCTGAAAGGAAGTCACCAGATAAAGGCTCGGTACCAAATTCTATAGTTGAATTTTTAACTCTCAAGTTCAATAGAGCCATTCGATATGAGATTTTAGAAATGAGTTTTGTCTGCAGGGTTCAAAGTCGATACAATATTTAATATCGGGTTTTGGGAGTAAACCAAGAAATTCTTCAGAAATACGTCGGGAAAATCAATAACAACAGGAATATTATTCAAATCTGACGTGTCTTTATTCAAATCCATAACATGGACTAAGAAAACTTGACATCCGTAATAAACGAATGACTTCATGGCTTGATATGAAAATGTTTGACTTCAATGGTTTGGTTGCTTGAATTCGAATAACAGGTTGCTTAGGAATATGAAAACTAACAACCTTACGAAAACAATCAATTTGGCATGATGAGTAGTTAACCAATCAATCCCAAAAATCACATCAAAAACAAATATCTCTATAGAAATAAGGTTAACAGGTAATGTGATAGTGCCAACCTGAATCAAGCAAGATTTCTAAACAACGGATGTAATGAAAGTTTCTCCTAATGGAGTCTCCACAGATAAGTCAAAGTTTAATTTCTCCGTAGTCAAATTCAAACGTTGAGCGCAAACAAGAGAGATAAAAGAATGGGTAGAACCCAGATTATCTAGTAAGGTATAAACTTCAAGAAGAATTTATAATTAACTAACCCGTGCTAACTTCGTTCGGGTTCCTCGTATTTTGACCGGCCACGACAAACGCTCTTCCAAGAACCGCTTGACTTTGACTTTTACGGGACATCCTTTTGAGTCACCATTCCCGTTGGATTGGTTTCGATATCGTCTGATCTCGGCGATATGTCCTTCTTTTCCATAATTATAGCATACCTTAAACTGTGTAGGCGGTTTGGGTGATATATCCTCTTTCCGCATTTTGTAACTTGTACGACCGGTGGTCGTTCTCCTCCCTTAAAACTAGTTGCTCTCGGCGGCGTCTTTCAAATGGTCGTTGTTGAATCTCCTCTTTTAAAATCTCCTCCCACTAAGCTTCTTCTATTTTCATGGCCACGATTACCACCGGAGTGGTTACCGCCTTTGTCCGTATTCTTCTTTCTCCATTTGGTTATCGTTATTCGATGATCGCTATCTTGATATGATCCTGGTTTATGGTCCCTCGGTTGAGCGTACTCGTTATCTCGCTCTAACAATCGAGCCTGCCGACAACATCTGAATAGAGAGAAAATTTATGAGAATGAGATCTTGGACGTATCTTGGGTTTCAAACCTCTAAGAAACATCCGCGTCATATATTCCTCATTCTCCACCAAATGAGGTGCAAACACGGATAACTCCGCGAACTTCGCCTCGTCTTTGGGACACCGCCATGTTATTCTCGCTTCTAGTCTAATAAACTCCACTTCCTTCATATAGCGACGAATACTTTCGTGGGAAGTACTTGTCATTGAACTGCTTCTGAAATGTCTCTATGACGACTTGCCGTCTTGGTGGATGGAGTGCGCTTCACGCACTCCCACCCGGTAGTCCGCCTCGCCACTGAACATAAAAGTAGCGAATGGAACCTTCGTTCCTCCGTGCATCCCAAGACATCGAATATCTTGGTAATTTGCTTAACCCATGTTTCCACCATGATCGGATCGGCTTTCCCTTAAATTCGTGGTCCCAACTCTTTGAATCGCTTGGCTTGTGACAACCCGTGAATTGCTATCATTTCCTCCTGTATTTTGAACACGAGTCTCCTCGTGCGATTTTGCATGAACTGCAAAAACTTCTAAACATCCCCTCGTTCCTCATCTCTTTCGGTGGTGTTGTTCACGGGAGGAACATTGCCGACTGTGCACGTTCTCCTCGTTGGTGAGTCTGTATCTCCACGGTCTCATTTACTCCACTATTAATATTCTCGATCGACATTCTCAAATCTTGTCATAAAATAAGGGTTAATTAAGGAAATCAATATATCACATAATATCCCTATATCTTGACCAACTAACAAATAAGCTTAGGTAGGACACACTTTAGCGAAGGATTTACTCGTCTCTCCCTCCTAGTTCTATTCCCCGATCTCCTTGAGAGATCATATCCCTAAGCTCGATACCAACCGTGGCGACCCCAAAATAGGTCCATTCCATCCAACCCATTCTGAGTCGCCAAATACATGGTACAGAAACAACTACAACTTTATTATCACAACAATAAAACTGTGAGTTTAAATACAAATATTATCTTCTAGACAATATTTATACTCAAATAAATCCTCATCACATTTATTGATACATTATTTTACAATAATGGTGAGGACTACTAAACAACTCTCTCTAGAACCTTCATTCCATACCCCGACTAGTACTCGCTACATTCTCGCCTCCTGAGAATAAAAATGGAAAAACAAGGAAAAGGGTGAGCTCAACTAGCCCAGTAAAGAATGTTATGACTAAGATAATATACAACAAATTATCGTTAGTCTCCAACAGGGAAAAATCTGATAGAATACAATTGACAACAAGTTTGAGATCAATATTCGTGGTGAAATAATAATTCATAGAAGAGTTACGTAGAGAATGAAATCTACTATAATCTATGAATTTAACGGTCCATCATCAATATTTTATCCTGTAACATCAATCAATATTCATCTCAAATCAAATATTCATCTTTGCACTACAGCCAAAGATATTCATCAATCGGTCATGTTCATCTCAACACTGCTCATCTTTGCACTAAAGGCCAAAGATATTCATCGATCGGTCATGTTCATTTAAACACCGCTCATCTTTGCACTACAGCCAAAGATATTCTTCTTCAAATCATTCATCTTTGCACTACAGAAGCCAAAGATATTCAATAATATCATCATTTAAGACCGAGGATTTATGAAAAATATTTTTAAAGAACGAATCCAATTGAAACAAAATGACAAGGATTAAGAATTAAGGATTAAGTACTTTGTTTTATCCATGTCCAATAATACCTCAAAAATAATCATAGTGGTGTAAAATTCAAGAATGATCAAAACATGGATACAATCAAAGCTAGTATCCGAATAGATATTTTAGACGAAAAAGAAAAATTTTCATTTTTGGTGAATAGTCTTAGTATTCGTGAATAGTGCCAGATATCGTGAATAAAGGCAAGTATCGTGAATAGTAACTCACACCAAAAGATAGAAATTCCACAAAAAAAACATTTTCACGCTTCATGAATAGTACTCGTGAATAAACTTCGTGAATAGTAACTCATGAATAGTAACTCGTGAATAGTAACTCATGAATAAGAACCCCAGACATGAAAAAGTTCCAAATTTGATAAAAGTTCCAACCAATATTTCAAAGATAATGATATTGAAGAAATAATATCATCCGAGAAGAAAATAACATCCATCTTACCTCAAAGAATCGGGACTTGGAAGGAAAGGTCTCAAGTGATCTTTGAATGAAACTTGTCTTTGACAAAGAACTCTCAAAGTATCTAAATACTCACAAAATCGCCAATAATATAGAGAGAAGAGAAAACTTTTGTTTACGTGTGATTTTCAATTCTAACTTAGCCCTCTATTTATAGGAAAATGTTAGCCCGCCGAAGCAGACTTGACCTGCTACCTGATGGCTTTACCTGCTACTATTGCCACCCACCACATTTGAAATAAAATTCAGCACATTTTTTCACCAACCACAAGTGGGGCCCACCAATTCTAGAATTTTCCACCAAAATCATTTATAACCTAATTTCTAAATCAACACCTCTTAAAATTCATAATAAATTATACGCTCATTTTTAACGGTTCAAAATTTGTGGACATATACTCAACTTATATATGTATAACATATCCAAAAATTACAACGATCCAACTACCGATTAAATATTATAACTCACACAATAAAGTCAGAATAACACCAATTTGATCTTTTAATACCTCCAATCCGACAAAATACAAATAAAACATCTCAAAGATTAATTCCTTCATTAATAACCACATAAATAAATCCATCATTTATATTCATATAAAATAAATATTTCCTTATCATATGAATCAATAATTAATTATTCACAAATAATATTACGAATCACATTTATGACAACCAAAGTTGTTCCGGGAAAGAGGGGCTTTCCATAAGGATCTCTCCTTCTTGCGCGCGCAATTAGGTGACCAAACCTCTCCTTAGATGTAACTTTCTAGACATTGCCAATAATGTTATCTAATAATATTATTCAAATAATATGAATTATTGATCCGATAATGGGAAATACTATGCGTTGACAATTATTGAAACAAAGAATAATATAAAATACCAACGCAACAATTATTGAATCAATAAAATAAAATCTTTGAGCGATAATTCTCGTAACAATTATTGAGTAGTGCCTTCTTACGTAAGGATCAATAATTCGACAATACATGTAATATCTGTGTATCTTCTTTGTGCAACCACGCCAGACATCGTATTTTAACCACCGGATATTCCAACAGGTCTTAATTGGTAATAATTACGCAGGTTATTTATAACCACCCAAACTTTGTCGTTTTCCTCATCCAATCGCTTTCCGTTATGGGGCCCACACACATGGTTTGTCATTGCATAAATATTATTCCCAAGCGATTTAATATTCCACGACCAAAACGAATATTCCCCGACAAGATTTAATATTCCACGACCAAACGAATATTCCCAACAAAAAATGAATATTTTATAACCACTTGCTTATTTTGAAATATTTATGTATTTAACCCTTAACTATCCACATTAATCAAATCAACCCTTACTATTTCAAAATAATAAATAAAGGAAATTCCTTTTTATTTAAAAAAATTCGGGGTCTTACATCGAGAGATAGCTAGTTCTACTTGAGTGTTCTTGATTAATAAACTGGGATAGTGAATTGAATTGAAATAAGGTGTAATAATCGGAGTGAGACTTAAAGTTAAGTTATAAGCCTAATTTTCCAATATTTGCTTGAAATTATAGTTTTTAGTTGTGTTGATTGTTTGGTATTTTTAATATTTTTAGTTTTTAATAGTTTTAATATTTGAATTGGATAGTTTAATAAAATTTAGATTAATATAAAGTTGGTAATTGTTAGGATTAATTTCATACTAAATCTTTGGGTGAACGATACTTGACTTATCACTGTATTACTTGTTGACCACATGCACTTTCGTGTGAGCGTAATTAGATTTCGACCATGTTTGAGACGCCTATTTTGCAATCTCGTAACTTCTTCGTTATAACTCAGAATGAGGTCATTCCAAAGCCATTTTCTTCCTTATCTTATGTACTTTAACGTCCCTCGAATAGAAATTCATTTTGTATCCGTTAACATGCCATTCAATTAGCTTAAATTTCATCATTTGTTTGTTTTACGTTATTAATGTTCTTCGTTCGTTTGTCCGTAATTCAGTCATCCTAACTCAAAATTCATTCATTCTTGAGTCCACGAATCTCATTTTCTATGTTTTCTTACATTCTTATGAAACCCTACACATTTAGGTTCATTTACATACTTTCTACTTTTCTCTCGTCTTCTACGAAATTGTTGCCATAACTTCGTTATACTAAGTTTAATCTATTCTTCATGAACGTTTCTATCGTTCCTAACCAAGCATTAAGTAACTAACTTATGCGCGATGATTTTAAACTTTTCCATCAATAACAAGTTCTAACTACGATGTTTTTAAATTTATCCATCAACAAGTTTTTTCATGTTCTTCGTGTTCTTCATTTTTAATCGATGTTTTGATTATGATTTCACTTTTTCTTTGAATTTGGTGTTATAAAAAAACACCATTCCTTACTTATTTCATAGAATCGTTCATATGATTCATTTGTATCGTTCAAATTCATTAAGCAAATCATACTTCCTTAAAGAAAGCTTTTAAGAAATTTATAAATTAAACTTCTAATTCTTATTTCTTCGTTTTCTTATGATTTCAACCATATGAAAATCATTCTTAACATCTTTTACTTATAATCTCATTAAGCTATATGATTCCATAAAAACATAAAAAAAATTATATTAAATTAGGTTTTAGGATTACCTTTCTTCTCTAATCTTCTTCCGTTGGACAAAGTTTGCACTCGGGCTAGCTTTTCCTCTTTCTTTTCCTCCTCATCCGACTTCCCTCTCTCATCTCTCAAGTGTTGGTGATTTTCAAATCACCAACAAATGAGCTAAGGCTCTCCTTTTATAGAAAACCAAGGCTAGGGGCAAAATAGTCATTTTTCTCCCAAAGTTACTATTCCTGCCTCCTTACTAACCCCCTTACTATTCACAAAGCTTCTCTTGGAAGATTCGTGGTTCCACCTAGCGGAATTCGTCCGACAGTTTAAAAAACTATTATTCTCGCAATCCAAATATTTTTAGATATTTTGTCTTTCTTTTACATATTTACTTTTATGCATTCTTCAGAACTTCGAAAAACTGAAAAACACTTTTTGATGATAAGCATTTTTCTTCACGTTTTCCCCTAACGTAGTAAAACGAATGAAAAGTACATAATAGTAATTTTTGTAGTTTTTATTTCGTCTGATTTCTGCATGTTTTTTGAGAAAAAATTTTATCGGCTAACTTACCTTTTCACGACATATTATTGTCAATTCTTTTGACGGAATGTCATTTCGACATACCGATCTCTTGGAAAGGCTTAGGTTATTCAAACCCTCACCCTTAGGGATTCGTCGGGTAAATAGAGCATATTTCGTCTTTTTCTTCAGAAATACTTTTGTTCTCGAAATTTTTTTATTTTTGTCTTGAAAATTCTTACTCATTCAGTCTAGCTCGTAGCCAGAATCCTCCCGTTTTATAATCATCCTAGGTTCTAGAACGATTAATAAACACATAGCACATAATATTATTAATAAAAATTCATTTTATTAATAACTAATTCTTTAAACTTAAATTTCTGGACAATCCGATTTTCCGGATTGTCACATTCTCCCTCCCTTTATATAAAATTATGTCCTCAGAATTTCTTAAAACCACATCCATACCCGGATGCTTTATCCTTACATCATTTCACAATGGTTTAATCTTACGTCTTCTCTTTCTTGTAACCATCCTTTTCCTAAGGATCATCTGTTAACATAATTGTCATTAGTTAAATCTCATGCCTAACTATACTTTCAATCTTTCAGGTCATCACACAACCTTTAAATGCTTCTTAAGATAGTACTTCGAAATGGGTGTTTTACATTTCCACTCTACTACCAATTGGAGCAAAAATGAATTTTTAGGCCACTTTGATGATGGTTTTGGACTTTATGGTTTAGCCCATTTAATATTTTGTTTGTGCAAGCATTTAGATCATATATCATAGTATTTTTGGTTTCTTAAATTCGATTATGGAAATTAACTTCACTTGATAAAAACATTCATATCTAACTACCCAAACATAATAAAGTTTAATAATAAACCTTCCCATTAATGGGTTACATCAATAAGTTCAACAAAACTCCCAGGTTATCTAACCTTTAATTACAAACGTCATATGAGGAAAATAAAATAATTACATCACAAGATTTAAAATAAAGTCTGACAATATAATAGTCAACAGTTTTACAAGTCTTCAAAACTTGCTTATCTTCCCATTCCCTTTACTGGTTGTAGGTTCATCGACCTTCTCAACTTTAGCTGTAATGTTTATATAAGAAAGAGTGAGCAAACAAAGCTCACTTAAAATGATAATGAATAAACATCATATCAATTGCCAAATGAATAGGCTCAATAGAAAATGAATAAGGTATTTCATCAATAATAATAAGGAAAAAAATCTGAAATATATAACTGAGGGTCAAAAGACCACGAACTATGTCCATACTTATAAGTATTCTTTCAACTTAAACTTTAACAATCGTAAGACTATAAGGACTCCTCGTACTTAGGGGGATCAACCATTCGTACAATGTATTGTGCACAAACATTTCAATGCTATATGTAAATTATCCCCTATAATAGGGTTGTTCATCTCAACATTTAGAATACGAGTCCGCACCAAAGTAAGTTTGGTTTGGATAAGTTCCAAGGTAATTTAGGTTTAACGAACATCAACTAAGGATTAGTTGAATAAAAATGTAGTAACATTATACTATGGAGTAAATCATAAGTGAATCAACATTGTATACTAAGATCATGCTTTAGGAATAATCTAAGAGCATAAACATTGAATAACATAACATACCTTGCTTGAACAATATTAAGCTAAGGTTATTTAGAATTGAGTATTGAGCATGAATAACAAATAGTAAATTGAACGACAAAACTTGTTTAATATCAGTGTATCAGAATTTAGAGACTTGCATGCTAAACAACAAGTTAAATATGAGAAAGACTGGATCAATATCAAAAGGTAATATTTAGGAACTTGCACAATATAAATAGAGTTACGAAACTTGCACAAAGAAGTTTAGGTTTAGAAAACTTGCTCAAAGAAAGTTTAGAATTAGGAAAATTTGCCTTGCGTATGAGATAAACTATAACAATTTGATTCACAATATCCTATACACATGTCATCATGACATAATTAGTTACTACCGATACTCTATATACACATAAGTGTGTCTATTTCATGTATGGCTTGACTTTTAACCACATAATCAAATTACACAAGAAAATTCGTTAACTACTAACAATATACTTATTAATAGAACTATATTACCACATTTAACAAAATCACATTTTAATATTGCATAATATTAACTATATTAACTATTACGGACTACGTGTACAAAAAAAAAATTAATTTTCTAGGCCTTCTTGCTAAGCAAGTGACTGCGACTTTCGGTTTGAACTAAGGTTTATTATGCGGCATTGCGGCATTGATATGACTCGGCGCGACTGCTAAAGCCATGGGTTAAAGCGTGACACGAGAGTTGGTGTTGTGTACACGAGTTTTTGCACTTCTGACACGAAGGTTGATTTTGTGACTTTGATTTTTGGCACTTTGAGGCGCCAAATTACGAAACCAAACCACAAAAAAAAACAGAACAAAGCAAAATTTTTTGTTGTTTAACAACTCTTAGCACCTAAATTAACATATATAACTTATATAAATTACACATAACCTTTACCCATCATATATATACTGATTTCAAAATAAGTAAACCACAATTTCAGAAGAATTAAATCCTTGAATGCTATGTTTAAAACCAAAAACTCCATTTTTGACATTGTTTGACAAAAACTAACACTATAATCCTCATTATACACCAACTTAGTTCATTCTAACTATGTTCTTTTTATTTCTTACAAATTGACATACTCAAAGTTCAATTTCACATTTAACTCACAATCAAAATGCTAATTTTGGTATTCCTACAAGCCATGTTCATATAAATACTCACTAGTAAAACCAATTTTTTTTCTTTAAAACGTAATTTAGCATACACACATCTATATATCTATATATATATATATATATATATATATATATATATATATATATATATAATTATAACATCACAACTACATATGCACATAATTTATTACCAATTATAAACATTTGGATTACAAAAAATTTTTGTAAAATTTTATAACACAATCGAAACTTAGGAAAACAAATATATACATATAAACATATATATATATATGCATATATATATAATATGAAGGTTATGAATAATACCTTCTATCACTTGAGAAATCCTTGTTCACCATAGATAGTTGCTTGGAAAGTTTCAGAAATCTCTCTTAATTCTTCCTCAAACTCTCACAATTTCTCTCATAATCTTTTCTCTCTCTCGTTTTTTTTCTTGGCTTAGCAAATGATAGCGTGAACAAATTGATAGCCAAGTATGCGTAAAATAAAAAAAAAAAAAGCCGATATAGCCATAATATGCACACTAAATAATATCGGTTACAAATATAAAAGTATAGGTTATAAATATATATATATATATATTATATATATATATTTATATTATTTATTTTATTTATTTTATTTAAATTTTCAAAAAAATCAAAAATCAAAAAATCATAAGGCTTTGTTTGGCAAAAAACTCTTTAAAAATTAAAGACTTAATATCCTTAAGCCTTGTTTGGCAAAACTAATTTAAACTCCTTTAATTTATTTTAATAACCCACTTATAGCATAGTTTATTGTCACACTTTTATTACCAAATTAAATTAAAAACATTATAATAATCCATTTAATCCTATCAACTCTCTAATTTAATTATTAAATTAAATTAGAATATAATCTCATAATAATTAATTTCCTTCACTCATTAATTATTTATTTAACAAATAAATAATCACACCAAATCAAATTAAACAAATATTTATTCAACCATAAACACATCAATTAAATATTTATATAATTCAATAAATATTTAAAATTACAATTTAAATTTCTTGATTGTTACATCCTTCCCTCCTTACAAGGATTCTGTCCCCAAAATCACAACTCAAATAAATTATTCATCACATTCTTCTCTCCTTACAAAGATTCTGTCCCCAGAATCGAAGACACGGATTAAACAAATAACTCAGGGTAATTCTTCATCATTTCAGCTTCGAGTTCCCACGTAGCCTCTTCGACATTGTGGTTCCTCCATATTACCTTCACAAAAGGTATCACCTTATTCCTGAGCACTTGTTCTTTCGTATCGACTATCTGGATAGGAACCTCTTCATAGGACAAGTCTTTATCGAACTGTAATGGTTCGTACTCGATCGCATGCTTGTAATCGGGTTTATACGGTCGTAACACCGAAATATGAAATACATTATGAACGTGTTCCAACTCTAGAGGTAGAGCTACCTCATAAGCCACTTCTCCTACTCTTCGCAGTACCTCAAAAGGTCCAATAAACCTCGGGCTTAGCTTTCCCTTTTTACCGAAATGAATTTTCCCCTTCCAAGGAGAAACTTTTAAGAACACAAAATTTCCTACGTCGAATTCACGATCTTGTCTGTGTTGATCAACATACTTCTTCTATCTGTCTTGAGCAGCTACCAATCTTGTCCTGATGAGTTTAACAACCTCAGCAGTTTTTTGTACCAGTTCTGGTCCTAATAGTTGACGTTCACCGACTTCATCCCAAAGACCTGTGGAGTTACGCACTTCTGCCAGTATAATGCTTCGTAAGGCAAGCGACATCTTGATGCTTGCGTGGTAACTTGTTGTTGTAGGCAAAAATTCCACCAATGATAAATGTTCATCCCAGCTCACTTTGAAATCCATGATGCATACTCTAAGCATATCTTCCAACGTCTGGATTGTTCGTTCTCTTTGGCCATCTGTTTACGGATGATATGTTGTACTCATTCTCAACTGTGTTCCCGTGTATTCTTGTAGTCTCTTCCAGAAGTTTGATGTGAATCGCGAATCTCTATCTAATACAATTGATACTGGAACTCTGTGTCTCGAAATGATTTCTTTAACATACAACTTTGCCAACTGATCAAGATTGAATCTAATCTTTATTGGCAAAAGTGTGCTTGATTTTGTCAGTCTGTCCACTATCACCCAAATCGCATCGTATCCTCTCTGAGTAGTTGGAAAACCCACTACAAAATTCATTGTGATGTGTTTCCACTTCCATTCTGGTATTTCCAATGATTGATGTAATCCGCTCGGCCTTTGATGCTCTGCCTTTACTCTTTGACACGTAAAACATTTTGTAACACATTCTGCGACATCTCTTTTCATGTTTGACCACCAAAAGTGTCGTCATAAATCTTGATAAATCTTCGTACTTCCCGGATGAATCGAATATCTTGAGTTATGAGCTTTAGTCAAGATTTCTTCTCTACTATCTGATACTGCTGGAACCCAAATTCTTCCCTCGAATCTTAGCAATCCTTCGGTATCGATCTTGTATTTCACTTCACTACCCTCAACCACTTTCTCCTTGATTTTTCTACATTCTTCATCTTGTAGTTGAGCATTCTTTACCTTGTCCACCAAAGTTGGACCAACTTCTATTTGGAATAGTCGTTCGTCGGCTTCTTTCAGAAATTTTATTTCCAACTCCAGTTTTGTCATTGCTGAAATAAGCTCCTCTGAGTGGTTATCAGCATCAACTTTTCCCGACCTTTCTGCTTAAAGCATCTGCAACCACATTAAGCTTTGCACGGATGATAAAAGATCTCATAATCATAATCTTTTATCAATTCCATCCATCTCCTTTGACGCGTGTTCGGGTCCTTCGAGTGAAAATATACTTTCAAACTCTTATGATGCATGTAGATATCACATTTTCCCCATAGAGATAGTGTCTCCATATTTTCAAAGCAAATACCACAGCAGCCAACTCTAAATCATGAGTCGGATATCCTTTTTTCATAATCCTTCATTGTCTTGATGCATATGCAATAACTTTGTCGTTCTGCATAAGAACACAACCCAATCCTTTATGTGAGGCATCACTATACACCACAAAGTTTCCTGTATTATCTGGTAATGACAACACATGTGCCACACTTAACTTCTTTTTTAATTCTTGAAAACTCTCTTCACACTTCTCCGTCCAAACAAATTTTATAGCTTTCCTTGTCAAATTTGTTAGCGGAGTGGCAACTTGGAAAAATTATGAATAAACCGTCTATAATAGCCAGTCAGTCCCAAGAAACTCCTCACCTCCGAAGGTGTTTTTGGTTGTTCCCAATTTATTACAGCTTTAACTTTTGATGGATCCACTAAAATTCCATCTTTGTCAATCACATGTCCAAGGAATTGTACACGTTTTAGCCAAAATTCACACTTAGAGAATTTTGCGTACAACTTTTCCTTTCTTAGTGTCTCCAACGTCAAACGTAAATGTTCCACGTGTTCTTCTTGAGATTTAGAGTACACCAGAATGTCATCAATGAATACCACCACAAACTTGTCTAAGAATGGTTTGAACACCCTGTTCATCAAATCCATGAATGTTGCGAGGGCATTTGTCGATCAAAAGACATCACCGAAACTCGTAATGTCCATACAGGAGTTACGAATGTATCTTTGGTACATCCTCCTTCCTTACTTTTCAATTGGTGATACCCACTTCTCAAATCTATTTTGAGAAATATCTAGCACCCTTGATTGATCAAACAAGTCATCTATTCTTGGCAATGGATATTTATTCTTAATAGTGACTTTGTTTAACTCCTATAATCAATGCAAAGACGCATTGACCCATCCTTCTTTTTCACGAATAACACTCGGTGCTCCCCACGATGACACACTTGGCTGAATATACTTCTTGTCTAACAGCTCTTGCAATTGTACCATTAGTTCCTTCATTTCTACATGAGCCATCCTGTATGGGGCCTTCGATATCGGAGCAGTTCCTGGCGCTAAGTCGATCACGAACTCAATCTCTCGGTCAGGCAGAAGTCCTGGCAATTCCTTCGGAAACACGTCTACAAATTCCCTAACCACTGGTATCTCTTCTAGTTTCACCCCTTCCTCTGAGTATCGACTATGTAAGCTAAATAACCCACACAGCCTTAACTCAACAACTTCTTGGCCTATATAATCGTAAGACATCTCACATGTCTAGGCGATTTGCTACCATAGAAAACTACCTTTGACGGAGTCAAAAGGTTTACACATTTCTTTTGGCAATCAATTATCGCTCCATAATTGAACAGCCAATCCATTCCCAAAATAACATCAAACTCTCCAAGTTTTATTGGAATTAAATCTAACATCATGACATTTCCTTAATGTTCACCTACTGATTCTTGTATACTGAACCTAACAGAGAATCACTTCCTTATTCATGAATTTCTATGTTTAAAGGAAATTCAATTCTTCACTAGGCAATCCTAACCTCTTAGCAAATTCATCAGATATAAATGAGCAAGTAGCACCCGAATCAAATAATACATAAGCATCTATATCATTGATTGGGATAATACCTGACACAACATCTTTTGATTGCACTGCATCCTGCACAGTCATGTTGAAGGTTCTGGTTGTGGGTCTGTTTGATGATGTTGGTCCCGCAATGGTCAATGTGCCTCCACTGCTACCTCCCTTGTTTCCCGTTGTCTCTTCAGTTTTCTTCTTAGGGCACTCACGAGCAAAATGATCCTTCGACCCACACGTCTAGCAAACATTATTCTTAGGTTAGCTGCAAATTGGGGAAATGTGACCCTCTTGGCCACAGTTAAAGTATACACCCTTCCCCCTTAACCACACACCCGCGTGAAACTTCCCGCATGTAGCACATGCTTGAACTTCTTTCTTCTTCATTGGTTACCCTACTGGTTTCCAGAACCCATATTTCCATTCCATTTTCTCTTCAGGTTATTGTTACCATTTCCACTACTCCCACCACCATTCTTACCTTCACCCTCATTCTTCTTCTTTCTCTGTTCTTGATTATACTTTGTCACAGCCTCGCCTACACCCTCGGCGAGAATTTCTTTCTCAAGCACCGCTACGAACGTCTTCAGCTGGAACAGGGAGACCCTATTGTACAACCAAGGTTTTAGTCCTTGTTCAAATCTCATCGCCTTGCGCTCATCCGTTTTGACTTGGTATGGCGCAAACCTCACCAATTCGTTAAATTTTGCGGCATACTCTCGATATCGTCATTGATCCTGCTTCAGTTACAGAAATTGCACCTCCATCTGATTCTTTGAACTCTCTGGGAAATAAGTCTCAAAGAATATCTCCTTAAATCTATCCCAAGTCATCACCCCTTGTCCTCCTCGAGTTTTATTGGCTTGCCACCAATAACTCGCCTCTGCTTTTAACATGAATGTTGCAAAAGCAGTCTTCTGATTCTCCCCTACTCTTGCTACATCAAACACTTTCTCTATCTCCATGATCCAGGTCTGAGCTTCAACTGGATTCATGGACCCACAAAATCGGTGGTCCAACCGCCTTGAAAGTCCTTAAATGTCACGACTTGATTACTGCGGTTGATTACATAACTTGCTTTTTGTCGATAACGTCACTAAGCTATTGAATGGGGGTTAGCTTCAGCGTTGTTATTGTTGGTAGATCCCTCGGGGTTCTTTTTGTCGAGGTGTGTCGTCTTCTTGGAGGCATTTTCTGTTAAAAATACACTCATTAGACTATTACTCAATTTCTTTAAGTATTTTCTACTTAATTAGCATCATCACGTAACACATAACACTTTGAATAAAATAATAACTTTTATTCATTCATAATCTTTTAGAAAACATAAGAACAATAGCATCACTGCTACTTACATTACTTTCCTGAACTACTAAAGTTCAAGGATAACATCATCATCATATCCCATAGGTTACATAACACTTGGGATTTACATTTTATTTATCATATCATAAATCACATATCAAGTACATTTATGACGACCTACTAAAATACTGCATAGCCTTACGACGTTCTTCTTCCTTAATACGGAGCATTGTTAGACGATCTAATATGTACGATGGCAGCGTCTCGAACTGTATCGGATAACCCATGACTCGATCTTGAGCTCGATTGATCACAGTGTTAAAAACACTATCCATCTCTTCCATCTTGATCTTCTTCACTTGTACATCTCTCTCTGCTACCCTGGCTCGTTTAGTAGCTTCTTCGTACGCGTCTTCGGCTCTTGCCCTCTTAGTAGATTCTTCCTTCAGCTTGTTCTTCAGTTCTGCGATCTCCTCATCGGTTTGCTCATTTCCTCCTTGATGTGGACCGACTTCCTTTGACATTACTCAGGCGTTCCTCTAGATCCTGGATCTCGTTGTCCTTCTGCGCCATTGAGGTTTATTGTTCAGCTACTATCTCTCTCAACTCCTCAACGTTATCCCGAAGTTCTACATTTAGATGGTATACTTCGTCGTACATACGGGCAGCGATCGAGTTAAGTGGAATATCTTCCTCCTCGTCCTCCTCATCCTCATTCGACTGTGGCAGCTCCTCAGGGTCTTCCTCGTCCGTCTCTATCTCATCATCCTCATCAAGTAACCCCTCTCCTTTTTCGACTCATGTGACCAACGGAGAAGATGATTCCGTGTGGCGATAGTTGTTCCCAAACCACCTGAATATCTCGAGGCTCCTCCTCTCTAAGCATCTAGGATCCTTCCTCCCTAGCCTGACGGGATTCTCCTACATTAGCCATCCTAACAACAAAATATTTAAGTTTTAATTACTATTCATTACTACTCGACACTCACGAGCACATAGGTTGTAATCACATAAGCACATAAGTGTTTTAGTACTTCTTCCTTAAAACTCGATAAGAGTTTATCACCACTATCTTTTCAAAGGTTACTTCCTAAGGCTTTTTCCCACCTAAGGTTCATAACCTAAAGCTTTGATACCAACTTGTGACACCCCCAAATTCGGGTACTTCACTTCCACCAGATTTGGTGTTCACTTGATAAAAAAATTCATATCTAACTACCCCAAACATAATAAAGTTTAATAATAAACCTTCCCATTAAAGGGTTACATCAATAAGTTCAACAAAACTCCCAGGTTATCTAACCTTTAATTACAAACGTCATATGCGGAAAATTAAATAATTACATCACAAGATTTAAAATAAAGTTTTACAATATAATAGTCAACAGTTTTACAAGTCTTCAAAACATGTTTATCTTCCCTTTCCCTTTACTGTTTGTAGGTTCATCGACCTTCTCAACTTTAGCTGTAATGTTTATATAAGCAAGAATGAGCAAACAAAGCTCACTTAAAATGATAATGAATAAACATCATATCAATTGCCAAATGAATAGGCTCAATAGAAAATGAATAAGGTATTTCATCAATAATAATCAGGAACAAAATCTGAAATATATAACTGAGGGTCAAAAGACCACGAACTATATCCATACTTATAAGTATTCTTTCAACTTAAACTTTAACAATCGTAAGACTATAAGGACTCCTCGTACTTAGGGGATCGACCCTTCGTTCATATTGTGCACAAACATTTCAACGCTTATCGTAAATTATCCCCTATAATAGGGTTGTTCATCTCGGCATTTAGAATCTGATGCCACACCAAAAGTAAGTTTGGTTTGGATAAGTTTCAAGGTAATTTAGGTTTAACGAACATCAACTAAGGATTAGTTGAATAAAATGTAATAACATTATCTTATGGAATAAATCATAAGTGAATCAACATTGTATACTAAGATCATGCTTTAGGAATAATCTAAGAGCATAAACATTGAATAACATAACATACCTTGCTTGAACAATATTAAGCTAAGGTTATTTAGAATTGAGTATTGAGCATGCATAACAAATAGTAAATTGAACGACAAAACTTGTTTAATATCGATTATATCGAATTTAGAAACTTGCATGCTAAACAACAAGTTAAATATTAGAAAGGCGGCTCGATATCAAAAGGTAAGATTTAGGAACTTGCACAATATAAATAGAATTACTGAAAACTTGCACAAAAGAAGTTTAGGTTTTGAAAAACTTGCTCAAAAAAGTTTAGAGTTAGGAAAACTTGCCTTGCGTATGAGCTAAACTGTAACAATTCGATTCACGGTATCCTATACACATGTCATCATGACATAATTAGTTACTACCGATACTCTGTATACACATAAGTGTGTCTATTTCATGTATGGCTTGACTTTTAACCACATAATCAAATTACACAAGAAAATTCGTTAACTACTAACAATATACTCATTCATAGAACTATAATACCACTTTTAACAAAATCACGGTCATAATATTGAATCATATTAACTATTACAGACTCTGTGTACAAAAAAATAATTTTCTGGGCCTTACTGCTAACCGGCACTGCGGCGCCACAGTTTGAATTGAGGTTGGCCATGTTGTGACATTACGGCGTGGCCTGAGAGGCTCACGGCAGCCATGGGTTGTGGCACGTGGAGTTGAGGTTGGCGCTATTCTTGGAGTTTATTTTTGGCGATTACTGATGTGATGGTTGGGGTGACTCTAAATTTAGTAACGAGGCGCGCAAATTGAAACCAACCACAAAAAACAGAACAAAGCAAAATTTTTAACTGTTTAACACTGCTAGCACCTAAATTAACATATATAACTTATATAAATTACACATAACCTTTACCCATCATATATATATACTGATTTCAAAACAAGTAAACCACAATTTCAGAAGAATCAAATCCTTGAACGCTATGTTTAAAACCAAAAACTCCATTTTTGACATTGTTTGACAAAAACTAACACTGTAATCCCGATTATACACCAACTTAGTTCATTCTAACTATGTTCTTTTTATTTCTTACCAAATTGACATACTCAAAGTTCAATTTCACATTTAACTCACAATCAAAATGCTAATTTTGGTATTCCTACAAGTCATGTTCATACAAATACTCACTGTAAAACTTTTTTTTTCTTATTAAACGTAATTTAGCATACAATCACACACACACACACACAAAGATATATATATATATATATATATATATATATATATATATATATATATACTAATTATAACATCACAACTACATATACATTAAATTTTATAACCAATTATAAACATTTGGATTACACGAAACTTTTATAAAACTTTATAACACGTGAAACTTAGGAAAAAACAAATATACGTATATATAGATGCATATATAATATGAAGGTTATGAATAATACCTTCTATCGCTTGAGAAATCCTTGTTCACCACGATAGTTGCTTGGAAAGTTTCTTGTTAATCCTCTCTTAATTCTTTCTCAAACTCTCTCAACTCTCGAACTCTCACAATTTCTCTGTAATCTTTTCCTCTCTCTCTCTCTTATGCTTGTAGCTTAGCTTATGACTATTGCGTGAACAAAATGATAGCCAAGTATGCGTAAAAAAAAAAAAAAGCGATATATATGCCATAATAGTACACTAAATACTATCGGTTACAAAATATAAGCGTTATAGGTTATAAATATATATATATATATATATATTATTTATTATTTTGGTTTATTTTATTTATTTATTTAAAATTCAAAAATTAAAAATCCAAAAGCCATAAGGCCTTGTTTGGCAAAACCTCTTTAAAAATTAAAGACTTAATATCCTTTAGCCTTGTTTGGCAAAACTAATTTAAACTCCTTTAATTTATTTTAATAGCCCACTTATAGCATAGTTTATTGTCACACTTTTATTATCAAATTAAATTAAAAATATTATAATAATCCATTTAATCCTTATCAACTCTCTAATTTAATTATTAAATTAAATTAGAATATAATCTCATAATAATTAATTTCCTTCACTCATTAATTATTTATTTAACATATAAATAATCACATTAAATTAAATTAAACAAATATTTATTCAACCATAAACACATCAATTAACTATTTATATAATTCAATAAATATTTAAAATTATAATTTAAATTTTCGGATTGTTACACTACCCAACTGTTGCAGAATTGAGTTAATTGCCTATTTTGATGATTTGTTGGAATTTCTTGCTTAAGCTTTTGACTCTACCATCTGGCCCTACTTCTAGACAACATACCAAGGCACTTTAATAAGGGTTTAGGTTCCTCATTTATATCAGTTAGGCCTACTTTAACTGAGGCTCAAACTGGACAGTTTAACCCTTTTTCCCCAAAACTGATTTTCACACTTCTTAAATTTCTTTCAGTTTTGACTACATGGACAATCTAGACATGTGTATTTTAGTTGCCTAAGGTTACTTTTATCATCATCTCACTTAGTTTAGTCATCTAGCCCATTTTGACTTATCAAAGCTTACTTTAGGCTTGAAAAATATATCCTAACTTGGTTTTCTTACTATCTTTGGCCATGACAATGATTAGGAATCATCACAAACATGCATTAGCAACTTTAAATGACTTCATTAGAGTCTTACAAATTTAGGTATTAAAATTTACCCATAACAGACCACTTTTGGCCTAAAACATGATTTTTAACAAGTCTAATCGTCAAAACAGTTTAGACTGTGTAGCTTACTTATGCCATATTATAGCTATTGAAATTCACCTACAAGGTTCAAGTGTGGCCTCTCTTCGTTTAAGTGTTAGATGACACTTAAAAGTTAATTATGGATATATTATGGTCTCCTTACTGACTCAAAAGTTCAGGTACTGACCTTGACCAAAACATCCTCTAATCTAGAGTTTAAGCACAATTTTGGCTATTACTCACAAACGGTCCCCAAGCTATGATTCAAGTGTTCTCTAAGCATTCATATATACTTCAAATTATCCTTAAAACTCATCATCACATACTTTAACAAGATTGAAACTTTTCTCATGTATCAATACCAAAATAACTCATTTTTATGCATTATTAGCATGAGTTAGTACTAAACCACCCTAACAACCTTCAAGCTTTCAAGTACAAGTTTTATCACAACAAGTACTTTCTGTATACTATATGTTCATGGTTTAATACATCTAAACGCGGGAATTCTATCTTTTGTTCAAAACAGTCCCTAATAGGCTTTTAATTCTTCTTTCATTGGTCTGGGAACATCAATTTATAATATTCCAATTTAAGACTCAATGTGGGGGTCCGCATATAACTCTTAAGTTGAGATCTACGATCATGGAGTTATACTCTATGATCGTGGAGTAAGGTACTCTACTATCTAAAATAAAATTATCATATCATGTAAGTTATACTACAACATGGTATTTTTAAGCATAGAAGCATGTTTGAGGTATTCATCTCAATATATGAGCCCGTAGATATGATTTGGACTCTAATTCGTAACTAGCATGCTTTTTTTTTTGCTAAATTTAAACTGTATAAAAAAAAGAAGAGAATTACAGTCCTCATGGGAAGACCCTAATCAGAAAATAGTGTAAACATCATAGGACATGCCCTATGATGTCATGACTCGAAAGGATTATAGGCCCAAAGCCTGACAACACTAACCATAAAAATGACATAACAGACTATTACATAAAAGGCAAAACAATGTTGTCCATAACAAAATTAACCCATAGCTAATACGCTCACAATGATAACAGAAAACCAACATAGAGCATCAACAGGCAGTCGCGTGTTGCCCATGGCAGCAGTAGCATAGCAACACAGCCTTATTAAGATCCCCATTCTGTAGCATCAACATGTTTGACAGGCAACCTCGTGTTCCCCAAGCCAGCAGTAGCATAGCAACACAACCTCATTGAGATCATTCTAATGCAGCAACAACTCAGCAGCTACAAATGCACAGGAAATAGATAACAACCAAACATTTGCAACAAAGATGGCATATAAAACATCCTAGCACAAATAGATCATTAATCTAACAGAGCAGAGGAATGGAAACATAGCTTCATAACTACAATGAGTTCGTAAGCACCGAAACAAAAGCCACGTATCATCTGTTTGCCAAATATGCGCAAAGGAAAAAAAAGAGCCACAGAGTGCATCGTGAAAATAGCGGACCCGTGACCCCACCAAATTGAAAGTAGTATGCACACAAGCCAATCATGTTTGATGATAAAGCATATACTTTGTAATCTTATTCATTTATTAATAAAAATATTAATTTATTAAAGGCTTTTAATTATCTACATGATCTTTGTTTTATAATATGTGATAAACCCATAGTTTTAAGCAATGCTTTTAGAATAATGATGATGATCATTCTAATGAGATCTAAATTCTTAGAAAGCTTAAAACTAAAATAGTTCCCAATCGTTGGATTACTAAATTGGGGATTAGTGAATCCGGATAGATTGGTACATACGTTGCTTGCTTTCATTGGATGAGGATGATTGATCTCATGATCATTTGTGTGGAGACACTAAAGCAAGTATGTAGGTGCTTATTAGAGAATAAGTTCAACTTGAGCGTGGCTCGCTAAGGAATACCTAATGGAGTTTTATTTGCTGTCAATAGGAATTCTGTAGTGATAGTAGTCTGAAGTAATCCTTGGACTTGAGATCATCATAGTATCTTGTGTATGATGAGTTATACTTTGACTTATTCCTTAAGACCCTTAGGGTATATCAAAGGGTATGCTTGGGTATAATAAGTTGTACATGGAGATAATGTATGATCGATAAAGAATCTACCACTTTTAATAAAAGAGAGAAATGTCTATGTGATTCGATAAATGACAACCCAGTAGTCCTTGGCGAAAGCGAATGAAATTAGAAAGGAGTTTCTAATTTGCATTATTTGAGTTGTGCATTTAAGGATCGAAATACATATAATTAAATAAAATAAGACTTGACGATAATTCCATATCTTATATTTAATTGGGACATTGTATGGTGGAAGGATTGAATTATGCGGTAACTATTTACTCAAAGGTTCTTTAATGATTAATGTTGAAATCTATATTATCTGGAAAGTCGTTGATCGCTTTAGGGAGGCTTATCCTATTGTAGAATAAATATTATTTATTTAAATAAATTAATTATTTAATTTATTTATTTAAATAAGATTAAATTGTTCTAATTGATTTATTCACAACCTGGTTTAATATGGAGAACCTAAAGGGTCACACCATAAAAGGAAGAATAATTATTTAAGAAGTTAATGGCATAATCGTAATAATATATTAAGTATATTTAATTTAATCTATGGTGATAGAATAAATTAAATAGCTTAATATTATTATTTAATATTTTAGAAATATTAAATATAAATTAATAAGAGGAGTCTTATTAATATTATTACAATTATTATTATTTTAATTTCTAAAAGAGTTTAGGAATTAATTTAATATAAGTACTCTCATTTATTCCTAATTGGATTAGGAAGGAAAATTAATTAAAGGAGTTTAATTAATTATCCCTAATAAGATTAGGGAGCTTAATTAATTAAAAGAATTTAATTAATTAAATAAAACCCAATTCCTTAATTGTTAAGGTGGGTTGCCCACATCTATAAATAAGAGGAGTCTTATTATGGGTGGGTATGGGTTGTTGATTTTTCAACATACGTAATAATTTCAATTGTTGGGAGAGTACACTTTTCTATAGAGATAGAAAAAACTAGGGTTTAGCCAACCACCCTTCATCTTGAATTTTATTCTTCCTTGGTGGATCACCTCTAGAGGCCAAACGCTTGGGTGGCTAACGTTGATCGAAAGGAAGGAACCAAACCGGTGGATTCAAGTTGAGCGAAAAGGATTGGAGGTGAACTTGTACCTGAGGAAGCTCGATCTTCAAGGGTATGATTCTTATTCATCTTTTTCGTTTAATTAATAATTATGCATAAAGGATGATCCGGGTATATGATTTGTAAATTTTTTTTAAACTCTGATTTTACCACGCTTCCGCTAATTTTATGCAATTTGATTGCGTTATGAATATTACAAACCTAACAGTGGCATCAGAGCCAAACCTTTATGCAAATTATTAATTGTTTTGATTTGATATGTATGTTGATATGTGTTTAGAACAATTTAATTGGGCATAATTTTATTGTATAAAATTTATTAGAAATTAAATAATTAATAACTGTTATTAATAATTAATAACCGTGCATATTTTTTTTTTATTTGCCATGTATAGCTAACGTAGCAACATAAAAAAATTAACAGCAAAAGTGGCCAGGAACGGTTTTCAAGGCCAGTGGTTTGCACGGAAATTAAAAAAAAAAAAAAAAAAACAAAAACAAAAACCGTACGATTTATTTTGTTATAAGGGTCATGCAAATTTTACAAAAGGCAACAATTTGTAATGGTAGCCCACGTTCCATTTTTTTTTTTTTTAGGAAGCCTGCGTGACCAGCCATGCAACAGGATTCACATAAAAAAAAAAAAAAAAAAAAAAAAAAAATCGAATTCAGCATGCACGGAAATCGATCGCTGCAGGATTCACGGAATATAAGATAAAGGATCTGTTTTTTTTTTTTAAAAAGGAGATCAGCAGGAAACTAGTTTATATATATATATATATATATATATATGATTTCCGTATTTTATATATATATATATATATATATATACCTTTTGATTAATATACAGTTATATATATATATATATATATATATATATATATATATATTATTCTCAATAATTTTATAATTAAAATAAAAGGTTTATTTTAATTTTAAATAAAAAGTTTATTTTAATTTTAAAATAAAAGATTTATTTTAATTTTAAAATTAAAATTTCATGCTAACTAATTAGAGTTGGAATTGGATTCCATAATAACTAATTGGAGTTGAAATTGGATTTTATTTTTCCTAAAATAAAGGAGTTTATTTGTGAATAGGGAAGTAAATCCATCTTTCCTTAAATAAAGGAGTTTGTTTAGATATGAAATAAGATTTCATATTATTCAAAATAAAAAAGTTTATTTGTGAATAGGAAAGAGAATCCATATTTCCTTAAATAAAGAGTTTATTTAGATATGAAATAGGATTTCATATTATTCAAAATAAAAGAGTTTATTTGTGAATAAGAAAGAGAATCCTATTTTCCTTAAATAAAGGAGTTTATTTAGATATGAAATATGATTTCATATTATTCAAAATAAAGGAGTTTATTTATGAATAGGAAAGAATATCCGTGTTTCCTTTAATATTTTTTTTTTTTACATGGAATTGGATTCCATAATTAATTAAAATAAAAGAGTTTATTTTAATTAAAGATTTTTTTTATATATATATATGGGAATTGGATTCCATAATTAATTAAAATAAAGGAGTTTATTTTGATTAAAAATTTTGATTAAAATAAAATAGTTTATTTTATTCAAAATTAGATAAATTAAAATAAAATAGTTTTATTTTGATTTAAATTTGGATTAAAATAAAGGAGTTTATTTTGATTCAAAAATAGATTTTATACTAACTAAATTTGCCCATTAAATGATATCAATATATATATTAAATGTTTATTATTCATAAGATGAATGTTATTTATTGATGCGTATAGTGATGTGTATGATAATAAATGGGATTGATTATGGACTATTGACCCGATATGATTGGATTTTATTTTAGTTGGATGCATGAATGTATGGGTTTTAATAAATGGGGTCTGCATCACAGACTCGTCTTCTCTAATTTTTCTTAATGTAAATTCTATCTCCTCTCCTATGTACTTCCCTTGATTGCGATCGAGGTTTCTATTTATTTTAAAATAGTTTTGTAATAGGAATAATTAGAATTATTTTGAAAAATTGGAGATCAAGGAAACGAGGAGCTTGAAGACCCGTTTGTAATGGAGCCCGAATTTAAATGTAATAGTTATATTTAAATATTATTTCTTGCACCCCTAGGTTTGACCTTTTGGTTCACTTGGTGGCTCTAGTGAACCAAACTAGAATAAAAGTCCATAATCAATCCGGGTAGAATATAGTATTCTATATGTGCATGCTTATACTATATATATATATATATTATGCAAACATGCTTAGCATGTTAATTAATATAATACGCGTATTTTATATATATATATATAAATGCATGCTAAACAAGATGAGACAAATTAATAACAAACCCTCAATTTTTATATTAAGTCCTAAGCGTTCAAAGATATTTGGAATATCGAGCGTCGCCTTCTAGCATGATAAAATTAATAGAGTATTAAATATTTAATATGAGTTTGTTGTGTCACCACAAGGCAAGTATTAAGTATTTAAGATGTTAATTTATCACATTTGATGCTTATAAAGAAAATTGAACAATATTGTTTTGTTGTGTCACCACAAGGATGATATTTTTCTTTTTTGAATATATGGAGTGCTAGGTCGGACTTAACTTGGATAATTTTGATTCGGATGTGCCACCACTTGATCAAAATAATCTAAGAGGCAAAATCTGAGGAGTTGCATAGTTGATGTAATTGACAAAAGTTGTCTACCTATTTATTTATATATAGTTTGTTGTGTCACCACAAGGCTATATACATTTGAAATGGGATCCTTATTCTCACTAGCAAATCTTTATTAGATTTTGTTAACTATATAAGTGAGGTAAATATAGTTTGAAGAAAATAGTGGGAGATACCAATTTAAAATAAGACCTAATTTATTTTGGTAATTAATAAAAGAATGTATGTTAAAATGTTGTTAATTACAAATTCTTTTTATAAATTTTACAATGTCTAAATTACTATCAACTGCGAAGCATATTAGATGCTAAATTAATCGGGGCCAAATTAAGCGGATTGGTTAAGGAATTTGAGAATAGTTCTCATAGTGAAAAAGCTATCTTATGTCCTTAATCGCCTATCCTGCAATGGTTGCGAACAATGCCTCTGAGGAAGAGATTGCTACTTTTAGAAAGTGGCAAGATGATGCACATTGGCTCGATGCATCATGCTCGCATCCATGAGTAAACGAGCTTCGAGCGTCGACGTGAAACTATGGATGCTCCTACTATATTCTTGCACATCAAGTAGTTGATGGTGAGGAAAATAGGGGCCCGATAGATATTAGATATCTAAGGAGCTCTTCCGATCTAGAATAGCCAATGGCACTATAAATATGCATAAAAAGGTTCTTAACATAATCAATTTGATTGATCAATTAGGACAACGAGTTTTGTCATGGATGGAGAGTTGAGCCAAGATTTGATCTTGCACTCACTCCGGACTCCTTTCATAATTGTTGTGAATTTTTCATATAAACAAGCTAGATATCGACCTCATTGATTTGCTTAACTTAATATTGAAAAAATGTTGAGAGTCACTTTCAACCAAGAAAGATCAAGTCTTCTTTGGTAGGGGCCAAAGGATCTTCCGAAAAGAAGAACGATTCAAAGAAGGTATATAGAAAGGCATAAACAAAGGATAATAAGAACAAAAGCGATACGGATAGCAAAGGAGTTTGCTTCCACTGCAATAAGCTTTGGACACTTGGAAAGAAAGCTGCGAGAAGCATCTTGCGAGAGGCTAACCAAAGAAGCTTAGTGAAGTTTCGATTCTAATCTGATTTTTGTTCATGATTGAAATAAATTTTCTTTAAGTCGAGGTTCTACTTGGGTATTGGATACCGACTTTGGTTATCATAAATATAGATTTATGAAAGGACCAAACAGTAGAAAGCTAAACAAATATAAGTAATCCTATGTGTGGAAAATGAAGCAAAGGTTGCAACATTAGCCATAGAAACTTATAGTTTAGCATCGCTTTTCTGGAAAAATCTATTAAGTCGATAAGTTGTTATTGTATTTCAGTTCTTGTTAGAAATATTATTTCAATTTTGTTGTTGGACAATAAAATTTTGGTATTATAATTAAGAACAATTGTTGTTCTATTTATAATAATAATGTTTTGTATAGAATGGAATATTACTTAATAAATTTTGTATACTTGACTTACATGAAAATAATTTTGCATATTGAACAAATTAGTATAAGAAAAGGAGATGATCATTCAAAGAGTTGAATGTGTGTATTTGTTTGAAATACAAGTGTGAATTATTTGAAAGGTTCAAAGAATTGAAGTGAAACAAATTGACAAAGTCTTAAGATTCTTTGATTAGATCAAGGAATAAATACTTGTCTGATAAGTTTCTAGATCATCTCAAATGGTTTTCTCATAATGGACACATCGATACGTGATAATTGATTGATGTATCTAAATGAAAAATCGTACCTTGTTGGACATGGTGCAGTCCATAATGACTTTACCGACATTCCAGTATCCTTCTGGGATAATGTCCTAGAAATGGCTGCATATATACAAAAAAGGTAACCTCAAAATCCATTTAAGACTCTATAAAAGTTATGGACGGAGAGGATTCCTAATCTTAAGTATGTTAAGATAAAGGGGTTGTCCAACTTATGTGAAAAGGTTTCAAAGGATAAGCTTGGGACAAGATTTGACAAGTACAGATTTGTGGGACATCCTAAAGTAAGTTTAGGGTATATGTTCTATAATCCTACTTAGCAAAAGGTGTTTATTGCGAAACATGCTGCCTTCTAAGATAAAGGTGTTTATCATTGAAGGGGCTAGTGGGAGGATTATAGATCTTGAAGAGTTCAAGAACCACAAAATACTATAAGTCAAATAAGAGGAACACATAGATGAACTATTGTACCACAACCAAATCGTAAATCTGGAATAGTCTTGAAGATACCGGGAGGTATGGATTCATCATGGATGATGATGATGAGGTGCAGCATCATAGAAGATGATGATCCAGAGTTACATACGATGAGGTAAGAGTTCTAGTGTGTACAAAAGGGACAATGGGAGCGTCGTGACATTCCTAGTATTATATGTTGATATACTACGGATAAGGAATGACATACCAATGCTACTGATCGATAAAGATAAAGTTGTCTAAACATTCCTCCATGAATGATTTGGAAGAGTATCTTAATTGGGGATATAAATCTATATAGATAGATTTAAGAGGATGCTCGACTTAACCTAAGGAACGTATATTCATTTGATGCTAAAGTCGTTTAGCATGGCAAACTCGAGAGATGTCTCATGTTGATGAGCTATGGAGTGTATCTCTTTAATAGTCCCCACAGGACTCTTGAAAAGAGAGGTCGCATGAGTGACAATCATGTATGCAATGAAATGTCACGAGACGATGTTGATCGGTCATATTCTAGAGAAGATCAACATAAGAGCGGTGAAAAACATCTTAAAGTTCTTAACCCAAGACTAAGGATGTGAGCATACATGGTGGGTCTAAATTAAAACTAGAGGGCTTAACAGACTCAAGTTTTTCAGACAGACCAAGATGACAGAAAATCCAATTTAAGGTAAAGCGTTATCTTGGACAGTGGTGCAGTGAATTGGAAAGGTTCCAAACAACAAAAAGAGTTCTTTGGTTTAGTAATAAAGACAAAGTATATAGCTATAAATGAAGCTGCAAGTTGATTGTTTGGATTAAAAGTTCATTACAGAACTAGGAATAGTTCCTAAGTCTCATCTTGGATCTAAACATGTGTTGTGGCACTTTCATTTGATTATTAGAATCATTGAAAGATGGGAAATCACTATAGAGATAGTGGACTCTCAAGAACAACATTACATATCCATTAACTAAAGCTTATCCAACGGCGGGATAATCGTCACTTACGAAGAAGAGTATAAGATACCATGACGATTGGCTTTAGTGCAAGTGGGAGATTGAAAGTAGTATGCACACAAGCCAATCATGTTTGATGATAAAGCATATACTTTGTAACAATCTTATTCATTTATTAATAAAAATATTAATTTATTAAAGGCTTTTAATTATCTACATGATCTTTGTTTTATAATATGTGATAAACCCATAGTTTTAAGCAATGCTTTTAGAATAATGATGATGATCATTCTAATGAGATCTAAATTCTTAGAAAGCTTAAAACTAAAATAGTTCCCAATCGTTGGATTACTAAATTGGGGATTAGTGAATCCGGGATAGATTGGTACATCGTTGCTTGCTCATTGGATGAGGATGATTGATCTCATGATCATTTGTGTGGAACACTAAAGCAAGTATGTAGGTGCTTATTAGAGAATAAGTTCATCGAGCGTTGGCTCGCTAAGGAATACCTAATGGAGTTTTATTTGCTGTCGATAGGAATTCTGTAGTGATAGTAGTCTGAGTAATCCTTGGACTTGAGATCATCATAGTATCTTGTGTATGATGAGTTATACTTTGACTTATTCCTTAAGACCCTTAGGGTATATCAAAGGGTATGCTTGGGTATAATAAGTTGTACATGGAGATAATGTATGATCAATAAAGAATCTACCACTTTTAATAAAGAGAAGAAAATGTCCTATGTGATTCGATAAATGACAACCCAGGTAGTCCTTGGCGGCGAGAATGAAATTAGAAAGGAGTTTCTAATTTGCATTATTTGAGTTGTGCATTTAAGGATCGAAATACATATAATTAAATAAAATAAGACTTGAAAGTAATTCCATGTCTTATATTTAATTGGGACATTGTATGGTGGAAGGATTGAATTATACGGTAACTATTTACTCAAAGGTTCTTTAATGATTAATGTTGAAATCTATATTATCTGGAAAGTCGTTGATCATTAGGAGGCTTATCCTATTGTAGAATAAATATTATTTATTTAAATAAATTAATTATTTAATTTATTTATTTAAATAAGATTAGAATTGTTCTAATTGATTTATTCACAACCTAGTTTAATATGGAGAACCTAAAGGGTCACACCATAAAAGGAAGAATAATTATTTAAGAAGTTAATGGCATAATCGTAATAATATATTAAGTATATTTAATTTAATCTATGGTGATAGAATAAATTAAATAGCTTAATATTTATTATTTAATATTTTAGAAATATTAAATATAAATTAATAAGAGGAGTCTTATTAATATTATTACAATTATTATTATTTTAATTTCTAAAAGAGTTTAGGAATTAATTTAATATAAGTACTCTCATTTATTCCTAATTGGATTAGGAAGGAAAATTAATTAAAGGAGTTTAATTAATTATCCCTAATAAGATTAGGGAGCTTAATTAATTAAAAGAATTTAATTAATTAAATAAAACCCAATTCCTTAATTGTTAAGGTGGGTTGCCCACATCTATAAATAAGAGGAGTCTTATTATGGGTGGGTATGGGTTGTTGATTTTTCAACATACGTAATAATTCCAATTGTTGGGAGAGTACACCCTTTCTATAGAGATAGAAAAAACTAGGGTTTAGCCAACCACCCTTCATCTTGAATTTTATTCTTCCTTGGTGGATCACCTCTAGAGGCCAAACGCTTGGGTGGCTAACGTTGATCAAAGGAAGGAACCAAACCCGGTGGATTCAAGTTGAATGCGAAAAGGATTGGAGGTGAACTTGTACCTGAGGAAGCTCGATCTTCAAGGGTATGATTCTTATTCATCTTTTTCGTTTAATTAATAATTATGCATAAAGGATGATCCGGGTATATGGTTTGTAAATTTTTTTTAAACTCTGATTTTACCACGCTTCTGCTAATTTTATGTAATTTGATTACGTTATGAATATTACAAACCTAACACCAGCTCCCATACCACCAGCATCATAAACCCAACTGAGCCCAACTCAAAGACAACGACATAACAATTCTTTGCAACCCAAAGAAGAGGTCCCCATCCCGTAGCGATTCTTTACGCGCAACCCAATGACCAAATCCAAATTGCCCATCCAATAACAAACTGCCCAGCAGAAAACCAAACTAGAACCAAACCACAACAGCCGAAACCTGCAGAAACCAAGCAAGCCCAGGACTAGTACAGTTATAACACAAGAGATCTATAGCATAGTCTACACTGGATTTTTTGAAATTTAGCATTGGAGTGAAGCCCACACTTTATCAAATGAATAATATCACGAATGAGAATCCTAGTAGGGGTGGAAGTATGTGAAAAAATTCTAGCATTTCTTTCGGTCCAAAGTCTATAGACCACAGAAGCAAACCCAAAATGGAGAAGGCTAGAGTGAAAATTAGTGCAGGGGCGGGTAGAGATAAAGCCAGTAATAGAAGCCCAACTTCTACTAAACCCTCTCTAACCACACTGCCTAAGGACATCTACCAGAGTCTGAAAGGAAAAAGAGCATTCAAAGAATAAATGGTTGAAGGTTTCCCTATCATTCGAGCAAAGCACACACATAGGGTTAATATCAAGGCCAAATTTTGTCAATCTATCAAGGGTCCTAAGCCCCTTATGAAACGCAAGCCAAAGAATAAAAGATTGTTGGGGGGCATAATCTTATGCCAAACCAAGCTATGCTAGGACACGGTAGGCCCAGTCAGCCGAATAGAATTCCAGATAGTAGAAGCCTTTACATCTGTATCCACGATACCATCCCAGAGAAGACCATCACATTTGGCTGAGTTACAAGGTCTAGAGTAGTCAAAAGAATTTCGAAAAGCAATGACATCCTGATGATTCGAAGAAGGTAACACCCACCTAGAGTTATGAATAATGCTATTCACACAAGCATGCGGACCAAGCCCAGAGTTGACAATCAGACATGAGTGAACAAAGTTTGTCAAAGAAGATTGATCAATCCATGGGTCAAACCATAGGCTAGTATTAGCTCCATTTCCTATGTCATAAGATATGTGTCTACGGGAAAGATCCCTACATTATAACACTTTCCTCCAGATCCAAGAGTAGTCAAGGGGGATAGGAATTTCCCAGAAAGATCTACTCTTAAGCAGAGTGGCATGGACCCATTTATCCCAAAGAGAGGGAGAAAGGGGATTAATGACGTGCCAAAGATGCAACAAGATAAGCGATTTATTCCAATTCGCAAGGTTTTTTATTGCTAGACCACCCTCTGCAAAAGGAAGACAAATCTTTGTCCAAGATACTTTAGATCCATTTTTATCCATTGAAGGGCCCTACCATAAGAATCTAGACATGGAAGACTGAAGATCTTTCAAAACTACTACAAGAAGAATGAAGTGAGCCGACCAATATGCTTGAGAGGCGTGGACAACTGACTTGATAAGTTGCATACGGTCGGCGTATAAAAGAAACTTATTGTTCAAGGAGCTAATTTTGGCTTTGACCCTATCAGGGAGGGGGTGGCAGTCCGCAAGGCTAAGCTTCGAGGTAATCAAAGGAACCCCCAAGAATTTTGCAGGGAATACCCCCAAGCGGAACTCCAAGAGTCTAAGAATTAGATCCAATTGGGCAGGAGGAACATGGGAGAGAAAGAACATACTCTTCAAAGCATTGATATGGAAACCCGAGCCCAAGGAGAACTGGTCGAGACAAGTCTTAATATTCTTGACATAATCAATATCACCATGATAGAAGATAAGAATTCATCCACAAAGCAAAGATGGGTGATAGATAGAGGCGCAGATCGCCAATGAAATTTGAAAGAAGCCTACTTTGAAGTCTAGAAAAGCATAAGGGAAAAGACTTCCATAATAATGAGAAAGAGGTAGGGGGATAATGGGTCACCTTGTCTAAGGCCTTTAGCCCCTTTGAAGTAACCACATAAAGCACCATTTACCTTAACAGAAAAACTGGAAGTGGAGATGCAAGCCTTAATCCAAAAAATAAATTTATGAGGGAACTTGAAAAGTTTAAGAGCAGCCCACAAAAAATCCCAAGAAACAGAGTCAAAAGCTTTCCTGAGATCAATCTTCATAGCACACCTGGCCGGGCCAGAGGGTCTGTGGTAATTTCTAAAAGGTTCTTGAGCAAAAAGAATGTTATCACCAATTCTCCGTCCCGGGACAAAAGCGGATTGGAAGGGAAAGATGATGGAAGGGAGAATATCCTTAAGCCTAGACTCAATGAGCTTTGAAATGCACTTATAAGTTGTATTGCAGCAAGAGATGGGTCTATAATCATTCATAGAGGAGGGGTTCTGAACTTTCGGCACAAGAGCAATGGTCGTGGCATTAGACCCCCTAAGCAGACATCCCTGACTGAAAAAGGAACGAATAGCAGCAGTGAAAACCTCCCCAACAATGTCCCAAGCATGGAGGAAGAAATTAACAGTAAACCCATCAGGGCAGGGGCTCTTGTTCTTCTTCATGTGCTTAAGGGTCGACAAAATCTCCTCATCCGACACATCTCTTTCGAACAGAAGAGCTTGTTGAGAGTACACAAGCTTGGCACCAAGAGAGTCAGGAAAAGAGGAGCAATAAGCAGAAGAAGGCGTAACAAATAGATTATAGAAGTGATTAATTGGAACACGTTGAACAGCCAAGTGCCCAAAGCATAATTCACCCTTACGATTCTCAATTGCTAAAATCTTATTTGTGTTCCACCTTTGCTTGACTTGGTTATGGAAATAACCCGTATTCTTATCACCCTCCTTCAACCATTGGATTCTAGATTTTTGCTTAACAAGTTTCTCTTCAAGGAGGAGAGCCGCCCAAAGAGAATCAGTTTGAGATCTCTGAAGAAGGAGGAGAGATGAATCACCTGGATTAATAGAGATGGCACGCTACTATAACAGCCCCTACTTGGACATTTAATCAAATAGTTAGTGGGCATAATTTTATTTACATGTAACCACAAATTTTCTGTCCATTTTCCCCAGCCTTTTGGCTTTTGATCTATTAAAGATCTCCATATAATGCCTCAACAACCACACAAAGCTCTAATATTATCATAACAACCACCATAGTTTTATTTAATACTATAGCCACTAACATCCCATTTTACTATCAAATATAAAATGAAAAAGGAATGGAAAGAGTCTAAGCTTTCTTACCTTGCTAACTTCTAGAGATTGAAGTATCTTTGTTGCTCAATCATTCCTTACCTTCTAGTCGTAGCTTTGCTACTCTCTCAATCTAATGGATTGCTATTGATATTGCTTTTGGAACTCGAATAAGTATATTAGTTATTTGATTTTAGGTGCATTATATGGCCACCTGGTTGAGATTTCTCTTTCTCTCAATCAGCCTACTTGGCCTATTACTGCTCTCCATCATTATCTCTACCTAGCTGCTCTCTTTATCTCCTACTCGGCCCCTACATTGGCCTTCATCATTACCTCTACACAGCCCCTACAAGGCTTAGAAGCCTGCTACTACTCTGCGGTCTATTTGGCCCCTAATTTTTAGCATTATCCCAGCTACTCTACTGCCAGCTATCCCAACTAAATTGATAACCAATTTGCTAATGAACTAATTGTTAACTTAGTTATTTACAAAGACTCAATTCTTCATTCTTCCCATGTGGATTGTCGGATTTCTCAAAGAGAATGGATTGATAATGGTTTTTCTTTGGGCTCAATGAAATAATTCATAGCACTTAAGAAATTTTAAGGCTTGCAAGCTAACATACTACTAAACAGTTCCCTTATAACTCTCAATGAGGCTATCGGATTGGGCTAGATACCAAGTAAGGACTAATTAACTCCTTGGGCTTATTACTCGTTTATGGTATAACAAGAAAATTATTAACACTAAGATTAATGTAGCAACTTGTAAGAATACTAGGTACCAATTTAATATAGCCTAATAGTTAAATGTTGTCACTCATACATATAAATATTTATGCATTTCATCCATCACATTTATTTAAGCTAGTAAAATAATTATCATATACATCATTAAAAATGATGGTTCCATGTAGTTAAATAACTTATGGTAGTACAAACCATTTTCCGTATTTGTTATTAAATAACACTCTTTTGAATGAAATTAATTATAATATAATTATTTCATTGATCTCATTGGTAGGTTTATGTCAAGAATATTTCCAAATGGATACAAGTCACTATCCAGAAATCAAGAAATTTCTGGCACTTAGTCCCTCCTTCGGACTGCTCTTGGATCTGGCGCAAGATTCTAAGCTTAAGACCTACTGCTTTGAAGTTCCTCAGCTATCGTGTGGGAAACGTCCTCTCTTTCAGTCTATGGCATGACCCTTGGTTGCATAATCAGTCTATTTTTCCTTCAGCTAGTCTGTTCTCCAACTCTGGTCTACCCATTACTGCTCGGGTCTCCTCCATCATCTCACAATCTTCCTGGTCCTTGCCCACTAGCAATCACCACGAAATCATGCAATTTAGGCAACTGTTCCACAATATCCCTGCCCCTTCATCTGCTGTTGATTCTATCTTCTGGGATAAGGAGGACATCCAAACTTTCAGGGCAAAAAGTGTTTGGGATTTTATTAGACATAGAGGTCAGACTGTGGCTTGGGCAAATTTGCTATGGTTTAAGCATCATGTCCCTCGCTTCTCCTTTATTCTATGGTTGGCTCTACGTCGGAGATTGCCCACAAATGACCAATTTTTATCCTATTCTTGCTATCAGCCTTTGGACTGTCCTCTCTACAACGCCTCTCTGGAGTGTTTCAATCACTTATTTTTCAACTGCTCATATTCCTCTATTGTTATATCAACTATTTTGGCTGTTGGAAATTAGCGGACAACACCTACTGTTGGGCCATAATCCTTTTCTTTATTGGGCCGAAATTATTGGGCTCCTCCCTTGGATCATGTTAGGTTAAGTCATGGTTGGATCTGGTCACTTGGGTCATTCTTATTATTTGGGCTTAGTCATTATATTGGCCCATTATATAAATTATCACTTAATCCCAATTTTGACCAGTAATCATTATGCCAAATGACGTTTGACTATTGTGTCTGCCACTTTGCTGCATGGCATTAATGAGGATGGGACTCAAATGACCGTGAGAACAAACGATAATAGAGGGATGAAAGTAGATCGCTTACTTTTTTAATTTGAAGTGGCCCAGGAAGTAAGGGAAAAAGGTGTCAGAAGGTGGTGGGTGGCACGATAAACCGGATAGTGGAACATGCATGGGGCTAAGATCACATAAGAGGGTAAGTAACACAGACATTTTTTTCATTAAAATTCTTATTCTATCTCTCTCAGACACTAGACAATATTTTTCTCTCCATTGTTGACCTTGTGATCGCCTGTACTGACTCTCACGCCGGAGCTATCCCTCGACGGTCAGGCCGTCAAGCTTTTGGTGTTGACTTGTTGAACTGTGCAGGATATTGGACGCGTCTTGGTGATTGGGACGTGGAGAAAGATCCTGGCGTTAACATTGGCGCTAGAAGGAGGGCTGAGTTCTAGTGTCCTGAATATTTTTCAATCACAAACTGTGTTTGTTCTACGTCAATATTCATGGTGAAGAGTAGAACACCTACACCTGAAGGGCAGCCGAGGGCTGCCAGTGAATCGACACCCCGAGTGTCTGTTAAAGATCGTTTGGGACCGGCAATAAGTGTTCATGCAAGCACAGCGTCCAAGCGATCCCTTGAAGATTTTCAATTGAAGAAGATGGGTAAGGTTAAACGTAGGTTAGTCTACCCTATCGATAAAGCATCCGCCACGCGATTAAAGCGAGTAGAAGGCACTTCGCTGGAACTCGATCTGAGAAGACCAAGATGAAAAGGCTTCACGATTAGCCAAGATGGCTGATGAAGCGGATAGAGCTATGGAAGTACTTGTGAAGCAACGACAGGATATAGCTGAACAGATGGCCCGAATGATAGAGTTGAGAGATGAAAAACTCGATTATAATCGGTCCAGAAGCGAGGACAAAGGCGGAAAAAGAACCTGTTCATTCAGGACGAGAGTCTCGAGGCCGAAATCGAGAAAGAAGAAGATCCCGAAGCCTTACTCCTCAAAGATCGATGAGGGTACATCACCCTGTCGATTCTAAGGAGCAGGATCGGAGGGAACGAAGAGGTCGGTCCAAGGATCGTAATTCTGAAACCACAAAGAGAGCCCTTGTTGTTGCACATTCTTCTACTTTTAGTGCCCGAGCACAAAGGCACGAAGCATATCTAGAGATTGTACTCCAGAGAGTCTCTTGAGGGTACACCATACTATGAGATACTCAATCACCATAGAAGAAGTCCTTCTAAAGTTGAAGGTTCTGTTGTAAGAAACCGGTCTACTCATAGGAGAAAGGAGTCATCGGAAAAAGAAGCATCGTCTCAACCAGAAGGAGTAGATTATTTGGTTAAAGAGTTAAAAGAACTTCGGAAGCAGCTTGCCGAAGTACGAAAGACGAAGGACACTTCGGGAAAGAAGGAATCCCCTTTTTCTGCGGAGATTCTTAGAGAAAAAGCTGACCCCACCAAGAAGCTGCCCCATATGGAGAGTTATGATGGATCAGGGGATCCCTATGACCACAGTCAGGCGTTCGACCGATTGATGGATTATTATGATTTTAGCGATGCTGCTAAGTGTCATACTTTTGTCACAACACTTAGAAAGGATGCCCGACAGTGGATGGGGACTTTGCCCTCAAATTCAATTTCATCTTGGGCAGACATGTGCAGTAAATTTCATGCTCGCTTTGGCAGCAACAAAAGAAGGGGAAAACCAACTGGTTCATTGGCTCAGGTTCGACAGTTTTCGAATGAGTCTTTGGGCCAATATGTGAAGAGATTCCGTGAAGCAGTAGGACAGGTGACAGATTTGAATGATTTGCAAGCCGTTGGATTGTTTCAGAATGGATTAGATCTGGTCAAATCAGAAAAGTTAGTGAAGAAGTTGATGTTTCATCACCAAGAAGAGTCTTCTGAAGCCTTTGACAAAGCTGAAGGTTATATCGTGGTAGAGAAAGCTATGGACGTACCTTAAACGTCCCCTTGAGACCACCCTAAGGAGACGGATCGGGATGAAAATGATAAAGATCGGAGAAAGAATGAGGGTAATAAAGACCGCCATGAGGCGGATCGAAAAAGTTTAATAATTGGAGACAGGGTGGAGGACGTTCGTCCGCTCCAGCACAACGAGTGAATAGAACGTACACAACACTTAATACAGACAGGGCTGTTATCTTGGATCAAATTAAGAATCAACCTATTTTCGAACCACCTCGAGATAACATTAAGCCTGGAAAAGGGAATTCTCGTAAGTATTGTGATTATCATCAAGCTTCGGGTCATGATACAAACGACTGTGCTAGTTTGAAGGACTTTATTGAAAGGAAAGTACAAGGCGGAGCTTTAATTCGATATGTGGTCGCGTAAACCAATCAACAAAGAGAGACAGAGGGCCTGTTCCCGTAGCTCAACCAGTTCAGCAAGTGTTACCTGCTCCCGAACAGCCTGCAAGGCATGTGATAGATGTCATCACTGGGGGTACTTCTGGCAAACTCGTTGGAAAAAAGCGCCGAAGCTATTTGGATTCGATTCATGTCGTATGCGATGTGGTGTACCCTCCCAAGATCGCCAGACCTTATCCGAAGTTCGGTAATCTCTTTTCTTGATGAAGATTACCCTTCGGAAATTATCGAACCGCATTTAGGGATCATTGGTGTTGATGCACAAGTGGGTTGGTGAGATATGAAACGGATGATGGTGGATAATGGGTCTTCAGAGATATTTTGTATGCCCACGCTTATCGTGAGAATGCACCTAGATGGTAGAAAGATGGAGTTGGGACGAGAAGCTCCTTTATATGGTTTTAGTAATGACCCTGGTTAAGGTGGTGGAACTATTGAATCGCCAAATATCTTGAACGGCCCCCAACAGTAGAAATTATTTGCAAATTTTATGTTGTAAATGTAGATTCTGCTTATAATGCTATTTTGGGAAGGCCTGCTCTAATTGCTTTGCAAGCTGTGACCTCTATTCCTCATTTCAAAATTAAATTTCCTACGGCTCATGGGGTCGGCGAGGTGAAGGGGGATTTGGATCTGGCCAGAAGATGTTATAGAAATGCTGTGATCACTTCGGGAGTGGGAATATCAAAGCAGAAGCATGCTATGGCAATAGAGATCGAACCTTTCACAGAAAGTAGTTCTGAACCATTGGTCATGCCAGCTGAAGAAACGGAGGAGATAGATCTCATCCCGGGCAAAGCAAACAAAACGGTGAAAATAGGTTCGCATCTGCCGGAACCTCTCCGGACGAATCTTATAGAACTCTTGCAAAGCTATATTAATATTTTCGCCTGGGAGCCTCAGGATATGCCGGGGGTAAGCAGGGATATTGCTGAGCATCGGCTGGAGATAGACCCGTCGAAGAAGCCAGTCCGACAGAAGAGGAGGATTTTCGCACCTGAACGTCAGCGAATAATTGATGAAGAGATTGCAAAATTATTGGCAGCAGACTTCATCTTCGAGATTGACTACCCGCAGTGGATGGCAAATGTGGTGCTGGTACAGAAGCAAAATGGTAAATGGCGAGTCTGCATCGACTATACTGATTTAAATAAGGCTTGTCCGAAGGATTTTTACCCTTTACCCCACATTGACCAACTAATCGATGCCACTTCGGGGTATGCTTTATTAAGTTTCATGGATGCATTCTCTGGTTACCATCAAATTTCCATGTGTAAGAAGATATACCAAGACGCGCGTTCATTACGCATCGTTCGGTATATGCTTATAAGAAAATGACCTTGACCTCATTAATGCCGGAGCCACATATCGAGAATGATGAACCATGTTTTCGATATCACCGGGTAGGAATATGGAGGTGTATGTAGACGATATGATTGTCAAAAGTATGTTGGTACATAAACATCTGGATGATTTGGAAGAATGTTTTCAGACAATTCGTCAGCACAATTTGAGATTGAATCCCACTAAATGCACCTTCGGTCTAGGGGCTGGCAAATTTCTGGGATATCTTGTCAGTCAGAGAGGAATCGAAGCCAATCTTGAGAAGATTCAAGCGATCCTGAACATGAAGACTCCTCAGTCATTTAAAGATGTTCAACGTCTGACTGGAAGGATTGCAGCTTTAAGGAGGTTCATGTCCAAGTCGGCGGAAAGATGTCTCTGGTTCTTTGATACATTGAAAGGGTAGAAGAATGCAAAGACGTTTCAATGGACTTGAGTGTGAGGACGCTTTTCGTGAGCATCAAGTCCTATTTATCTTGACACCTTTGTTGGTGAAGCCCGCCTTCTGCTTGAACCTTTATATTTGTACTTAGCGGACTAGTTCATTGGCGGTAGGAGCGCGGTTTTGGTGCGTGAAGTTGAAATAAGCAGACACCGGTTTATTATGTAAGCCATGTCCTTCGGGATCTTTGAAACAAGGTACCGAATATTGAAAAGTTTGCTTTTCGCTTTAATAAGCGCTAATCAAAAGCTTAGGCAATACTTCCGGTAGATTGGTAATAGTATATCTGAATCGACCTTTAAAAGAAGATTATGGGTAAACCCGAGGTATCGGGGAGATTAGGCGCATGGACGATGGAGTTGTCACAATTTTTCATTGAATATCATCCCCGAATCGCCATCAAAGGGCAAGCCTTGGCTGATTTTGTTGTTGAATGCTCGTTTTACGAAGTCGATGAAGTTGTAGCGAGAGATGAAGGATCGAACAGAAGCGCTTGCTTAGTTCTTCAATGACGCGAGTTCGTGGGCGTTGTATGCGAGATGGGTCTTCTACCACGGACGTCGATGGAGCAAGTATTATTCGACGAGTCCCGGAGGATTCAAGGTACAACAGCCATCGATTTCAGTTCAAAGCAACAAACAACGAAAGTTGAGTATGAAGCGGTACTTGCGGGTTTACTTGTTGGCAAAAGAGTCTTGAAGTGCAAAGAATAATTATCTTTAGTGATTCTCGATTAATCGTTAAGCAAATTTACGGGAATATGAAGCTCGAGGCCCAAAATGATCAAATATCTAATGAAATTGAAGGAGCAACTTCATGATTTCCAATCTTATGAGTTTCAAGGATCGAGCGTAATAACAATTCAATTGCCGATGCACTCTCCAAATTAGCCACTACGGATGTTAACGTCTTTGATGGGTCGGTTTATTTAGAAACTTTGCAACATCCTAGTGTCCATTATGAATCAGTAATGTGCATTGACCAAACCAACTGCTGGTTGACTCCATATATAGAGTATCTGGCAGATGGCGTCTTACCTTCGAATCGGATGCTCGCCAAAAAAAATTAAGTATAAAAGTGCTAATTTTGTTCTAATTGATGGAGATCTATTCCGAAGAGCTTTCTCATCTCCATTATTGAAATGTTTGACTCCATCTGAATCTGACTATGCTCTTCGGGAAGTACATGAAGGTATTTGTGGTGACCATATGGCGGCTAAGTCATTAGCCTATAAAATACTTCGTCAGGGATACTATTGGCCTACCATCTTTAAAGAAGCAACTGAGTATGTCAAGAAGTGCGAGAAATGTCAGATCAACAAATCGATCCACATCACCACCACCGTAAGAGCTATACTCGATCTTATCTCCTATACCCTTCATTGTCTGGGGGTTGATATCTTCGGGTCCATTACCGAAAGCTAAAGGTCGGTCGACTTCGTCATAGTTCTTTATTGATTATATGACTAAGTGGGTGGAGGCAAAACCACTTGATCGATAACGAACAGAATGCCTAAAGTTTATAAAGGAGTCGGTGGTGTTTCGCTTGGATTCCTAAAGTGTTGATATCGGACAACGGGCGCCCGGTTTGTGGGATCGAAATTTGAGGCATTCTTGAAAGAACTGGGATTCAACATAGAAAGACCTCGATGAGCTCATCCACAATCAAATGGACAAGTTGAAGTGACCAATGAACGTTGTTGAATGGAATCAGCGAAGATTAAATGAAGCCAAGGCGGATGGCGGAAAGAGCTACTTAGTGTGTTGTGGGCTTATCGAACTACTCCAAGGACTACAACAGAGATTCACCCTTTAGATTGGCTTATGGTAATGCGATGCCTTAGTTCGGTTGAAATTGGATCTCCAGGTCTTGGTCACCCAATTCGAGAGAAATTTACAATGAGGAAGGGCTTAAGGCCAACCTCGATTTACTTGAAGAAGAAAGAAAAATTTTTTAACTGGGTTGGCGACTTATCGTGAAGAGTGGCTAAGCACTATAATAAGGGAGTAAAATGTCGAAGGTTCGAAGTGGGAGATTTTGTCCTCAGAGAAGCCGAAGCATCTACACCTCAGAATATAGGAAAGCTGATGCCAAACTGGGAAGGACCGTATGAAATAACTGAAGTGCCGAAGCCGGGAACTTATCGATTGAAAGCATTAGATGGATCAGCAATTAAGAATACTTGGCACGCTGGCAGGCTTAGAAAGTACTTTCAGTAAAAATGATGTATGTACATGGGAAGGCTGTAAATATTTATGTCATCATCAATAAAAGTTCCCTTTTTTCTCGAACAAATTTTGTCTTCATTGCTGATCAGACCATCGGTGTTAGGAGGTTCGGGTGGACTCGCTGGCCATTCGATGGCAGCCTCTTTGGCAGGTGGTCCTTATGAGTTTGTCAGGCCCTTCGTGGTAGGCAAACGTCATTGGTGTTAGGAGGTTCGGGTGGACTCGCTGGCCATTCGATGGCAGCCTCTTTGGCAGGTGGTCCTTATGAGTTTGTCGGGCCCTTTCGTGGTGGTAAACGTCATTGGTGTTAGGAGGTTCGGGTGGACTCGGCCGCCATTCGATGGCGACCTCTTGATGGTGGTCCTTATGAGTTTGTCGGGCCCTTCGTGGTGGTAAATAAACGTCATTGGTGTTAGGAGGTTCGGTGGACTCACCGGGCCATTCGATGGCGACCTCTTTGGCGGTGGTCCTTATGAGTTTGTCGGGCCCCTTCGTGGTAGGCAAACGTCATTGGTGTTAGGAGGTTCGGTGGACTCGGCGGGCCATTCGATGGCGACCTCTTGGCGAGTGGTCCTTATGAGTTTGTCGAGCCCTTCGTGGTAGTAGCAAACGTCATTGGTGTTAGGAGGTTCGGGTGGACTCACCGGCCATTCGATGGCGACCTCTTCTTCGGTGGTCACTTAGACCTTGTCGGGCCCTTCGTGGTAGGCAAGTGTCATCTTTAAGACGTTGTCGAGCCCTACGTGGTAGGCAATTGTCGACACTTAGACCTTGTCGGGCCCTTCTTCGTGGTAGGCAAGTGTCATCTTCGAGACTTTGTCGGGCCCTTCGGGGGTAGGCAAATGTCATCTTTTAGTTTTGTTATGCTTTTAGGGGTAAACAAATTCCTAACGAAGCGAGATATGTCTCACACTTCTTAACTAATAAGTATCCCTCTACTTTATTACCTAAAATTTTTCTAAGTGTTGAGTTCGAAAACTTCATTCTTACACTTCATCATTATATGGCATGTTTAGTTGTTATCTAATAGTTCAAGTTCAAAGACACATGAAGGGGTTGGTGCATTTTTTTCACTTAATGAAATGATGGAGTATTGGCGGATAATAAACCAAGTCATAAGGAATGAAACTATTTTCATTAAATATTTAATTTAATTACACTATTGACAATTTTTACGAGATATCAGAAATTAAAGATGAAAAAAACATAAATAGCAAACATCGACTTCAGACTCCATCTTCATCTCAAGAATCAAGTAAGGATGGATCCAGATTGGTAGATGAGATTCTTCTCCTTGCCACGACTTGAAAAAGCTCATAACTCTCGGAGTATATCTTCATTATTTCTCCATTAATCTCGTCCCGAGAGTTCCTGTTACTCTTTCGCATATTTGTTTACGAAGGTCGCTGGTTAATGGAGGCCCAAGGTCCCGAAGAGCCTTGAGCTCTCGGATTTCCTCCTCAAGTTTGAGCCGCTTTACTTTCATGTGACGATTTTCTGCACCTCCAACTTATGGATGGTCTTGGTCAAGATCTTTGCATCAGCCTTTAGCTCCTCGATCTTTTCCATCCTTATCTCGCTCCTCTGAACCAAGTCAACGTTCATTTTCACGATTTCCTCGTGCTGAGCTTTGGTTGACTTTAATTCTTCCTTGGAGGCCTTCACATCTCCTTTGGCTTGGGCTAACTCTCGTTGAAGACCTTCGTTTGTATGAAGAAGGCATTCATGTTGAGTTTTCTCCTTCGCCAAGGCAGACTTCAGCATGGCATTTTCCTTCCTCAAGATCTCTTCTTCTGCTTCAGCTTCGAGAGATCTTGGACGAAGACGTCCGAACACTGCACTGCACTGGCCTGTGTATTTCCAATATCATTTGATTAGTTTTCAGATATATAAACATGCAGATAAATTCAGAAGTAAAGAAGATACTCATTTACCTTCGCCAAGTAGCTCATGCCTTCACTAAGTAGATCTCCATTCGAACTATTCCCAAACCGATGATCGTCGGTTTCACGAACAAAGGTGTTGAATAGTTGGAATGGAAAATGAGCATTGAGTCGGGGCCACATTGTTGGGGAGGCCATGGCTTCCCGATCAATCTCGGTGGTTTGTTCTCTTGGTGGGGAAGGTGGAGGTTCTTCACGAAGAGGTGAGGGGTCTACGTGTACGGTTTCAGGAGAAGGAGATCGAGCAGGCGTGCGTTCAGGAGTTGGCGAGGGAGCAGGAGATGAACCAGGGTGAATGTCTGATGGCTGTTTTCTTTTTCGGGAAGGCGTGTGGGTTGGTTCGGTTGGTTCATTATCAGGAACAGGGGTTTCTGTGGATATGATTGGAGGAGTGACAACCGAAGAAGTAGGGACTCGAAGCTCTTCGGCAGTCAAAGGAGTTATTTTAGTTCTTATTTTCTTTACACGAAGGACTTTAGCCCGGTCGTGCAAAGGAATATCGAGAAGACTTCTCCTAACAGGGATAGGTTCGGAGGTTGGGGGATTGGGATTAGTTGAGGTTGTTTGGGGGGTTGCTTCGGGGATTGTTTCAGGATCACTGTCAGGGTTTGCTTCTGGTTGGGTGGTTTTGGTTCGTTTGGCGGATCTTTTTCTTCGACGAGGTCGAAGGTTTTCTTCGAAATATTAGATTAAATCGTTTACGAGGTTCGTCGGTTTGAAGGGAAGAAGTTGGAGGATCGACGGTAGAAGGGTTACACAGGAAGATCCTTCTACCGGGTGCTCTACACTTGCATCGATTTTTCCCCGCCAAAAAAATTCCAGTCTCTCTCACCTCCAGAGAGTCGGTTTAATCGAGATATCTTGCAAAAACCACACATCAGAATATGTATCACCTATACAGCTCCAAAAATTATATTGCGAAATTAATCCAAACTTACATTTGTGATTATATAACCAAGCTTGTTTGGTCAGAAGTGTAAAACTCCATTCCTTTGGAGGAATTTTCCTCAAGAAGTCCGCCATCTCCCTCACCCGTTCTTCGGATATATCACCAAAGTCAGCAGAGACTTGGTCAGAGGTGGTCCATTCTGGAAGGGAAGAAATCTCAGGCCCCGTGATGAAAAACCACTTCTCGTGCCAACCTTTATTGCTGGAAGGAGTGTTCATCAAAGGTCTCCTCTCGAACCTAGTATTAGGTCGAGGAGATTGCTTACTCAATACTTTGAAACCCCGTTCTCGGGACCTACCAGCGAGAGAAGAGGTGAAGAAGATGTCAACAGAGGGAGTAATCCCAAGTTCGTGATGAAGGCAATGAATGCCGTGATGTGGATGTAGGAGTTGGGCACTAGTTGGTAAGGCCCACTCCTATAAACCCTAAAAGGGTAATGATGAAGACATGAAGAGGTAGTGAACCCCTTCTCCGGAAGAGTAACCTTAGACGGGCGACCCAACCGTCCGTCATTTGGTACATCGCTCTTCGAGAGAGGCGAAGCCCTTATTGCATACATGTCGGGAATCGATAACGACTCTGAGAGTCACGCATATTTCCGATTCAAATGACAGAGGAACGAATGTTGGCATTAGGAAATTGTTCCCGCCTTTTTGAAGAAATCAAGTAGAAGAAGTCGAAGAAGGGTTTCCTCCCATAGTAGATGATTGAGGGTTAGAGCTTGAACCCTCTTGATTAGGGTTTGGATTGGGAGAAACGATCTTTGATGGGAGTTGCACGAAAGGGGAGTTCTCTTAGAAATTTCATCACCATTGTTTCGATTTTGTGAAGCGGAGAAAAGAAATTTGCGAGAAAAGAAGAAAGCTCTAAGGTTCAAATTTTGAATTAGCGGGTAAAACCGCTCGAAATTGGTAAAGTTTACCTTTTATAATTGACAGTTACTGCACGGTAATTAAGGCGGCGGCACATTTAATTCAACGCAATGATGATGAATGGGAAGGGTTTCATCTGCTTTTTAGACCTAAATATCTTCACTTTCGTGGGCTTGCATCTATTGGGTTTCTCACTTTTGTACTGATGACAATTTGGGCTCTGCAAGTTTTTCACTCTGGATCTCTTATGATTTTTCACGAGATGGTTACATCCTCGGGCCTATAATTTTTATAGTCTTTCATTAAACACCTGCTTAATATAAGACTAGGGGTAATGTTGGGCCATAATCCTTTTCTTTATTGGTAAAATTATTGGGCCCCTCCTTGGATCATGTTAGGTTAAGTCGTGGTTGGATCTCATTCACTTGGGTCATTCTTATTATTTGGGCTTAATCATTATATTGGCCCATTATATAAATTATCACTTAATCCCAATTTTGACCAAATGAATCATTATGCCAAATGACGTTTGACTATTGTGTTACGCCACTTTCTTTGCATGGCATTAATGAGGATGGGACTCAAATGACCGTGAGAATAAAAGCAATAATAGAGGGATGAAAGTAGATCATTTTACTTTTCTAATTTGAAGTGACCCAAGTAAGGGAAAAAAGGTGTCGAGAAGGTGGTGGGTGGCACGATAAACCTGGATAGTAGAACATGCATGGGGCTAAGATCACATAAGAGGGTAAGAATACGTATATTTTTTCATTAGAATTCTTATTCTATCTCTCTCCATACACTGTATAATATTTTTCTCTCCATTGTTGACCTTGTGATCGCGCATCAGATCTCTCTCACTCACGGAAATTTATCCTCGACGATCGGTAGTCAAGCTTTTTGGTGTTGACTTGTTGAACTGTGCAGGATATTGGACGCGTCTTGGTGATTGGGACGTGGAGAAAGATCCTGGCGTTAACACCTACCAATTGGGATAATTTGGTTCAGTTCATCTTGAAGTTCAACGAACATTTCATGAGGTCCAAAATCCTAAAGCTCATCTTTGCTTCCACTGTGTACAAACTTTGGGCAGCTAGAAATTCTATGGTATGACAAAACAAAACCACCTCCACTCATTTTGGCTAAAGAAATTGTCCAACTTATAAAAGCTAGGCTCTCCTCATCTTCAAAGTTTCAAAAGGCGGCCCAAAAATGTTCTTCGCAGAAAGTCTGTGTAAGTAAGCATGGGCTAAGCGATTTCCCCTCTCTGGGTTCCTTTTCTTTCCTTCTCTCTTAACTCCCCTTCGTTTCTTTCCGTTAACCCTTTACTTCCTCTTCTATTTCCCACTCTACCCCCAACTACTATTTCCGTCCTACCATTCTTTTCTGTTTTCCTTTTCTGTCTTCCTCCCCATCCGGCCTCCTTCTCCGTCCTCCTTGTTCCCCTCCCATCTTTCTCCTTCCTTGCCTCCCCTTCCTAGATTATGGTTGATCATCCGCTTCTCTCGGCCGGTAATACTGTCAGCAGCTCCTCCAAAGATGTTTTTGTTGAGTTTGGGGTTTCCAATCCTAACTCCCATGTTGATGATTTTGTTATGGCCGAATCAGCCCCTGTCTCTATTTTGGTTTCTCATGGCTCTGGGGGCTCCTCTGATGCACACAGTGAGGCGAATGTAAATCTGGAGTCGCAGTTGAGGCCCGATATGTCTGAGATATTCAAAGCTGCACAACAGCTCTCCCAGCAAGACCGAATTGATGCTGCTGATGAGCGTAAAAAGTGTAACACTCCTATGGAATTCATAAAGGCTCATGGCTTCACTATTCAGAATGTCAATGATTATGTTAATAAAGGAAAATCTATTAGGCTAGTTGTTGACCAAGACTTGTTTGTCAAAAGTGCTCTGCGAACTTCAAATGAGCAGGTTAGCTTTGCCCCAGTCTCTGGGTTGCACTCTGACGTTGGAATGGAAGAGGGGGAACTGCTTGGCCCCTCGGTTCGTGCAGACCCTGGTTGTGAGAAGGTTCCAATAGCGAGTGGGAGTGGTCTTGCTCCATCCATTTCGACTGAAGTTTTGCCTGGCTCTTTAGGAACTGACCCTCTTCCAGGCTCGCCGGCAAAGAAAACTTGGAGTGCCATTGTGGCTCAGAGTGATAAACCGTGTTTTCAGCTGGATTACTTCCCTCCTTCCCCCCCCCCCATCTGACAAGGGGTTGATTCGCATCAGGCCTCCTTCTGAAGTTCTACTAGAGGGGGAACTGATAGACTCCACTACGACGCTTTGCGTGAAAGGTGGTCGCCCCTTCGATCGTTCTAAAGACAAATACGCCGAATTCGTTGCAAACACCTTAACCCTCCGCCTATACGTAGACTGTAATTTTGAGACAATCGTCATGTTGAATGACCCTCGCTTATATCAAGTCGGTAATCTCACAATCAATCGACGATTGATCACGGTAGAAGACGCCACACACAACTATGAATCATTGTATGATAAAACAAATCAATCTCGAAGAAATAACTAAGAAAAATACTTAAATTCTTCAAAGAACCAAAAGTAGAGAATAACCTCATAAATATATCAATAATGAATAATGATAATGTGTCATATTACATCAACTCACACTCTATTTATACTACTCAAAACAATCCAAATCCTAATAGAAATTTATAAACTATAACCCTAATTCTATAAGAAAATAGAAGTCAATTTGGAAAAGGAATTACAATTAAAAGAAATCTAATTACAATATAAAGTCGATTTGGAAAGGAATTCTAATTAAAAATAAATCCTAATTACAATAGAATTTAAAATTAAGAATCCAAATAAAATCCTTCACCGCGTGGGATTTTCATAATAATTTTCAGTAAGTAAATATGTTGACTTTGTTAAGAAGATTAAATTAAAATCATATTAAATTAAAAATCGAATGTCCAAATTAACGCCCTCTTTGGATTTCAACTCCTCTTCGATTTTCTTCTTGGATCGATTTCGTTTCAAATTTGTTTGACATCTTCTAGCGCTTGCACAATCCATTTGAGATCGCATTTTGTTCCTCTTTGTTTCAAATGTTGCCGATCCCCACGCCCCTTTAAAAATCTTTGGAATTAACTTGAAGAGCAAAGTAGAGAATCCACGCACGCTACGTCCTCATCATCACGCCACAATATCACCATATTAATCATTAATGATAAAAAATCAAATCAATCTCAAAGAAATAACCGTCTCTCTCAAAGTGGTAGTTGTCCCTAATTCCTTGGAATATCAAAATGTAGCTCTTCTTCTCGTTTACTCACTTTTGGACATTCTCAGTTAGTTCAGCTTTAAATGGGTTCAGAGAAGGCCCCCGACCCTGGGGCTTATGATCTCCTCCTTTTCCACGAGATGTTTGACTTGGTGGCAAAGGGCCCAAAGTAGGTTGCCCCTCCCCAAATCATGTCTCTGTCTTTCCTTTTGTTTACTCTCACATGTGGTTCACCTTTGGCAGATGGGGCTTTGACTCTGAAAATCCCTTGTAGGGAAATTAAAACTTATTGATGAAAAGGAATGTAGGGACCTAAAGCAAAAGGCTAAGCTATCTTTCAATCATGGACCTTCCTCTAAGAAAAAAATAAAAAGGGGGGGACCCCAAACTTTCTTCTTAACCTTTTATGGTTAATTTTTGATCAATGAATATTAGAGGTGTAAATAGTAGGGCCAAGCAGGCCAGTGTTCAGAATCTCATTAGGAAATTTGCTATCTCTTTTGTTAGCCTTGTGGAAACTCGGGTCAAAGCTCCCAATTCCAGTTTTGTTGCTAAGTCCATCTGTAGGAACTGGACGTGGCTATTTAACTATGAATACCATGCTAATGGGAGAATTTGGATTGGTTAGGATCCTGATATTTGGAATGTCACTGTTGTTACTAAATCTTCCCAACATATTCATTACCTTATTGCTTCTTTGGAACTCAACATAAATTTTTTTGTTACGATCATCTATAGCCTCAATACTTCTGCCAAAAGGAAACTTCTTTGGGATCTTCTTCGAACTGTTCACTCCTCTATTGCCTCTTCTTGGTGCATTCTGGGTGATTTCAATGAGGTTCTCCATCTGTCTGAAATTAATGGGGGGAATGAGTTGTGGGATAGCGGCATGCAGGATTTCAAGGACTGCATTGGTGACATCTCTCTTGTCGACCTTAGGGCTGTGGGCCCATGCCATACCTGGTGGGACTCAAGCTGCTCGTCTCCTATTTATCGGAAGTTGGACAGAGCAATGGTCAACTCTTTTGGCTCCATCAGTTCCCTTCATCTCAGGCTATTTTCTCCCGAGGGACCTTTCTGACCACTGCCCTGATATTGTTTAGACGGGTCTACAGCTTCCTCGTATCCCAAAATTGTTTCAATTCTTCAATTTTATGATCGATTTGGATAATTTCCATAGTACTGTCTGAAATGCTTGGGACATCCACGCCCCGGGTGATCCCCTGCAAGCTCTTGCGGGGAGACTTAAATCTGTAAAGAGGGCCCTTATTAGTCTCAACAAGAATCTAGGGGACCTATCCTCCAATGTGGGTCATACTAGAGCCCTCCTTCACGCTACCCAACTTGCTATTCCCTTTGATCCTTATAATCCATCTCTCCTTGAAAGGCAGAAGTCTCTCACTGACAATCTATGGGCAACTCTATTTTGTGAGGAACAACTTCTCAAACAAAAGTCCAGAATCCAATGGCTCAAGGAGGGTGATCGGAACACAGGTTTCTTCCATAACCAGGTTAAAACTAGGTGGAATCAGAACAAAATCCTATCTATTACCAATTCGGATGGACAGCTCATTACTGGGCAGAATGAAATCCAGCAGATTATAGTACACTATTTTCACTCTGTTTTGGGGTCCCCCTCTTCAGCCAGCTTCTCTGAGATACGGGACTTGGGTGGTGATGTTATAAACCTTGTCTCTTCCGCCGATGCCTCTACTCTTGACAGAGATATCTTCGATGCTGACATTCTTTCCGCTCTCAAATCTATGAAAAAGAACAAGAGCCACGACCCTGATGGATTTAATGTAAATTTCTTCTTGGCCTGTTGGGACATCGTCGGCCTGATTTTCACCTCTGCTATTAAATCCTTTTTCCAACAGGGCTGCTTATTAAGAGGGTCAAACTCTACTGCCATTGTTCTTATTCCTAAAATCTCAAACCCTACCTCTATGCAAGATTATAGGCCTATTTCATGCTGTAACACTACCTACAAATGCATCTCCAAAATCCTTGTGAGCAGGCTTAAAGGTATTCTTCCTAAGATCATTTCTCCTTTTCAAGCTGCTTTTGTCCCGAGGAGGAGGATTGGAGATAATATCCTTATTTCTCAGGAGCTTTTTCGGAATTATCATAAAAATTCAGGTCCCTCCAGATGTGCTCTAAAAATTGACCTACAAAAAGCTTTTGACTCTATCTCTTGGGATTTCCTATGGGAGGCTCTGAAGGTCTTTAACTTCCCCCCGAAGTTCATTTTCTGGGTCAAGGCCTGTATTTCCTCAGCTTCCTTCTCGGTGAAAATTAATGGTAGCCTCTATGGATATTTTAACGGAGAAAAGGGTCTTCGCCAAGGAGACCCTCTATCCCCCTACCTATTTGTTATCGCTATGGAAGTCCTCTCCATCCTGATCTCCAAGGAAATGGTAAAGCCCAATTTTAAATTCCATTAGAAAATGAAACAACTACGGCTGACTCATTTCTGCTTCGCGGATGATCTGATCCTCTTCTGCAATGGGGATATCCAGTCAATAAACATCCTCAAAGGATGCCTTACAAATTTTTCCTCCATTTCGGGCCTCCACCTTAATGTTGCAAAAAGTATGTGCTACTTGGCAAATGTCCCGCCGGATGATTCTGCTGCCATCCTTGCCTCATTGGGCTTCTATTTGGGATCCTACCCTGCCAAGTTCCTTGGTGTTCCCCTTATAACCTCAAAGCTCAGCCTTGTGGACTATCGGCCTTTACTCGAAAAGATTACTCGCAGGATCTCCTCCTGGATAAACCGATTTTTGTCCTACTCAGGGAGGCTCCAACTCCTAAAATCTGTACTGTTTGCCATCCAATCCTACTGGTCTTCTTTTTTTACCCTCCCTGCAATTGCTTTAAAGGAACTAAAAGTCATTTTCAGCAGATTGCTATGGAAAGGCCCTTCTCTCTCAAAATTTGGGGCTAAAGTGGCTTGGAGCAAGGTTTCTCTTCCATTCTCTGAGGGAGGTCTTGGCCTCAAGCAATTGGATTTGTGGAATAAAGCTTCCATTCTGCATCATCTATGGAATACTATTAACCCAGCTTCTACTTCTGTTTGGGCTACATGGGTTAGAACTTTTGCTCTTAAAGGTAAGCATTTCTGGTTCATGAACATCCCAAACGATTGCTCTTGGATTTGAAGGAAAGTCCTCAATTTAAGGATTATTGCTTTGCAGCATAACTCCTTTTCTATTGGAGATGGTGGCCTCACTAAGCTATGGTTTGACCCTTGGATCTCTGGCTATACTCTGGCCTCCTCCCCTAATTCCCCTCTCATCTCTAATTTTGTTATAGGCCCTAGTTCCTTGGTTAGCAGCATTATCTGTAACTCAAACTGGGTCCTCCCTATGTCCAACCATCATGCGGTTATCGAATTCTGGCATTTGTTCACTCCAGCTTTAAGATGTGACTCTTCTAGAGAGGATTCCATCAGTTGGGATAACGTTAAGGCCCCTTGGGTTTCAGTCTCTACCATCTGGAGCTCCCTCTGTGCTGCGGGTAATATTGTGTTGTGGGATAAGCTTGTCTGGCACCCTTTCATCCCTCTAAGGTATTCTTTTATCCTTTGGCTTGCTTTCGAAAATGGGCTTCGTACCTTGGATAGACTTGCACGCTTTGGCCTTGGAGTTAATCAAACATGCCTTTTATGCAATACTCAAAATGAATCCTTTAAACATCTATTTTTCAACTGCCCTTTCTCCTTTCATCTCCTGGTCTCGGTGCTCCGCCAATGTGGGTGGAAGGGATTTTCCAGGGACTGGTCCTCTCTCATTTCTCGACCCATTACTCCTGTTCACCATGGCATTCTCCACTTAGGATTTGCTACGGTTGTCTATCACATTTGGCAGGAACAGAATGCTAGAATTCATGCTAAAAGGGGTACTCCGGTTCGGGCTATTACTGCTACTGTGGTGCAGATTGTGAAATGCAAGCTTCATTCAGTCCACAGATTCTAAAAGGTTAAAGATCGGCCTTGGTTTACTCAACTTGCGATTTGACTTCCTTTCGGGGTCTGGTCTGTATGGTTTGTTATCCAGATTGTTGGCTGCTGATGCTGGGCTACGGACTGGGCTATGGACTGCTAGGGATGCTTCTACTGGCTGCTTCTTTATGCTGTTGGCTGCTACTCTATGCGCTTTTGCTGGCTACCACTCTATGCTGCTAGGGAGGAGGTTGTGTTTGACTACCATTGCTACTATGCTATGTTTGGGGTGTCCCATACTTCTACCCCCATGGGTTTGGTTTGCTTAGTTTAATACTATTGTTGAGGCTACAGAATGGCGACCTGCTGTGTTTCTCCTGGTTTCTTCTGCTGTATCTGGTTTGGCAAGTTGGTTTAGGATTTCTTGGGTTCTTTTGCCACTGAAAGAAAGCGTAGAGAAAAGGGGGCTCCTATTCCTGGCTGCCTGGTTTCCTTTTGAGCTGCTAGGGTGGCTGCTGATTTTGGCTCTTCTACTTCGGGTTTGTGCTGCTTCAGTTGGGAGCTGTTGTTGCTGCTGCAGAAAACCAGCTGGGTTCGTAGTTGTGCTATTGGCTGCTGCTACTACGTGGCTACTTGTTGGGTATGATGTTGGTCTACTGCTGCAACTGCTACTGCTGCTTGTTGCTGATTACCGTCCTGGGTTGTTTATGTTATGGTCTATAGTCTGTGGGCAGTTGTTTGTGCTTTGTTGGGTTGTTCTGCATACTCCGTTTATGGGTTGTTTTGCTATGATTATAATTTTTCTTCAGGATTGGTTTGTTGCAGTTTGTATTGACTGTTCTCAAGCCATTTTGTTGGTTGTTTATTGTTGTTGTGTTCCATGTTAAATCCTTGTATGCTAGTGTCTGGCTTGGGTTTACTACTGCCATCATAGGGCCTGTCCTATGATGGCTATGGTATACTGATTGGGCTTTGACCCATGTACTTTGTTCTTATTCTTTTTTTTATTTCAGTCTAAATTTAGCAAAAAAAAAATGATCTCGTATCACATATGGTTGTAATTACTTATTAGTTCTTTTATTTCCCGTATACATGAGGGTTTCCAAGTTTGTTCCTATAGGTTGATCATCTTGAGGCCTGTCTTTTGATGATTCCCCTATAGCTTCTTGGGTATGCCCTTTAGCCTTTGTATTTATGGTTCTTTTATCAAACACAAACTTAGCAAAAAAAAAATAAAAAAATTAAACCTTCAAATCACGTTTATATTAGAGCGTTACAATCTAACTATATTTTGTTGTGTCAGTTGGCATTTGAGACTAGATAATTGTATCCAAATAAAGTGACCACTAATTGAACCTCGTGCGTTACCTCAATGGTTTTTTTAGTAGTTGGTGAAAACTGAATTCTAGAGCCAAAAATTGCGTAACTTGTATTGTTGGAACGAGACCACAAGTAATTTTTATTTGTCTTCAAGAAAATAAAAAGAAAAAAAAATGTGTGCTATCATCCGTCCATCCTAGAGTACTATAAATATTCATACATTCCCGCATATACTAACTTAAACATGTTTTAGATTGCAATAATAATCCTAACTTAAATTCCAAGTTCTATACACCTTTACATAACTGAATATCAAATAATATTACAAAACATAATACTAAATGTATTTATTACAATAACTTCTTAAGTTCAATTAAACACATGCACTTAATAATAAATTACTCCGCAACCTTGCTTTTTCCTTTATCTTTCCCAGAAGTACCAACGTGGTCGATTTTAACTGAAAATATTATATTGAATGCAAGAGTGAGCAAAAGCTTGCTCAGCAAGGAAATAAACAGTTGAATATAATGGAACATAAATAATTATAACAAAGGAAATTTAATTCATAAGATACTGAGAAAAACAGTTCTTTAAAAGTTATGAGTTTAAAAATCAAGCTTTTGCATGTTGTAGGGTCAAATGACCAATGAACTCTGTACTACTATTGACAGTACTAAAACTGCAATCCATGGATACAAACAACTATTATAACTGAAATATACCCTAGAGTCCTAGACTTGTATTTTAGGGGATCAACCTAAGTACCCTATATTGTGCACAACATTGAATAATGACACATTACATGTCCTTCGAAATCATTGTAAGGACCGAGAATTTTATATGATTATATATGTATATTTTTATGAATAAATTTTTTTTTACGAATCGTCTTAAGCATATGAGTGAATATGTTTTATATGATATGAATTAAATAAGTTAGTTAATTTATTTATTTAAGTTGACTAAGAAATGAAAATGAGGCCAAGATAAATAATTAATCAAGTTGATTAAGAAAAGTAAGATAAGCTTATGTTGAAAATTAATATAGCTTGAATGTTAACCTTGAATGGTAAATAAAAAAGTTATAATCATTAAGTGATTATTAGTATGACTAATATAAGTGGATAAATATGTGTAACAATTTGTCAAGCCAATTAGGGCTAATTGAGATAAAGAATTGGTGGAACAAAAGAAAAGAGATAAGAATTTATTGAGTTAATTTTATATTATTAATTAATTAAGCTTGAGATGAAAAACATTGTAACCTAATTATATATATTAGGTATGAGAATAAATAACCTAAGTATTAAATTTATTTAAATAGTCCAAGTATATAATTATATACAAAGGACTAACTTAAGAGATTTATTTTTAATATCTCAATATATTATTATTTTAAACCTAATTAAAACAAGTCTAATTGGGTTATGTAATTAAACCAATGAGAGTAATTATTTAAAGTTCAAAGTAGTGAACTAGAAACCTTAATTAAATAACTAGGATAATGAAAATTTAATGCGTTGGACACATGTCTAATTTAAGTGGCCCAAAAGAATTAATTGTTAGCCAAATAAATATTTGTTTTGGCCCAAACTTTAGCCCAAATTGTGAGTGACCTTCTAGATGATTAAACAACAAATAAAGCATTTAACAAAAATCGAAACGTGGCAAAAAGAGGGGAGAGAGTCGGGCATTAGAGGGAGAAAAGAGAGCACATGGTTAAATTCATTTTTGAAATCCTAGTATACTAACCCACCTAGCTATTTGTTCCCTATAAAATCCCTAGCCTTTATTTGCTAAGATATGGAAGATTTGCAAGGAGATATGCTAAGATACTGGAAGATATAATGTATACATATATATGTTATATATACACATTTTACTAGCCTATAAATAAAGTCTCTCTCATTGCTAGCAAAAAGGTTTTTTTTTCATTTTCTACTTCCTAAGTTCATAAACTAGAGAGCAAAATAGAGATAGAGAGGAACCAATAGGGTGGGCTGTCGAGCCATAGAGTGAGAGAGAGAGAGAGTTTAATTTGTGTGTTTAAAGCTTCATAACACCCTTGGAAGGAGAAGAAAAGCTACTAGAACAAAGGTATAAAAATCCTAAAACTCAAACCCTAAGTTAGTTTATGTGATTTCTTATGATTATTTTTATTAAAATAATGAACTTATGATCTTGAACCTTAGAACACTAGATCTACATGTTTTATGGTGTTTCTTGTTTAGATATTACAATTTTTAGTGTTGAAAAGCTTGAACAAAGAAGAGGTTGAAAAACTGTTTTGAAGGCCAAAAACCCTAATTTTAAGCCTAATTTGCACCATTACCATTTAAAATCTACAAATTATTGTTTAGATCTGTCAAAGAGTTAAGTTAGATCCATGAGTTGATGAACTCAAGTGGTAGCACTCAAAAATTTTGAACGAGCAAACCGTGACATCATTTTTAGCAAAACACTTCCAACAGACCAAAAATCTGGAAAAATTAAAAACATTACTGTCCAGTTTTGGCAAGGGCAGTTTTGGTCACTTTTAAAGCTCTAAAAATTCTGGACTTTTGTGGTATGATATTATATTAAGTTAACTAGTCTCTGTCCAAAGATGAGAATTTTTGGATGTCTAGAAGTTGAGATATGACTTTTACAAGAAAGTGTGATTTCAAAAGTAAACTGTTAAAACTCAGTGTGTACTACTCAGAAAAATGTGAAATTTTTACAGGAGTTAGTTTATAATAACAGGAGTCTACCATGTAATTTTTATAAGTTTTGGATAAAAGCATAATTTATGATAAATGTCAGAGTTTTGGACTGTTTTAGCCTATTTTAAACTAGAAACCCAATTTGAAAAATTGTAAGAAATATATTTCGTGACTAAAATATCATAAACTGATATTTCCCAAAACATAAAAAAAAATAATAAGTTTTTTTTTTGGTATTTTCCATTCCTTTGATTAAGTTAAGAATAAGTGAGTAAATTGAGTTATATTAAGTTATAACATTTGTTGATGTGATTTTATTGATTAATGGTCATTGAGTTATAAATGATTAATAATATAAATATCGACTAAAATATTATCAAAATATTAATAAAATTAATAAATGACTAAAATATTATTAAATAATTAATAATATTAATAAGTGATAAAAATATTAATAAATGATTAAAATATTACTAAATGATTAATAATATTAATAGATGATTAAAATATTATTAAATGATTAATAATATTAGTAAGTAATTAAAATATTAGTAATCGATTAAAATATTATTAAATGGTTAATAATATTACTAAGTGATCAAAATATTAATAATATTTCTAAATGATCAAGATATTATTTAATAATTAATATGAGGTGATTAAATATTATTAATTGATTAATAATATTATGAGATGAATAAGATATTATTAAATGATTAATAATAGTTTGAGATGAATAAGATATTATTAAATGATTAATAATATTATGAGGTGAATAAAATATCATTAAATGATTAATAATATTTGTAATCTTGGGAAGGGAATAAAATAGTATTAAGTGATTAATAATATTAAGAAGTGATTTGATATTATATGGGAGTTTAAGCTGATGATTATAACGATATTATCAATGGATGATAATATTAATAATGATTTAATGTGATATCTAATATTTATTTATGTGACTAAATGTTAGATAATTTATTATAAGAGTAGTAGTATGAATAAAGATATGTTATGCTAATTGAGAGATCAATCGTATTAATGATATGTCTTTCATGATAGATTATTTTTAGATTGCGTAGCAGTAATTAGCGATCGATGCAAGTTTCCTCACTCAAACTCGAGTTATTATGTTTCAAGCATGTCAGTGGATTAATTATTGACAATTATTCCACATCTATGATTATTGATATTTGCACCTAGTGCAAGTTTCTTGAACTTTCTCATATATTATCCTGTACAAATTATTACCTTGTGTAAATTTCTATCTCTTGTATAAGCTTTATGATATACGAATTTTTTAACTTCCTTTGATTGTCTAACCTTGCATAATTGATTGTTGTGTGCATGTTCATATGTTCATTTGGCTTTGTTCTTATGATTATTTCACAATTCTAAATTTGTTCAATGTTTATACGATAAGTAAATCCTAAAACTTATACAAATCTTTTATATTTGTACAAGCATTCAAGCTATCTTTAAAATTCAATTATACCTGAATTGTTTAAGTACTACGTTGATGAAATTTATTTCGGCTAGATTAATATTTGATGAAACATTCTATTATTTGTGAACTGATTTGTTATTGAGGATCGATGCCATTTGTTTCGACTAGACTAATATTTGATGAAACATTCTTTTATTTGAACTAAATTGTTATTGAAGATTTATGCCACTTATTTCGGCTAAATCAATATTGATATTATATGTTGAAAACATTAGCATTTATTTGAATTCAATATAAACCATATTGTTATTGTAAGACCCCGAATTTTATGAAATAAAAGTATTCAATTTTTCTTATAATTACTATTCAGTAAATGGTTAAATTGATAAAAGGTTAAAGTTAAGGGTGATATATATAAATTTTTCAAAATAAGCAAGTGGTTATAAAATATTCATTGTTGTCGGGGAATATTCGTTTGGTCGTAGAATATTCTTGTTGTTGGGGAATAATCGTACGGCGGCGCAACCATTTGTGGGCCTCATAACAGAATAACTGTCGGATGAAGAAAATGACAAGTATGAGTTTTTTTTATAAATAACGACGAAATTGTTACCGTTAAAACTATTGGAATACCCGGTGGGTAAAATACAGTAATACGTGTGATTGCACAATAGCACACGGTATTGCACAGTATTTTTGGATTATTGATTCTTACGTAAGAAGGCACTACTCAATAATTGTTACAGTAATTACTGTTTAATATTTTATTTTATTGGTTCAATAATTGCTGCGTTGATATTTTATATTATTGTTGTTTCAATAATTGTCATTTACATAATATTTCCCATTATCAGATCAATAATTCATATTATTTGAATAATATTATTAGATAGCATTATTGGCAATGTCTAGAAAGTTCTATCAAGGAGAGGTTTGGTCACCTAATTGTTTATGCCAAAGAAGAGAGAAATCTTTATCTGAAAACCCCTCTTTCACAGGAACTATTCGGTTGTCATAATTGTGATTCTGTAATATTATTTGTGAATAATTAATTATTAATTTATATGATAAGAAAATATATATTTTTATATGGTTATAAATGAAGGAATTAATGCTGATGTGTTTTATTAGTATTTTGTCGAAATGAGGAACGAAATTTGGAAATTTTCAGAAAATTAGTTTATTACTTGATTTTGTAAAATCTATAACTCTTTGTGTATAATGAGTTAGGAGATGAGTCATATATCAAAAGAAATCCCTAGAAGTAAGTTAACCGTAGAAATTGGAATCACCCAAAAATTCATTGTGGATTTTTTGTGGTGACTATTTGAATGAAACTGATCCGAATGACTCATAATCTGAAAAATCAATGTTCTTGAGATATATTGCGTGAGTTATAATTTTTAATCCGACCGTTGGATTGTTGTTATTTTTGGATATGTTATACATATATAAGTTGAGTATATGTCCACAAATTTTGAACCGTTAAAAATTAATGTATGATTTTTTTATGAATTTTAAGAGGTGACTGATTCGAAAATTAGTTTTATAAAAGATTTTGGATGAAGATTTCTAGAAGGTGGGACCCACTTTTGGTTGTTGGGGAAGATGGCTGATCTTTGGTCGGCCCCACTTGTGGTGGTTGAGTTTTATTCAAAATAACATGTGCAGAATTTTTTTTATTAATTTAGTCTCCTTTGGCGTTCTAGCATTTTCCTATAAATAGGTGCTTAAGTTAGAATTAAAAATCACACCAGAAACATAAGTTTTCTCTCTCTATATTATCGAGTGTATTTTTGTGATTATTTAGATACTTTAAGAGTTGCTATTCAGTACAAGTTTTCTTCGACTTTACATCCGATATTCCAGTCAGAAATATTGCTCTTTTTGAGGTAAGGGATTGTAAGGGTTATTATGTTTTTCAGTTTCGTATTTTTCCGATCCTCAAAAATTCTGGAAAAATTTGAAATGATAATTTGATGAGTTTTCTAGATTATGTCCAAAAATGGCGATTTTTGGATGTATAGATTATGAGTTATGAATTTTATGAGAAAAGACTATTTTAAAAGTAAACCATTATAACTCCTTGTGGTTAACTCCAAAATTGGTGAAATTTTTATTGAGAGTACATGTATATATAACAAAGAGATATACTCAGAAATTTTGAAATTTTGGACAAAAGTACAGTTATGATAAATGTCTAAATATTCGGCGATTTTGGCCATAAGAAAAATAGTAAATGAATTTTAAAAATACTGAGAAATATATGTTCAATATGGGACTATATTCTGCTAAATCCCAGAAAAGAAAATTTTCTGGAACTGATTTGGTATTTTTCATGAAAATGGACTAGTTATGAATAAATGAATTAAATATGTTATGTGAAGTAAGAAAATTGGAAAATAAGATTTTATTGCTTGAGAATCCTATATAAGGTATATGCAGATTTTTGATGAAAGTTTTGGTTATTGGTGATGAAATCTTATGAGTTTGGCATTTTAGGATGATTAAATGAATTAATTAGTAAAGTGTAAACAATTAAAATAAATTGTTTATAGGTTTAAGAAATGATTAAAATATTGTGATAATATTAATAATATTAGATTATGAGATTATTAAGTGATTTATAACATTTGGATTAAGTTGTTATGAAATTATTGATTTAAAATATTATTTAATGATTAATAATATTAGTAAATGAATTTAATGTTATTATATAATGAATAATATTAAATGGAGTTTATAATATAATGAATAATGTTATTATCTTTGTTAAATATTCGTTGAAATATTTTTTTCTTCAAATTATTTTTGATATAATATTATTCTTGAATTTTACTCCACAAAGCAGTATCATATTGACAATTTGGATATTATTGAATTTTGGATAAATTAAATTGTTAGTCTTTAAAAATTTATCCTTTTATCTCATGTGATTGATTCTTTATATCCTTGTCATGATCCTCATACTTATATTGTGATGAAAGATATCTTTGGCCTGTAGTGCAAAGATGACCTGTTGTTGAATATCTTTGGCTCGTGGTGCAAAGATGACCTGTTGTTGAATATCTTTGGCCCGTAGTGCAAAGATGACATGTTGTTGAATATCTTTGGTCTGTAGTGCAAAGATGAACTGTTAATGAATATCTTTGGCCCGTAGTGCAAAGATGAACCTATTAGTATGATTATGAACAAGAACTGTGATTTGGTATAACCATGATCTTTGATGTTTCAGGTAAAGATATGTGATAAAAATTATCTTCGTCCTGGATGAGAAGAGGAAGTTAGAACCACAATTATGGTTATGAGTTATTCACATGATTGTGGACAGGAACTGTAGATTGATGTTACTGGAATAAAATATTGTTGGTGGACTTTTAACATGGAGAATAAATAGATTTTATGGTCTATTTGACTCTTCTAATGGATTGCTCGTTCCGCTGCAACTATGGTTGAAAAGTTTTATCATCTACCATATGTTCTAAATCTCTGATTTATTGCTGACAAAGGCTATTGATAATTTAATTATCTTTAGTCATGATATTCTTTACTGGGCTATTTGTGTTCACCCTTTTGCTTCACAATTCCTTTCAGGCAATAAGAGTGTAGCTGGGTCGAACGGGGATAATAGGGGAATAGAACGGTGGTCTATAGTTGTTAAGGTTCTCCCTAAACAGTATGGAAATAATTTTATTAAGAACTTTAGATAAGTGTGTTGTATTTTATACGTCATTTAATAGTTATATTTGGTGAATCAAATAGGGTGAGACGAACCCAACGTTGGAAGGGTGTTTTGCCACTACCATACAAGATGTCTAATGATATACAAACTCGTGTTATCATAAGACAGGGTTGTGCACATCCATTTGCTTGCTGAGTATATCTACGAGCACTACCTATATAACCTTGGAGTTTAGTTGAAATATAAGTCACAATTGGAGACAATGGAGATAATTATACGTCAAGAGAAGACTCACCATTGGAAAGAACATGATAGTAATCTTCTCGTTTTTCTTTGGGGTCTATTATTGGGTTCAACCAAGAATAATTACGTGGACATATGATATCTATCATAACCTGATTATGGCCTCCCATGTACGAAGGTTTCCTTGAGCACTTCCCAAAGATTTTAATTTCTAAAATAGTTATTGACTGTACCTTTATGTAAGGTGCCATTGTGATGTGTTATCCAAGGTTGGGACATGAGTCACAGTTGGTATATATTTGTATCAAAACTCACAACATATGTTTTGTTATATTTTTCACGACAATTGTAGTAATAAATTTGTAGTTATTTTCTGTACCATGTATTTGGCGACTCAGGATAGGTTGGATGGATTGGACCTATTTTGGGGGCGTCACAGTTATGGTACACACTCATGATGTAAGATTGAGATGAACAAACCTTATAAAAAAGGGGGAATTTTATTGTCGGACATTCGACCCGCGCGCTATGTTTGAGAATTATGCATACTCTCGAGTACAATGAGGCTGATCTCCTTATGTACTGGCAGAAGAGTATGATTAATCTTTACAGTTAACTTATACTCTTGAGGTATTCAGTTTTATTAACTGACGATTCCTCTAGGAGTTCACGATCCATTTATGATGACTCATCATGAAATCTGGGAATAACCCTATGTATTGAATGTAGACACTCAAAATTTTGCATTCCTATTATTAACCATGCAGGAGGGCATAATCGTCTTCTAAAGATAACCCTGAAAGTCAAATAATTAAATCCAAACGTCGGAGAACACCTCGAGAAAGAAAATCAAGCCACATTGATAACCCCGGGAGAGAAAATCAAGCCCTGACGATAGCCTTGGGAGAACAAATCAAGCCCCGAAGATAACCCTAGGAGATCAAATTCAAGCCTTGGTAACAACCCCGAGAGATCAAATCCAAACTCCAGAGACAACTTCGGGAGGTCAAATCAAGCCCCGACGACAACCCCGGGAGAGAAAATCTATGACGCCCCCAAAACAGGTATACATCACCCATCTTGGGTCGCTAGATACATGGTACTGAATACAAATAAAAACTTATTATACAACTGTCATGTAACATACGACAAAACATAAGCTGAGAGTTTTAAAATGAATATTGCTTTCTAGATAATATCCACTCTCAATGGAGTCCTCATTACAATTATTATCACACTATTTCATAGAATAGTGAGGACTACTAATGCAACATCTGGACCGTCACTCCGTTCCCTGACTAGTCCCAGCTACGTTCTCATTTCCTGAAGAGAACAATGAAAGAAAAGGGTGAGTTCAACTAGCCCAGTAAGAAATATTATGACTAAGATAATGTAGAATAAATTATCCTTAGCCTTCAATAGTATAACAACTGATAGAATATAATAGACAACAAGTTTTAAATCAACAACTGCAGTGAAACAAGCAATCCATTAGAAGAGTCAAGTAGAGCATGATATCTACTATCTTCTATGATTTAAAAAGTTTTTCATCAAATTTATCGCTGAGACTCAGCTTAATAAATAAACCACATCATTGAATCATCCTTGCACTACGGGCCAAGGATAATAATGTAATCACCAATGGTCATGATCATACCAACAACTGTCCATCAATGCACTACGGGCCAATGAGGACTTTTAGCACATCATTTGTAACATTACGGGTCATGATTATACCGAATAATCCCTGGTCATAATCATACCAATCAACAGTCCATCTATGCACGTAAGCCAAAGATGACTTTCATCATAATATAAACATGATGATGATGACAATGATATAAGCATTAATCAAATGAAATCAAATCAAACGAAATCAAGGATAAATATTAAAGACTTTAAATTTATCCAGAGTTTAAAAATATCCAAATTGTCAACATGATAGTGCTTTGTAGAGTAAAATTCAAGAATAATATTCATGTACCAAAAATAATTTGGATAGAAAAGAAATATATTTTTCGGGTAAATAGTACCCCGTGAATAGTACTCTGTGAATAGTACTTCGAGAATAGTACCTCGTGAATAGTACCCCAACAATAAAAGTACCTCAAATACCCGAGTGAATAATATTCAGGTGAATAGTAATTGGGTGAATAGTAACCCGTGAATAGTAACTTGTGAATAGTACTCTGACATGAAAAGTGCCCCGAATACCCGAGTGAATAATATTTGAGTGAATAGTAACCGGGTGAATAGTAACCCGTAAATAGGAACTCATGAATAGTATTCCGTCATGAAAAGATCAATAATTATCAAGAAACCTCAGAAAAATATTTTCATGAAAAGATACTGGATGAAGCGCAAATATCAAGGATATTCTACTAATTTCATGGAATATAGAAGCCAAGACTTTAACAAAATGAGTATAGAATTCAAAATCTGAAACAAAATAATATTACTTACATACTACAGAGTATGGAAGAAAATATTATTTCAAGTGAATATTGAACAAAAATAACATCCCTTACAACTGTTGAATGAAAATAATATTCCAACGAATATTTAACGAAGATAATATTCCTACGAATATTGAACGAAGATAATATTCTTTATGAATATTGAACGAAAATGATATTCATACGAATATGAAAAATAATATCTCTTCAGAATATGAAAATAAATAATACCCTTTACCTCGTAAGAAATTTGGATCTTTGGAGTAGTGAAGTAGCAGACTACTCTTCTTCTTTCTCCTTATAGTTTCTCTCTCAATAGCTTCTCTCTCTATAATTGCTCTTATGAGTCTTAGTAAATTGGTGAGAATGAAGGAAGAATGAGCTTCTATTTATAGGAAAATATAGTTTCGATAATTGCACGTTTAGGGGCTCGAAATATTACAATATAATACCTTCATCTTTTCCTTCATTTTTAATTTAGTCCTGCAAGTATTATCAAACTTGCACCACCTCCCCTAATAGTACATCATGTGAATCAATAGTTCTATACATGTGAAAATATGAATTACAGTATAGTACCTCCATTTATACCTCCATTTTTAACTTAGTCATGCAAGTATTATCAATCTTGCACCACCTCCCTTAATAGTACATGAATGTGAATCAATAGTACACACATGTGAACATATAGTTATAAGCATGTGAATTAATAGCAATTAATTGCTCATTTATCCGATTAATTACCCGATTGGTCAATATAACTTCCAGACATCAATTATTATCGAAATAAATGTCAATTTCCACTAACACTAATAATCCCAACACAATGGAACTATCAATTTCATCTTTAATCAACACGAACTTATTCATCATTAATATTATAGCTCACAATATTTAACAACCAGGTCGCTTCTCAGGGAAAGAGGGGCTTTCCGATAAGGATTTCTCCTTATTGGCGCCCAATTAGGTGACCAAACCTCTCCTTGATAGAACTTCTAGACATTGTCAATATTGCAAATAATAATATGAATAACTTTGTCGTCTTAATTATTTATTTAATAATATAACATATTATGCGAGATGATCTTTGTGACAATAATTGAATCAATAATATGAGAGATATGATCGTGAATTATTGCTTAGCAATAATTGAGTATAATTGAGTGACTTCTCACGTAAGCATCAATAATCAATACCGTGTATTACTATATGCAACCACACGTATTCATCGTACTTTTACTAACGGTAGTTCAATAGTTTAACGGTAAAACTTTCGCTGTTATTTTTATAAAAAGATAATTCTGTCATTTTCTAACTATGACAATACTTTTGTTGTGGGGTCCACCAATGATTGTGCCGTCGTACGAATGTTCCCTGTTAAAACGAATATTCCCCGACCAATAAAATATTATATAACCACTTTCTTACTTTGCAAAATTTATAAATATCACCCACAACTATAACATTATATCAATTCCACACCATAATATTCAAAAATATATTTCGAGAAAAATTATTCTTTATTCATAAAAGTTGGGATCTTACAAAATAAAACCCCGATGATCACCCCGGGAGAGCAAATCTAAACACCGAAGACAACCCCGGGAGGTCAAATCAAGCCCCAGCTACAACCCCGGAACGTCAATGCCAAACCTAGGCGACAACCCCGGGAGATAAAGTTCAAGCCCCGACGACAACCCCGGGAGATCAAGTTTAAACCCCGGGAGATCAAGCCAAAGCCCGAAGTCAACCCCGGGGGATCAAACCAACCTCAGAGACACCCCTAAGGACTGTCAAAATCAACAATAGTCCAATCTCGGAGACAACCGTGAGAAAAGACAATTACAACTACATCAAGCCTGATACCAACCCGGGAGGGGCAAAATAATAATTTTACCAATTCAACATCAAATCAACCTCAAATCACTGTAAAAGAAGTCATGCAAAACCATAACATCAATCTCGAGTGAAAACAACACAAGACAACTCAACGGATAGACTACGAAGACTTGGAGATCTGGTCATAGACCCATCTTCCCAATTTCGAAAAATATCAAATCCCATGTCATTGTGTAGCTCTCGTCAAGGGCTTTATGGAAAGGTATAGCATGCCTTCATCGGATTCCTGGATTAAAAGTTATGAAGGTTCGAGCGGATAACACGTTGACCCGAGTGCATGTACTTTGGGACAATAGGACCCACAGGGTCCGGGGAAACCCAGGGAGCCGCAGGTTGACCCGTGGCCACTTTGGTCTATAAATAGACCCCCTCATCAGCTCATTTGAAATAAGAAGAAGAAAAAGAGAGAAAACTCTATCCATTTCAGCCCTTAGCCTCTTCTAGAGTGTTCCAAACTTTGATATTGTTCTTTTTAAACACTTGTAAGCATCTATTCTACAACATATCAAATTTTAATCAGTGGAAATGGAGTTTTCAAGCTCCAAAAGAGATCTAAAGTCTTCTTGGCAGCCCACAATAAGATCTTTTCAGATTTGAAGCTTTCTACTTCTTTAACATATATATATATATATATATATATATATATATATACACACACACACACACACACACATATATATATGTGTAACTAATCTATGAAGAGTTCACATATATATATATATATGTGTGTGTGTGTGTGTGTGTATATATATATATATATATATATATATATATATATATATAGGGCTATATGTATATACACAGCTGTGTATTACATAGTAGAACTATGGCGACGGGTTTTTTGGGCTATCACGATGGTTCACACGTCGCTATAGCCCAAAATAGCCATGGCGACGGGTTCACCCGTCGCCATAGCCTAAAAAATCATCAGCCATAGTGGTATGTAATACATACACGATTGTGTACATGCATTTTTCTCATATATATATATATATATTAACTGTTTATTGCTTTTAAATATCTATTTTAACTGCTTATTCAATGTAAATCCTTAATACTCCAGCCTGTCGACAAGATTTATCTAAATCTAGCCATATTTAACTTTTAACTGGTTCAAAAGTGGCTAAACTGGAACCGTTGAGCTAGAATGGCTAAGATTTATTTTAATCAAGTTTTCTTTCTAGCTTTTGTAAATATTAATCAAAATCATGTGAGCTTAGGAGGCATGAGGTCTAAGATCCAGCTAATGGATCTAGATCTGGTTCCCACGATGGACCCTTTTTAGCTGTGCAGCCAACTTGTAAATTATTTATGTTGTCTGGACATCCTTCGATGACTTTCATGCCCATAAAGAGCCCGACATTGCTATGTATCTTATTTTCTTGAAGATGCTTTGCATCTCGAAAATAAAATCAAATCAAGCCGAATACAGAATAAAATAGAAGTATAAAAGGCCTCAATTACTATTGAGCATAAGGGTTTGAAAACTTGTTTTCAAAACATCATTGCTATATCTTGCTTAAAATTAAAATTTTATACAAATCAAACCCTTTGTATATATGTTCAAACGAAGCATAGCACTACTTCTAGATAACTACACTTAGGCCCAATAAAAACACACACATTCAGATTAATTAGAGAATTAAAAATTTGCGGTAACCGTGTTTTCACGGAAGTCAGGGGGTACCTAACACCTTCCCTCCGCTTAATCAAACCCCTGAACTCTATAAATCTCGGTTTCCAAGGCCTGTTAAACAAAGTCCAACCATTGGGCCTTTATGTAAACCTTTTCAAAATTGATTGAGTTGGTACAACCATTTCAAATCTACCAACTGGCGACTCTGATTTTCAAATCGTCGTCATTTTTATGTCGGACTCTTTTCAAACTCGCATTTTTAAACAAAACTCAACAACATAGAGAACGTAAAGGGTAAAAAAGAAAAGAGTAAAATTTTCCCTACGTCGACAGATGGCGACTGTACTGGGGGACAGTAGAGGGCTTAAGCCTCTTTTCAACCTTTTAAAAAACCCTTCTTAATTTGCTTGTGTGTGAATGTTACATTTACATTAAATGGATGTATACGAATGCTTTATTTACTGCACTTTAGTGCCTCACACAATATATCTGCATGTTATATTAGTGCTTCACACAATGTCATCATTTCATACGGTGAGAAATGATGTATGTGAATGTATGTTGTGTGATTCATCCACCAGGAGGCAAACCCTTCGATGTTTGATTACTGGACTCAAGGGAGACTAATCCCGTGAGGATCAAGAAAGACACCACCTAGATCCAGTCCAATTAAAAGATCGAATTAACTTCCCATCTAGTAAATTGCGATTATCTAGGAACCTTCATGCCGAAAAGCCGTGAGAGTAACCTAAGATAGGTCAGCCTTTGATAAATCAAACACGAAGGAAAGTCTCTTCATGTCTTTCCTTTTAATTCCATGTAAAGTCCCAATTCCATGTAATATAGAGGAAGATGTAACTATGCATTCCTTTCCCTATCAAAACCTGTCATGATATTCTGTCATCAAAACAACTGACATCTATTTTGTAGGAAAACATTAAAAAACTCCTAAAACAGACACATTGCATTGCATGCATCCTCTTAATGTTTATCCAGACTAAACTACATAGTCTTTTTATAGGGGAAAAAATTGGTCCCATTACCCGTTCAAAGTCCAAAAGGCATTAAGCCTTCCTTCAGACATGGTTGTGAGTGCCCAACCTGAATCTACTCTTGTTTCCCGAGAGGAGTTCAAGGGTCTAAGAAATTAGATAGCAGAATTGGCTGTCTATCTAAAAGAATAAAACAAACAGACTCAGGGTCCATAATATACCCACTCAAATAGAAACCAGACTTAAGGAGGAAGAAAAAGGTACTGACAAAGAAGTACAGATACCTGAGCCTCAAACGAAAAAATCCAATAAAACCCTTGAACTCACCAATCTTAAAGGAGATCAAGAAATTGGTGATATTCAAAAGGAAGTCATACAAATGGAAGAAACCATCCAGTCGATCAAAAGGACTAGAGCATATGGAAGTGTGACTTACTCAGTCCTTAACATCTTTCCTAGGGTTCATTATCCAGACAAGTTCAAA